>JACEFZ010019206.1:732500-985000 GCA_014155875.1 Cepaea nemoralis
GAATAAAAACCCGGTGCAATGCAGCCGACCCTGTCGATTTGAAGCTACTTCTTTCATTGCACCCACTCCCATACGAATCCGGATACGCCTTGTGTGTCATCTGAATTGGTGGGTCTTCCATTACTGTAAACATAAATTTGTTAGCGATAAATCACTAGTTGTTCAGCAAAACATCAAAGGAATGTCGCCGCTTCGGATGATTTAAGTTGTGTTTGGACCTATCAAAGACATATTCCTTGGGTGGGGGTAAATATAAGACGGCTGGAAAAATTTCATAACGATGCAACAGACAGTTTTCAAAATAATTGATCGTGAATGAAGGCATTCTTTGTGGGACATACTATAGTCATCCATTACGCTATTCAGTGATTGAGATAAGCGCTAATTAAGTTGTTAAATGTCTGTTATGAGTGTATATTATTATTTATGTATTTGTAATCTTGTTAAACAAGTTATACCGTGGAATCCCTGAAAGTATATTTGACAGAATGAGAGGAAACGAATCTGAGCAACTAATTATTTACTCTAATTAGTAAGTGATGCAATGTCTCCAGTTTTAAATAACAGATCACAGAAATGTATTTAACCCAACCGGGATCAATATTGGCCATTCTCTGATCTAATATGTACGAGGTCTCTTTAAAAAAATCGGACTTTTGGTGGAAGAAATATAATTACTTATCTGGAGCTTTGAAACCCTGGTGTGTCTCAAAATGCTCTATGTGGGACTGTACATACTTCTCTCAACGATCCAGGCATTATTGAAAACATTTCAGGAAGGCATTTGTTGTAATGAAGTACAGAGTAGCCGTCGCGTCCCGTACAACGTTTTGTTGTAACTGATTCGGGTACCATTTTGCAGCAAGTTCAGCTTGGTGAACAGCCACACATCGCAAGGAGCTATGTCGGGAGACTAGGGAGCTCGACACAGGCGACACATTAACCAGGAGTACCCCTGCAGGTCATCCATCCTCTTCCTGATGCTATGCGACACAAACGAACGGACCTGTGGGTAACAGGAACTTGACAGCTCCAGCATGACAAAGTTAAGTGAGCTGCATATTCTTTACGGACGTAGCAGTCAACCCCAGCATCTTCTGGCTGTTCGTGATTCCTGGGCAAATTTACCTTCAGTAATTTGTCATTGCTTTCTGAACGACCGGCTCTATACCATTTCATTAAAACAAAAAAATCAGCTGTGTTTTGAACAATATCCGTAACCTCTTCGCCACGTAGCAGGCATCATGACAAAGCAGTCCTCATTCTTGGCATCTGATTCAGACTTTCTTTGCCGAACACAATCATTCTCTGGTTCGTCAGCAGGGTGCGCGGTTGGAAAATAGAAACAGAGCTCAAGACACACTAATTGTATGTTAGTCAATTCTTGTTGGGAAAACTCGAGCTGAGTTTAAATAACGGACAAGGTAAAAAAAACAAAAAACTGCTCACCAAAGGTGGCAAAATACTGTTTATAACGAAAACTTGGAACTCAGTCTGTAACACGTACATACGTATAGTGGTTTTCCTTTGCTTTCCACACTAACTCCATGAGTGTGCAAATTACAATTAGGTGGCTATTAGTTTTAAAAAGAACATTGTTTCCACAATGTTGTCAGGCTGTAGGAAATATTGTCCTCAACTTCATACGATCTCTATTTGCTGACTTATATTTAGACTGTGCATGGCATAATATCCTCCGCTCTTTTTCGCGAAGAATATGCATGCGATCCAACTAACAGGCTGTCCATAGAGATTCTATCAATCTCATCTCATCTCATCATGTTCCTCTTGTACCTTGCGGTGTCAAGGTGAAGTATAAACATCGTGAGACTGCCCGATTATGGGCTTCATATATCGATATTCCCATGGACTCTGCTATTCTCTCCGTCCAACGTTTATGTGGTCGGCCTCTTCCTCTATTTCCATCTGATCTGTACATCATTGCTTGTTGTGGTATGCTGTTGACTGGTAACCTACTTGCATGGCCAAACCATTTGACTTGCTGCTTTCTAATAAAATCTAGTGCTGCTTTAACCCCCACTTTAGTCCTGAAGAGATCAGATCAGAAATGATCTCTTCTTGATACGTTGAGTATTCTTCTCAGGAACCTCATTTCTGTTGTTGTGATTTTTATTTTCTCTTTTTCTGTCATTGTCCAGGTTTGGCATTGGTAGCATGAAGTTGGTAGGAAGATTGTGTTGTAAAGTGCTTTCTTAATAGTTATTGATACATGTTTGTTCTTTAGTAGGCCTATTGGTGCCATTTGTTCAATGAGTTGGTTTGCCTTATTGCACCTATTTTCGAGCTCGTCTTCTGATCTGCCATTTGATGATATTATACTTCCTAGGTACTTGAAACTCTTTACTTGTTTCAAGGGATGTTCGTTTAGGTGAATTGTTGTTGTTTGTTCTTCTTTAGTTATAGTAATTACCTCTGTTTTGCTTGTGCTAATTTTCATTTTATGTTTCCTACACATTTCGTTTAGACTATTCATAAGGCCTTGTAATTCAACTTCTGATTTTGCTATTAGTGCTTTGTCGTCCGCAAACAAGAGTTCTCTAATGGTTAGATGTGCAGATGGTTCTTTTTCTGTGTTCTCGTCATGCGGTATTCTTGCTGTCTCTGCTTGGCTGGTTTTTTTTACATATGTTGTCTATATATGTTATGAACAAGAGAGGGGACAGGACACAACCTTGTCATATTCCAGATCTTATGGTGAAGGGTTCTGAGTGTCCTCCAATTTCTCTCACTATGCATTCACTGTTATTGTATAAACTTCTACATAGGTTTGTTAGATGTGTACTCACTCCATTTTGTTTAAGGATTTGCCACAGCTTGTTTCTATCTACTCTATCGAATGCCTTTTCTTGGGCGACAAAGGCTAAGTCGAGTGTTTCATTGAATTCGATTGATTTTTCTATAAGTTGTCTAAGATCAACAATGGCATCTGTGCATCCTTTGTTTTTCCTAAATCCAACTTGTGTTTCGCTTAGCTGGGGTTCTAAAGTAGTTCGTGATCTTGTTTCAAGAATTTTGCAAAATATTTTCCCAGTATGACTCAAAATTGAAATGCCTCTGTATTGTGTGCAGTCTCTTTTGCTGCCTTTGTTTTTCCAAATTGGAACAATTATGGCGTTTCCCCAGTCTCGTGGTGTCTGTTGTTCTACCCAAACATGGTTGAATAGTCTATGTAGCCAAGCTGTTCCTACTTCTCTTGCTGTTTTAATTAGTTAATTTGGTATTTCATCCTGTCACGGTGATTTGTTCAATGGGGCTAATCTGATGACTTCTATAATTTCTTCTTTTAGTATGTCTGGTTCTAGTTCTTCGGTGACATCTGTGTAGGTCTCTTGAATTCCTGTGACATCTGATGGGATGTTGAGAAGTTGCTCGAAATACTTCTTCCATCTTATTAGGATTTGTTTTTGTTCACTTATTGGTTCTCCATATTCGCTGTTAATAATTTCAGTTGGGTTAAATCCTCTGGTTCGGATTGCACTTATCTTTTTGTAGAAGTTTCTAGTTGCCTCCTTGTAGTTTTTATTTAGGGTTTCTCCATACACTTCCCAGTCTTTTTGTTTTCCCCTCTTTACTGTTCTACTCACATGTCTTCTCGCTATTCTATATTCTGTGTAATCGCATTCCTGTTTGCTCTTCAACCACTTTTTATATTTTTCATTTTTGTCTTTTACCGCTTTCTTTACTACTGCGTTCCAGGAACTTGTTATTTTCTGTATCCGTGTTTTTCGTTTTTTCGTGGTTCCACACGTTATTTTTGCAGTATTTAAAATGCTTGCTTTGAACATCTCCCATTCTTCTTCCACTGTTTTTCTTTCTGTAGGTAATTTTACAAAGAGTTCAGTTAGTTCTTTCTCATAATTTTCCCTTACTGCCTCGTCTTTAAGGGTTTTTAAGTTTACTATCAATAAGGGACAATAATTCAGCGAATAATTCAGAGTGTTGGGGAGCTACATAGAACCTGTACTTTTGTATGGATTTGAAGCGTGGACAATGGGACAATGAGCAGACAAGCTGAAAAACAGCTGATGGCTGTGGGAATGTGGTTTCTGAGGGAAATACAAATAATACCATGAGCAGACAGAAAAATAACAATGACCAAGTCCTACTAGAAAAATATGATAACCGTAAACTGATTAGAGAAATTAAAACGGAGACAGTCAAGTTTTGTTTGGCCACGCTATGAGAAGAAATAAATTGGATAACTTTCTGACAACTGGCAAGATCGAGGGGAAGAGAATACGAGAAGACAGAGAAGCAAATACCTTGATGGCTTGGCCACGTGGTGTTGTCGAGACAAGAACACAGAGCTGATCCACGACACTGGTGATCGCATGAGATGGTCAAACATGATCGCCTACGCTTGTCGGCATTTCCCTCAGAAACCACATTTCTACAGCCATCAACTGTTTTTCAGCTTGGCTGCTTATTGTCCACGCTTCACATCCATACAAAAATATAGGTTCTATGTAGCACTTCAACACTCTTTTTCTCGATTATAATTGATATCTTTTTATTGGACAATATGTTTTCATCTCGCAAAACGCTACCTTCGCAATGGCAATTCTTGTTCTAATCTCTTCAACGCATCTCCCATCAGACTGTATCGATTCACTTGCTTAAGAATATACCCATTTACTCGTATATCACATTGTGGTATTTCCTTCTTCCCAGTGACGACCATAATCTGTGTCTTCTTAATATTCAGTTCTAACTCTAGTTGTTCACTGTGTGCAACAAATTGTGCATGTCCTGTTTATTGTCTGCAATCAAGACTGTATCATCTGCATATATAATGTTATTGATGTATCGTCCCCCAATGTTGATTCCTTCCATATCTTCAATATTTCTGAAAATATTTTCACTGTACAGGGAAAAAAGATCTGAAGACATTACACATCCCAGTCTCACACCTCTTTTAATAGGCTGATATTGACCTACATCGTTATCAATTCTGATGGCAGCTTGTTGTTTTCAATATATATTTTTTACAAGTCTAAGGTCTTTTCCATCAATTTGTAGATCTTCAAGCATCCTTATCATGTCGACATGTCTCACTTTATCGAAAGCCTTTGTGTAGTCAATAAAGCAAAGGTGTAGATCTTTGTTTACTTCTATAGAACGTTCAATTGCTGTTCTCAATATATACACAGCATTTACTGTGCCCTTGCCTTCTACAAATCCACATTGGGCCAGTAGTTATGTGTTACATTAGATTAAGTCAACAGGTGTAATATGGAGGAGGGGGGGGGGGTGTGACAAATATAAAATGAGTTAATAAATAACACGAAGCTGAAAGGAATACGAAGGAAAACAAAAATCAACACACGAACCTTTTTATTTGTGTCGTCTGCCATGGTCTCCAGGCTCAGTTGGCTGTTGTTTCCTCCCATGTTGCTACTCAAACTGATGGTACTAGGCACAGTCTTGATGTCACTCAGGTCTGGAAGGAGACAAGAGAGACAAGTTTGTCAGCCATGTCTAAGAGGAATCAAGAGAGACACGTATGTCAGTCATGTCTAAGAGGTATCAAGAGAGACACGTATGTCAGTCATGTCTAAGAGGTATCAAGAGAGACACGTATGTCAGTCATGTCTAAGAGGTATCAAGAGAGACACGTATGTCAGTCATGTCTAAGAGGTATCAAGAGAGACACGTATGTCAGTCATGTCTAAGAGGTATCAAGAGAGACACGTATGTCAGTCATGTCTAAGAGGTATCAAGAGAGACACGTATGTCAGTCATGTCTAAGAGGTATCAAGAGAGACACGTATGCCAGTCATGTCTAAGAGGTATCAAGAGAGACACGTATGTCAGTCATGTCTAAGAGGTATCAAGAGAGACACGTATGTCATTCATGTCTAAGAGGTATCAAGAGAGACACGTATGCCACCCAGATCTAGGTGGAATCAAGAGAGACACGTATGTCAGTCATGTCTAAGAGGTATCAAGAGAGACAAGTGAGTCAGCCATGTCTAAGAGGTATCAAGAGAGACACGTATATCACCCAGATCTAGGTGGAATCAAGAGAGACACGTATGTCAGTCATTTCTAAGAGGTATCAAGAGAGACACGTATGCCACCCAGATCTAGGTGGAATCAAGAGAGACACGTATGTCAGTCATGTCTAAGAGGTATCAAGAGAGACACGTATGTCAGTCATGTCTAAGAGGTATCAAGAGAGACACGTATGTCAGTCATGTCTAAGAGGTATCAAGAGAGACACGTATGTCAGTCATGTCTAAGAGGTATCAAGAGAGACACGTATGTCAGTCATGTCTAAGAGGTATCAAGAGAGACACGTATGCCAGTCATGTCTAAGAGGTATCAAGAGAGACACGTATGTCAGTCATGTCTAAGAGGTATCAAGAGAGACACGTATGTCAGTCATGTCTAAGAGGTATCAAGAGAGACACGTATGCCACCCAGATCTAGGTGGAATCAAGAGAGACACGTATGTCAGTCATGTCTAAGAGGTATCAAGAGAGACAAGTGAGTCAGCCATGTCTAAGAGGTATCAAGAGAGACACGTATATCACCCAGATCTAGGTGGAATCAAGAGAGACACGTATGTCAGTCATGTCTAAGAGGTATCAAGAGAGACACGTATGTCAGTCATGTCTAAGAGGTATCAAGAGAGACACGTATGTCAGTCATGTCTAAGAGGTATCAAGAGAGACACGTATGCCAGTCATGTCTAAGAGGTATCAAGAGAGACACGTATGTCAGTCATGTCTAAGAGGTATCAAGAGAGACACGTATGCCACCCAGATCTAGGTGGAATCAAGAGAGACACGTATGTCAGTCATGTCTAAGAGGTATCAAGAGAGACAAGTGAGTCAGCCATGTCTAAGAGGTATCAAGAGAGACACGTATATCACCCAGATCTAGGTGGAATCAAGAGAGACACGTATGTCAGTCATTTCTAAGAGGTATCAAGAGAGACACGTATGTCACCCAGATCTGGAGGAATCAAGAGAGACACGTATGTCACCCAGATCTGGAGGAATCAAGAGAGACACGTATGTCACCCAGATCTAGGTGGAATCAAGAGAGACACGTATGTCACCCAGATCTAGGTGGAATCAAGAGAGACACGTATGTCAGTCATTTCTAAGAGGTATCAAGAGAGACACGCATGTCACCCAGATCTGGAGGAATCAAGAGAGACACGTATGTCACCCAGATCTGGATGAAACTATGAGAGATAAGTATGCGCGCGCGCGCGTGTGTGTGTGTGTGTGCATATTTTTTGTAAAGCAGTAGCTAAAACTCACGTTGGAAAAACTCAACAAATATCTGCGTGATAATCTGCTTCCTAGTCGCATTTGGTAAGGCGACCACTACATACGTCGAAACAGCGACAGACCGTGCTCATGACATAGCGACCGTAGTTCGCTATCAACTTCGCTAGCGAGCGAGCTGCCACAATTAGCAAGTAAGTTTATTATTCTGTTTGTTGGCAATCACTGACAACAGCTGGCCTCTATACAAGCTGCAGAAGAGAGCACAGATGCCATGACACCTTCATGAGTTCGCTTTGTATGGTATTGGGGGAAAGGACATTCAGAGGAAATATAAACAGTCCTTAGCTATATAAAAGAATATACCCAACTAGCAAATGGACACACACACATACTAATGAATCAGCATACACCCATACAAAACTCAAGAAAAAATGGAAGTGGAAGAATTCTTCTAAATCTGAAGGGAAAAAAAAACATGAAGCAAAGAGAGCACAGTCAGTGGCAAGTGAAATATTATCAAGTATCTTCAGGGCAGCAGAAAACCGCAGCAGAAATGTTGTTGATGGAGAAACACAAAGACAGACATCTAGCTCCCTTCACAGATGCGAAGTCTGCCACAGCCAAATACAGACATAACCAAACTATCAACTTCAGCGAAATGAGCACGTATCAATCTACAGACTCCGCACAGGACATCAGATATTGAAATACCACTTGTTCAATCAACTACAGATAAGGAATACTGATGAATGTAACTGTGGAATTGATTAAATATAGAAAAACATTTGCTGCAAGATTACACCATATGCAGAACAAGGAAGATTATTTTGGCAAACACCAGCATCATTTGAGGACACATTCTGTGATGAACAGTTGTATTCATATATTACATGTTGGTAATATTTAAAAAGAAAGACAAAGAGGGGAAGACAGAGATAGAGGGAGCATAAAGAAAAGAGAGAGAGAGAGAGAGAGAGAGAGGGAGGGGGAAGGGAAGGGGTAGCAAGAGAGGGAGAGAGAGAGGAGGAGGAGGAGGAGGTAGGAATACCGGAGATAATTCCAGTGACTTTCGTTGTGAAGATGGCAAGATGTATGAAAATGTATTCTATACTCGACGTCTACAATGATTTACTCGACCTGCACTATCGTCTACAATGATGTTCTCGACCTGCACTATCGTCTATAATGATGAGTTGTATGAGATGATAAGTAGACAACTAAGAAGGTCTCAAATGACGTGCCTGCACAATATATGCTTGTCAACTAACTGTTTTTGCTATGTAAGATTGCACAACTACGTTAGAGCAATCAGCACAAAGTTAAAGGACACATGAACTCATCATCGTCTTCCACTTTTGCCGTCAAGCGTCGTCGGGAGGAATAATTGGCGTTCCAGCGCCCGGTGGATGACACTGGATAATGTAATTCTGTGTGATTGTAGAATTTCTTTGATGTTGTCAATACATTTCTTCTAGGGCGTTATCTTGCTCTCGTAACATTTGTTCATTGATGTAGGGCCAGTGCTGGTAGTTGATGGTGTTGCATTCTAATGAGAAGGCCAAACCATTTGATCTTCTGTCTTTCAATATTTGTGGCACAAGATGTTGAATATCGATACATGAAGCCCCTAAGCGCTGTTTATTCTTCACTTGGACACCGCAAGGTGTAAGAGGAAAATGATGAGATGAGATGAGAAGGTGTTGGTCCCACTCTTTGTCTGATGTTTATTCTTGACTTCGACACCGCAAGGTGTAAGAGGAAAATGATGAGATGAGATGAGATGAGAAGGTGTTGATCCCACTCTTTGTCTGATGTTTATTCTTCACTTCGACACCGCAAGGTGTAAGAGGAAAATGATGAGATGAGATGAGAAGGTGTTGATCCCACTCTTTGACTGATGTTTATTCTTCACTTCGACACCGCAAGGTGTAAGAGGAAAATGATGAGATGAGATGAGAAGGTGTTGATCCCACTCTTTGTCTGATGTTTATTCTTCACTTCGACACCGCAAGGTGTAAGAGGAAAATGATGAGATGAGATGAGAAGGTGTTGATCCCACTCTTTGTCTGATAACATCATTTCTCATTCGGTCTCGGATTGTTAAGTTGATAGCTCTCCTCAATCGTCCCATCTCACAGGTGTTGTTATTCCGTATGTCTAAGTTTGACATTGGTAGCACAATATTAGTGTGAGTATGTTGTGGTGAGTATGTTGTGTGAGTGGTGTATATTGTCCAGATTTCGTTGAAGAAATCCACAGACAAGTCAGAACATTATGTAAGGAGGCAAAATAATCATGGCTTGAGGAAAAGTGCTTAGAAATTGAAAACCAACACAACAGTCAAAATACTAAATTAGTGCACAAAACAATTCAGAAACTTACTAATAAAAGAACAAGTACATCAACAGGGTGTCTAAAAACTAAAGATGGCAAAATCATAATAGAAAAGGACCAGATTCTACATGTATGGACAGATTATGTGAAACACCTTTATGATGATAACAGAGACGAACAGTATGATATTAGATTTAATAATGAAGGACCGCCAATTTTGGAGATGGAGGTTCGAAATGTTCTTAAGCAGATAAAAGCTGGCAAGTCCCCCGGTGCAGATAACATCACAACAGAAATGATTAAAGCTTTAGAAGAATTTGGACTAGAGCAAGTAACTAGACTGCTGAACACATTATATGATACAGGAGATATACCTCCTGAATTATGTAACTCTGTATTTATTGCAATCCCAAAGAAATCAGGAACCTTGGAATGTGATCAACATAGAACAATTAGTATAATGAGTCACATCACAAAGATTTTGCTAAGAATTATCATTCAAAGAGTGAGGAAGAAGATACAACCTAAATAAGGGAAGAACAATGTGGGTTTGTAGAAGGAAAGGTTACAGTAAATGTTGTGTATATGCTGCGAACAGTTATTGAACGTGCTATAGAAGTAAACAAGGATATACATCTTTGCTTTATTGACTATACAAAGGCTTTTGATAGAGTTAGACATGTCAACATGGTGGATATGCTTGCAGATCTACAAATTGATGGGAAAGACATTAGACTTATGAAGAACATATACTGGAAACATTGGAAACAACAAGCTGCAATAAGGATTGATAGTGAAGTGGGACAGTATCAGCCAATTAAGAGAGGTGTTAGGCAGGGATGTGTGATGTCTCCAGATCTTTTTTCCCTATACAGTGAAAATATTTTCAGAAATGTAGAGGATATAAATGGAATCAGCATTGGAGGACGAAACATCAATAACATTAGATATGCAGATGATACAGTATTGATTGCAGACAATGCGCAAGACCTGCAACAATTAGTAGATGCGGTTGTTGTACACAGTGAGCAGCTGGGGTTAGAATTAAATTGTAAAAAGACTCAGGTTATGGTTGTCACTAGGAAGGAAGAAGTGCCACAATGTAATATACAAGTAAATGGAAATATTCTTCAACAAGTGAATCGGTACAATTATCTTGGAACAGTCATAACATCTGATGGGAGATGCCTTGAAGAGATTAGAACAAGAATCGCCATGGCGAAAGTAGCCTTTAGCAAGATGAAAAACATTCTGACCAATAAAAAGATGTCAATTGAAACGAGAAAAAGAGTGTTGAGGAGATACATAGAGCCTGTTCTTTTGTATGGATGTGAAACTTGGACAATGAGCAGTCAAGCTGTAAAACATCTGATGGCTGCAGAAATGTGGTTTCTGAGGAAAATGCAAACAATTCCATGGACAGACAGAAAAACCAATGACCAAGTACTACAGGAGACAAATGAACATCGTAAGCTGATTGGAGAGATTAGACGTAGACAGTCAGAATATTGTGGACATGTTATGAGAAGAAATGGATTGGAGAACTTGGTGACAACTGGCAAGATCGAAGGGAAATACCTGGTTGGCTTGGCCACAAGGCATGGACGGGACAGGAACACTGAGCTGATCCACGACACTGGTGATCGAGTGAAATGGCGAGTCATGACCGCCCACGCTTTCCGGCATGGCACATGATTGATTGATTGATGTTGTTTATTATCTGCCGATTTGCGGAAACAGGTATACTTGGATGTTTCATGATATCATGCAAAGTGGAAAAGGCCAGTTTTGCAAGAGCTCAATCACAGTCGACAGAGTCGGCTACAAAGATAAAAAAAGACAGACACTAGTGCAACTACGTCCCTATGGTCATGAAGTGGATAAACGTTTAGATACGTATCGGACACAAAGATACAACTGAAATCTGAAAGTATTCCCACGTGTAAATGTTTATATACCTGTATAAGTGCAGTCCGTTTCTGTGGCTTAGGGGTAGTGAGCGCAGCGCCACAATCCTGGCATTACCGGTTCAAAGTCAGCCGTCAGCGATGTGGGTTGATGATCACCGTGGTATGAGTGTCGGCCGCTGAGAAGTCAACGACAATCTACTGAACGTGTCATTAAAATCTGTTGAACTTGTCTTGAAAATGATAGCCAACCCATACATGCTGGGGTTGATGCGATGTCCAGCAATGAATATGCAATGTCTTTTAAGCACCCTACAGTCGTGGTGGTAATGGATTCGATGCGCATCAGGAAGAATTGGAATGTTTAAATGAGACGCCAGCTCTCCAGTCGAACCAGCCTAAAATAAGTGCTAGAAAATGTCTTGGGAAGTAAAGGCAGCGGGGGTGATACAGATAACATCACCCACCGAGTGTATACACATGTGGGCCTAGTACTTGAAGCCCAGTACGCCTAATGATGTGAGAAAGCTGGACGTCGAGTGCGCCGATAAATTGCGTTCAATAAAACACGAATACTTTATAGAACAGTTGCCTGGCACGAGAGCTGATAACTATTAATAGCGCCGACAGTGCAGGGACAATGCTGTTTGCAACATACAGGTCGCAATACTCATGTCAGGGAAAGGGAGGCGGTTTGTTTCCACAACCTGGGCTAGAGCTTACAAGCGGGAGCACTTGTGAGTGCGGGCCTGCGAGCTTTCTCTTATCAGAGAGCACAGGTTGGTCTGTACGAAGTGTGAGCTTCCTTTAGTCAAAGAACACGGGTTGATCCGCACATAGTAGAACGTTGGCCAGGATAACAGTCACACTAGAATGAGTAGGTGAGTATATGAGATATGATAGCGGTATATACATGATTGTGTTTAGCTGTGAATAGTATGGGCTGTCCCTATCAATTGTTTCAGTTGGTCTTTTAGACTTTGGGATTGTAACAGGAACATGTATTTGGGTCAGTGTTTAGAAATGTTCAGCGACAGCAGCTTTTCATTTTTCTTATTATTTTCTTCTTCTTTTTTCCTCTTGTGTTTTCCCAATCCTCTTCTTCTTCTGCTGCTGGTGCTGTCCTTTCATCTACTCTCTTCCCCATTTCCACTTCTTCTTGTGCTGCTGCTCTTTCTTCCCCTTTCTTCTCTTCTTCATTTTCTTCTTTAAACGTCTCATCTCATCTCATCTCATCTCATCTCATCATGTTCCTCTTGTACCTTGCGGTGTCGAGGTGAAGTATAAACAGCGGGAGAGTGCCCGTGTATGGGCTTCATATATCGAGGTGCCCATGGTCTCTGTAATTCCCTCTATTCATCTTTTACGTGTCCGGCCTCTTCCTCTGTTTCAATCTGGTCTGTACATCGTTGCTTGTTGTGGTATACTGTTAGTTGGTAATCTAGTTATATGTCCAAACCATTTAACCTGCTGTTTGCTGATCAAATCTAGCACTTCTATAACTTCCATTTTAGTCCCGATTTCTTCATTTATGAATTTCTCTTTTCGTGATACATTAAGTATTCTTCTAAGGAATTTCATTTCTGTTGTCATTTTTTCTTTTCTCTTTTTCTGTAATTGTCCATGTGTGACATTGGTAGCATAGAGTTGGTAGGAAGATTGTGTAGTATAGCGCTTTCTTAGTGGCTAGTGATACATGTTTGTTCTATAGTATTGGTGTCATTTGTTCGGTGAGTTGGTTTGCCTTATTGCATCTATTGTCGATCTTGTCTTCTGATTTGCTATTTGATGATATTATACTTTCTAAGTACTTAAAGCTCTTTGCTTGATTCAGGGAGTGTTCTTCTAGTTTATTGTGCTTTTTCCTTTGGTTATAGTCATTACCTCTGTTTTATTTATGCTAATTTTCATGTTATGTTCCATACACACTTCGTTCAGACTATTTATGTGGTCTTGTAATTTTGATTCTGATTTTGCTATTAATGCTTGATCGTCCGCAAATAAGAGTTCTTTAATGGTGTGATTTGCCGTTGGTTCTTCTTCTGTGTTCTGTTCCCCATGAGGCGTTGTTACGGTCTCTCTTTGGCTGCTTTCTTTACATATGTTGTCTATATAGGATATGAACAAGAGGGGGGACAGGACACAACCTTGTCGTATTCTGGATCTTATGGTGAAGAGTTCTGAGTATCCTCCATTTGTTCTTACTGTGTATTCACTGTTGGTGTATAAGCTTCTACATAAGCTTGTTATATATGTACTCATTTAATATCTTTGAAGGATTTCCCACAGCTTGTTTCAATCTACTCTATCAAATGCCCTTTCTTGGTCGACAAAGGCTAACAAGAGTATCTCATTAAATTAGATTGATTTTTCTATTAGTTGTCCTTTGTTTTTTTCCTAAATCCAAGTTGTGTATCGCTTAGCTGGGATTCAATTATAGGTCGTAGAATTTTCTCTATAATTTCGCTGAATATTTCCCCCGTATGACTCAAAAGGGAAATGCCATTGTATTGCGTAAAGTCTCTTTTACCTCCTTTGTGTTTCCAAATTCTGTAAACGTCAACATGTATATATTTAAAGAAAATAATAATAAACTTGAGCTTGTTGACAATTCCATAGAATTTGCCCTCACATTGTATGACTCTTCGCTGAGAATGCAGGGATATCGGTTCTTAGCTCATCTCAACTCAACTTGCCCACACATGGAGCGGGTGTGGGCCAAAATAAATTTCTCTGTTCTGCATCTTTTAGACATTCTTGCAGCAAATGTTTAACATCCACATTACGAATCCCGCCGTTACATTTATCATTATCTCATATCGTTAGTTTATAGAACAAGTGGTATTTCATCCTATTATATCCTGTGCGGTGTCTGAAGACCTGTTCGAACGAACGAACGAACGAACGAAGAAACTTTATTTTCAAAGGGTTAAAAATTGGGCACGCAGGCCCGTCCAACATTCTGCCCATCTATCGCTCTCTTTCATATATTATCTCATTCACACATCATTCAAGGCTAACAGAGAACAGCAACATTATAAAAGATATGCATTATATAAAGGCATGGGGAAAATGCAAACATCAATACTACACGACTCAGTAATATTAATGAATGGTTTGGCACTTGTTATTAGCTATGTAGAATATACTGGTCTACCAAAAGTGGACTGACTGTTATACTAGGGTTTTATTATTATTATTATTATTATTATTATTATTATTATTATTATTATTATTATTATTATTATTTCTATTATTAAGGGAGGAAGTAATTGCCAGCAAGTGCATTGATGATGTTGGCGAGTGACTGTTTGTTGCCAAGCAGAAAGCTGTGAGTGTTCCCAAGCCGCACGTTGTTTCTATTATTGCCTGGCAGTTGATTATTGCTTGTTTGTTATTGCCTGGAAGAGAACTGTTTAGCGGGATCCCGCGCAGAGAATCTTGTCTCGACCAGGGCAGTGTCTGGTGTCGCTCAGGGCAGATGGTATAGTCTGGGGCGAGCCGTAATTATGGATATTGCTCGCCACCTGTAGTTTGGAGTTCGCAGCCTTGAATTTGACGGCTCGTTGAATCAGTCACCCTTAGTACAGGCTCTCGGTTATGTATAATCATATGGTTGAAAGTTCTCATGGCGGCGCTCGTACACATGTATGTTTCTACCTGTACTAAGAATGTTCTATGGGCGCCAGCACTGTAAAAGTGACGACAGCTACTTACTTAAGTCAACAATGAATCAACCGAACACAGTTCAAATTCACATCTGCTTTTGACTCTAGGCGTTTAATAACATAAACGAATATTTACGCCACAAACGATGCCTAGAGTCCACAAAGAGTTCATAATAACAATCAGATAACCTAATCACAGATGTAGCGGCACAGTTGTTGGTCATGCTACCAAGTTAAGAACCACGTCGCAACCCGACAGTAGCTCAAAACCCGGCTGACTTGATGTGTCGTTTTGTCCGGTAAAAAACGTCCTTCACACTTTCCACGCTTTTATGTGGTAGGTCACTTCGCACGGTCTCCTCATGTAGACCGCGCTTGTTATTAACTCATGCCATGATCAGATCTGTATAAACTGATCCTTGGCCGTAATTCATACCGAGATAGTGTTCGAATAATTTGCGATTAAATGTATAGGGATTGGTGATGTCTTTGATTTCTTGTGGAAGATCGTTACACAGCTGAGCTGCATAGTATGTTAAGCTTGTTTTGTATAAGTCTACCATAGGCTTCTGAATGTGTAATATATTTAATCGTTTACTGTGTCTAGAATTAAATTTAAACAATGGCCAAAGGTAATTTGGGGCATTCCGATGTAGAATTTTGTGAATTAGTTTGACCTTATTGAAAAGCAGGCGTTTGCGGAGTGGTAATAACTGAAGGCGTTTATGCAGGCTAGTATTGTTTGTTAAATATTTGCTATAAATTAAACTCATGGCCCATTTCCCTAAGTTAGTAATGTCGCTTGGTGCTTGAATTGGAACAACCGTCTCAGACTGTAGAGCAGTAGTCAAAACGTGTCTGTATGTGAGAAGTATATAATATTATCCTTGTGTCCTCTTCAAGGAAATTGTTAACTTTGGCGAATTGGTAGACCTTTTTCACTGTTTGGTGAACGTGAGGATTAAAGGTTAGGTTTCTATCAGTGATGAGGCCTAATATTTTGTGCTCAATTACACTTTCTACTGGCAGGCTATCGATGTGCAGTTGAAGTGATCTGTGTGAATTTAGAGTCTGGAGTCTCTGTATGTTGTTAATAATATAGATTTTGTTTTAGTAACGTTAATTTGCATACGGTTAGCATAGCTCCACCTAACGACATTATTTAATTCTTGTTGCAAAAACGACTCCAGCAAATTACAGCTTTTAGCGTCTGCAAATAGATCTCAGGGCGACGAAAAAAGGCAAAGGTAGATCATTGATATATATGGCAAATAATAGAGGGCAAATAATAGAGCCTTGTATGTACTCCAATATTGAAGGTAATGGTTTTAGACAGAGATTTATTGTGCTATACTACTTGCTTTCTGTTTGACAGAAAAGATGTTATTAGAGTCACTTTTAATTAAAATAGCATGGTCTATCATCTCAAATGCTTTCCTGAAATCGATAAACACAGCTCCACATAGCCTGTTGTTGTTTATATTATGGTGCCAATTTTCTATCATGTTTGTTAGGACCGTATTGGCAAGAATATTTTGGTCGAAATCCTGATTTATTGACAACTATAAGCTTGTTGCGAACAAAATACTGTAATGTTACTTTATGGATGTGTTTTCTAGTGGCTTAGATAGTGATTACAGTAAGGAGATGGGTATATAATTGTTCAGGAGCCCATTGTCCAATG
This sequence comes from Cepaea nemoralis, assembly GCA_014155875.1. NCBI lineage: Eukaryota > Metazoa > Mollusca > Gastropoda > Stylommatophora > Helicidae > Cepaea > Cepaea nemoralis. Next base: position 749,359 of record JACEFZ010019206.1, read on the forward strand.
AGCCAGTCTTAAGAAGAGGATACATTTTAACGATTTTGAGAGCTGATGGAAAGTGGCCTTTGGTGAGACACTGATTATATAAATAGGTTAGTGATACACAGATGACTGGCGCAGAACAACGGAGAATCTGATTGCTGATTCCATCTAACCCAGATGAGTTTATGTTTTTTAGGTTACTGAGGTAAATGATTCAGTGATTGTCATTAGCGGTATGTTGGAAAGAATATCCCGGAGGCATCTATTCTCACAAAACGATGACAGTAAAGATAAGTTGCAAGATAAGTCATTTAGTTATATAGTGAAGAACGTTTTGTGCAATAAGTCCTTGTCCGTGAACGTTAGAAAATAAAGTCATCAACTGAATGGTACAAAGAACAAATTTTAACATACGGCTGCGAATCCTGGACAATTAGTAAACAGCCTTGGAGATGTAGTTTTATAGAAGAATGCTGAAAATTATCTAGACAGCCAAAATGAGCAATCTGGACATTATGGGGGAAGCTAAGTCTCAATACAACTTATCACAAACATCAGAAAGAAGTAGTCATCATTTTTTGGCCACATCATGAGAAGACAAAAGCTGGAATTTGTTGTGACAACTAAAAAGATTAATGGAAAAAAATATAGAGGAGGACAGCATGTGATAATTCTTGATAGTCTTGTGTCATGGCACGGAAGGGAGCCAACATGCGAATTTATCCATGACATCGGATATCGCAATTTGTGGAGAAGCATGATGGCCCACGGATGATGGCACTGGATGATGATAGTGAACAATATTAAACAGGACGAGTTATTTCCAGTTGTGGATATCATTCAGCCGAGCTTCATGTGCTAGCGCTTACACTTCCGTTTCGCTAAAGGCGGGGTACGGGGTTCTTTCCCGACATCGATCATTTGGACTTTACCAAACGTGAACTTGCCTAGTAAATCAATATGCAGTTAGGGTTGATCGCAACGTCCTGCAAACGATATGCAATATTTATATAATTTACAACAGTGTCTCCCGCCATGAATTTCATTCATGAATATACCAACAATAGTTTTCACAGTTTATTGCCTGGCATATTTCACTGCATCTCATCATGTGCTCATTGCAGACATCACACAACACAGACTGATAGAAACAGATAAATTCTTCAGTTTGAAATATACAACACACATAGTGTCCCAGACATTTACATTGTCAACTACGGTAGTAGTTATATATGTGACTTACCAACATTAAAATGAGGATATATCTACACAAATCGGTGTATATATCCCCACGTATAGTCCTTATGTGACGTATGGTTGTTTTATGAGAAATCAGTACCCTCCGAGATGAATGGGGGGGGGGGGGGGGGGGGGGAGGGTATAACATCTTCAACCTGTATGATTTCTTCATAATGCATATTCTTTATGGTGCCTGATAACTCCTCTCTAACTGCATCCCTGGTGTCCGCATCATCATGATTGGTCTGCTCTAAAAATCTCTGGAGAAACGCCTCACCTTTCTCTTTGTCTGTTGTCACGCGCACACCATCATCTCTATAAATTGTCCCCACTGTCAGAGGCCGATCTTTTCTTTGTATTTGTCTGTGCAGCTCCCAGAATTGTCGCAGTGTTTTATCACCCCCAGTCTCATTCATGAAACATTTCCATTTTGAAATTATGGCTTCTGCAGCATAGCGCTTGAAAACCTCCACCTTATCTTTCTTGACATTTTCCGCTGTGTCCACTTCCTCTCGTGAGCTTCGGGGTGTCTGTCGAACTTTTTTTAGCTGCTTCACTGCAGCTCTCTTTGCTTTCCTAGCATGTTATACTTCTGGAGTCCACCATGGAGGCTGCAAAAAAGGAGTTTTAACAGTCCTGTTGCATGCATCCTGTCAGATACGTCCAAGAAGGATGTCAGTCCACTCATACCGGAAGGTCTTGCGCGCTTTCCCAGCCTTAACTTTCCTGGATTTAGAGATCTGGACTGAACACGGCATGTGATCACTCCCATGGTCATTCAAAGCAGTCCACTTTACACCAAGGACTGGTGACTGGGAGGCAAGTTCGTAGTCAGTTCGTGTCTGCATTGCCAGGCCTCAATGCCTCCCATCATTTATGCAGACCACATCGGAGTCTACCATGGCATCCGCAATGGCAATTCCCTGTCGGTTTTCTCCACTACTATCCCAATCTCTGTTCCTTGTATTGAAGTCTCCACATATGAGTAGCCTATCACCTGGTAATTCCGTCAATTCCTTAAGCCAGTCCCAGTGTTCCTTTCTGACAAAACAGTCCACTGTGGTATATACGTTTATGATGTTCCAACTTAAGCCACCAATCTCCATTTGTATACCCTGGACTTCTCTTGCCCTGTGATTCCACTGGCTCAAGTCAAGTTCCACATGCTTCACTCCTTCCTTAACCAGCAGACCTTGCCAATTTCTCTTCTGCCCAGAAGGTTTTATATAACTGGCGTACCCAGGACAATGATATTTGTCTGTATTTAGCTCCTGAAGCGTGAAGATATCAAAATCATATATTAGCCTCTCGAATACAGGACCTCTCTGCCTGGCACTACGACAGTTCCAGTACCCCACTCTTACATGGTTAAAACCTATTCTCTCCACTTTTCGTCTTGTTCTCCTGGCGCCTGCCCTCCTATTTATATGCCTTATTCTCGCACCATTTCCTTGTCTTCTCCTCCTTACTCTCTCTTCGCTAACCTCTGAAAGATGTGTCAAGCGCAGAGCACGTGCTCCGAAGCTCCGGCAACGATTCTCGTGTTTAATTAATTGCATAAACAAAGTTTGGATATTGCAGGATATAACCGGTCACCCTAGTATTGCCTGCTTGCTACGGAAGAGGCAGGGGATGTCCCGCAGGAGTCCATACGCCTGGTGCCACCCAACACGCCTGCCAGACTTCCAACGTTTACGACCAGCTTACCCGTGGCCATCCAGTTCCTCACCACGCTGGTCCACCTTAAACTTGGGGGATTATAATCGGAGTTTTCTATCTCCTAGATTGGCCGCTGTAATAGCTAACGGGCCCTATCAACCCGGGGGCAAGAGGTTCCATCGCCTCATTCCTGACGAACACGGTAGATACATGATCGGTAAAGATAAGCCCCGGCAATGTTGAATTTAGTTGTCACAGGTGTTGTATGCCAAATTCGCAGCTTAACAACCCAAAGATACGCAGCGCATGAGAAAGGCTTAGTCGGACACTGTGCTGAACTGGTTATAGTTGCATATACTATATTCGAAACTGCCTTGTGGTGTACTGATGCCTTGGTGGTAGTAGTTTCATGTCCTTTGGTGTTACTTGGTGACCCTAGGATGACATGGACATAGAAAAGCGAGACCATTTTAACCCTCCGATGCCCTGTTGACGCGGGAGCAGAATCACCCCCACACATAGTGGTCATCACGAGTTATGTCCTATGGGATGACAGCCAAAAGAACACCGTTGTTTTTTATTTTTGTAGTATCCCTCTTAACAACGTGCCTCTGATGTACCCTTACACATGTGACCGGATGCAACGCCCTCTTTGACCGGATATAACCATTACCCACTTTTCCCGACTGTATCTTTATACTTGCAACTGGAAGCAACGCCCCCTTTGATCGAATGTAGCCATTACCCAAGTGTCCTGATGTATACCGTCACACAGTCCAAGACCGTGTATTATATCCCTAACACAGCGCCAATAGTATGATGATAGAGTTTAAGTCCCATACACTACATATAATAGTAACCACCATTATAATAGACATAAAACGAATACATCCTAGGTCTTCTGATGATCGAAGCCGCAATTATGCTTCGAATGTGTCGGTGGTAGACCTCCATGCCTTTATTTGCCCACTCCTCCGCTCGACCACCCTGTATCTTACCAAGGAACGGGCGTAATTATCTATCCCCTCCACCCCTCGCCAACCTCTTAACAATGATCGGAAGCAGTTATCTAGCTATTCCGACACTCACCCAAGACAGAACAACGAATTTCATTAAGCCGTACCCACTACAACCAGTAATACCAGCCATCCTTACTTTTTTAAGTTTTTCATATGATGAGCTGTAAGCAGTATGATGATAGTGTTCGGAAGCACTTATCTAGCTTCTTCTCCACTCATCCACCCCTAACAACGAATGACACTAATCCATACCCATTACAACCAGTACTACTCGCGTTCTTTACCTTTTTAACGTTTCCATTTATACCGTATGATGATAGCTTTTAAGCCCCGCCCACTAACGACCACTATTAACCACAATGTTTTATTTTTTAATTGAAAAATTTAAAAAAAAAATCCCGCCAAAACAGCACCTTAGCATGGTAAAGATACGTCAAGGAGGTGCGGAGACCTCATCTCTTATTCCCCACCCTCCCCTGCAACCCCTTTGACCATCCTTTCCCACCAAAATATCGACCTTAACAAACCAAACAAACAACTAGGTGGTGCCGTTGACGTCACTAATCAGGTGGTGCCACATCACGGCACCGCCTTATTTGCGTTTTCTATTTACTCCGGCTCTTCCCGTTCCTCCCGGCCAAAGACACACACATAAGGTGCGGAGACCTCATCCCTAATCGCCCCCTTGAGTCGCCTTTCAAAAATAACGGCGATCTTATTAATAACAATATATGTCGCCAGCGCAGCTACTTTACCTCACCAAAAAAAAAATAAAAATAAATAAAAACACAATCACTATATATTTTACAACGGGACCTCTCCACTGGGATTCGAACCTAGTGCCCGCCCCACGCTCGCCTTATGACGAGTAATATAAATAACCCGACTCATTCAGAACGGCAAAGATAAGCCCCGGCAATATTCATTTTTTTTTTTTTTGTCACAGGTGTTGTATGCCCAACTCGCAGCTTAACAACCCAAAGATATGAAACACGTGACATAACAGTACCAAAAAATATCGATTATCCATAATGTATACCCCCTTTCATCTCGGGTGATACTGATTTCTCATAAAACAACCATACGTCACATAAGGACTATACGGGGGATATATACACCGATTTGTGTGGATAAATCCTCATTTTAATGTGGATATGTCACATATATAACTACTTACGGTAATTTTAAACAGACTATCATTTCTTATATAATAAGTGGAGAAAATTATGCATTCTGAGTTATTGTTTGTCAGCTATATCATTACTGGGTTATCCAGTGAATATATTAAAGACTTATAATGTTGTTTTTTTTAAAAATGGGATAGTGAATTATATAGTGAGAAAATTAGGGATTCTGAGTTATTGTTAGCCAATTATATCATTAATGGGTTATACAGCGAATATATTAAACACTTAGAACTTTTGTTAGTGGACTACATTAAAGAGGTGGGTTAATAATAATTAACGGATTATATAATGAGGAACATAAACCTGGTGAGTTATTGTTAAAGAGTTGTATACGCATTTTGGTTATATAGTCAACATGTTAAGGATAATGTAGTTTTCGTTAATTGGTTGTATTTTGGAATATACAGTGAGAAGGGGTGAGGTATCGCAGTGGTTAGATCGCTTGTTTGCCAGTTATATGGTCATCTGTTCGAATCTCATTCGAAGCGGGGATTTGCTCACTAACATGGGCTCCCAGGTCCACGCAGCCTAAAATGTGTACCGTGATATTTTCTGGGAAGTTAAAGCGACCGGCGTGGTATTGATCATATCACCGAGTGAGCGCAGATTGGTCTACAACAATATGGGCCTAGCACCATGTGTCTACAGGTGTGTTCAACGGGCAAGACGGCGTTTAACTGCAGAGCGTTGTGGAACGTAATGAGCACGGGAAGGCACATAGAGCGCCCTTGTCATCCACTGCACCTGTATTCATTTCTTGAATTGTCTTGCCACTGGACACAGGTGGACTCAGGAGAGAGAGAGAGAGAGAGAGAGAGAGGGAGAGAGAGAGAGAGAGAGAGAGAGAGAGAGAGAGAGAGAGAGTGAGGTCGGCGAATTGCGCTACTCTTCCTCGCTTTAATCCAGTTCATCGCGCAAGTCATTCCTCATCCGGGACGCAAAGGTGTTTCCAAAGCACCAGGGCTAGGTTCTGTACTGTCCAAGACCTATTGACGCGTCCTCGCCGAACGTCCTGGGCAACAGGTCCCTTCGGGGTCCGGGTTACAGTCAGTAGGATCGTTGATTCCTCCGATGTCGGAGAGTGGCTACCTGCACGGCGAGGCACTACCAGTCTGCACACCAATAAGCCAGACATGGGACAACGGATACTCACGCAAACATCAGGTCCTGTATGATATCACATTGATGTTTGACAACAGAATGTCTTCATCTGACATACAGGACTTCGCGGAGATCACAGCCAGCGAAAACAAGCAAGCAAATATTCCTCATCCAACCTCATATATCTGATACAGTCAGCAGAGAAGAACTATGAAAGATTATGGCGAAATATGGCTGTCCACACAAGTGTGTCCAAATACTGCGGCTATTTCATGATGGTATGCAGGCAAAAGTACAGGAAAATCGTGAACTGTCTGGGCCCTTTCCTGTCACCAATGGAGTGAAGCAAGGATGTGGCCTGGCACCAACACTGTTCAGCCTCATGTTTTCAGCTATGCTGACGAATGCCTTCAAGAACAATGACATTGAAATAGACATCAACTACCGCATGGATGGAAAGCTGTTCAATCTCAGAAGGCTGAAAGCCAAAACCAAAGTCAACAGCAACACCGTCAAAGAACTGCTGTTTGCTGATGATTGCGCTCTATATGACAACTCAGAGGCGGACATGCAACATAATGTTTCAGCTTTCTCACATGCCTGTGCCAACTTTGGGCTCAATATCAACTTGAAGAAGACTGTAGTTATGTACCAGCTAGCTCCAGGGAATAATCACATAGTAGCGAATATCAAGGTGAACGGTCATAGACTAAGTGTTGTGGACAAATTCATCTATCTTGGCAGCAATGTGTCACAAGCTGCCACAATTAATGACGAAGTGAATGCAAGAATCTCCAAGGCCAGCGCGGCGTTTGGCAGACTGTACAAGAATGTATGGAACAGAAATGGAATAAGCCTTCCAACTAAGCGGAAAGTCTATAAAGCAGTTGTATTATCCACACTTCTGTATGCTGTGAAACATGGACTGCTTATCAGCTACATGCTAGGAAATTTAACCACTTCCACACAGTCTGCCTTAGGAAGCTATTGAAGATTAAATGGCAAGACAAGATCCCAGACACTGAAGTTCTAGAAATAACGTCAATGCCCGGTATCCACACTCTACTAATGAAAAATCAGATTCACTGGGCTGGTCACTTATCTCGTATGATAGGTCACATGCTCCCTAAACAAATCTTTTACGGCCAGCTGCCTTGTGGTAAACGCTACCAAGGCGGCCAGAGGAAACGCTTTAAAGACACTCTGAAAATCTCACTGAAAGCTTTTGGAATTCATCCTGACACCTGGGAGACTGCTGTTAAAGACCGTAATTCGTGGCGTACATCATTACATAAGGGTGCAGTCACTTGTGAAGCAACCAGGACTGCAAGAGCTGTGAAGAAAAGGCTGGACACAAAAACCACTGCGGGAGATCCTCCTCCTGGAACGTTAGGGATTCTTTGTCCACATTGTCAAAAAACATTTCGAGCCAAAATAGGCCTTATCAGCCATCTTAGAACTCACGACTCCATACTTTCAAACCCAATGGATGAAATGAATGGTCATCATCATTCTTGATGGAGAAACAACAAAGGTGTGTGAAGGGTCCTCTACTGTTAGATGAAGTAGCTGATGTCATGTCAGGTGTGGTTGCATGGGATAGAATTAGCAGGTTATACAATGAGTTCATAGCTTAATGGAACCAAAGTCAGCGACACAGTCACCCAGCAAAGGGATAAGCCTGTGAATTCCTACATAGCTCAGAAACGGGTGGGCCAGCGAGCGATGCAATTACTCAATTAGTATATGGGTGAGTCACCTAGTTATCGCGGGAGTAAACAGGTTCCTGTAGTATTCAAGAGTTCGCTCAGAATGAATAATCGAAAGAAGCAGACAGTACACTGAACTTGTGGAGTTCTACACGAGTAGATTTTTTTTTTTGGGGGGGGGGGGAGGGGGGCGTTCGCTTGCTGTGAACTCGACCGTAGTCCAATCGCGTGCTGCTACTACATGTAGTTGCTACTACTGGGAAGTTCACTGGACTGATGTTTGCGAGTGGATGAGCTGTTCCTATTACAAGTGTCCTCCGCCATCGGTAGAACTCAGTCGGACGTCAGCAGTTACTTGTTATTTATGCACCGGAAGTTTATGATCGGGCGCTCTAATAATTTGGCCCATGCTGACCTCCGCTGGTAGATGATGAATACATATGTATTAATCCATTACATGAGTAGGGTAAGTACGTAAGTCAGGTGACATTGGGTAAGCAGTCACTCAACTGAACGGCGAATGAACCGGGTTGTCATTCAATGGGTGGCTGAGTGGGTTAAGGTTACACATTATTTAAGTTTATTATTGAGTGAATTGCCGGTGCAACAAATAAGTAAGTTGATTTACTGACAATTTAAAAAAAAATGTTGAATATATTTTGTAGAACATTACGATCAACACAAGGTTGATTTTCTGGGCAATGTTGCTTTCGGTAGCTTGTCATTGCTTTGTGAACTAGAAGTCAACGCTTAAGTCCAACAGGCCGGTGGGCGGGATGGACCCACAACGCTGCTTTAGTGAGTGGGTAAACTGTCAGGCAGTAGAGAACATGTCGTGGCTGAAATCATATAAAATAATAAGCAATGTGATGGTTTCTGGTTGGCGAATTCTCTGGAAGACTGAGTTTTAACTCGAAGGCCCGAAGTACTGGTGTTCAAATCGTGTGAGTTATGACAAAGACTTGCATCTGATGGAGTGAGGTCGGTGTAGGGACTTTCCAACACCGCCCCGGTGCCGAAGCACCATCGTAACCAGGGACTGTGTTACAGCGCGTTTCTTCCCTTCTCCAAGATGAGAAGCCATCCGGGAGTGCAAGCTCAGAAGTCATCCGGGAGTGCAAGACGGCTACAAACTGAGAAACCATCCGGGCGTGCAAGACGGCTACAAGAGACTCACATACGCGAAGATGTATTAGGATATAGCAGATCTTACATGAGATAGTGTCTTGTGTAATTAAGGTAGGCACGAGCACTGTCGAACAAGGGGTCAAGGTTGGGCTCGTCGCTGCAAAGTGAGGACAAGATAAGTGGTCTATTCATCCATGCATGTAGGCCTACACAATGTAATGACCCTATCACATCACTAGCTTATGGCAGGAAACTGCTTCGAGACAGATTAGTCATTCATATGTGAGAAATTGATCGATCGAGGTCACTGAGGTAATGAATTACTGAGATAAATGATGGAGGGGTTAATACAGTTGAATCAGTGAGAATGAGCACGTGAGTGGCAACGTTTGAGAATAGTGAGTGTGACAAACCAGTGCATGTGAGTGTGAGAAACCAATGCACGCGAGTGTGACAAACCAATGCATGTGATTGTGACAAACCAATGCATGTGATTGTGACAAACCAATGCACGCGAGTGTGACAAACCAATGCATGTGATTGTGACAAACTAATGCATGTGAGTGTGACAAACCAATGCATGTGAGTGTGACAAACCAATGCATGTGAGTGTGACAAACCAATGCATGTGAGTGTGACAAACCAATGCATGTGAGTGTGACAAACCAATGCATGTGAGTGTGACAAACCAATGCATGAGAATACTGTAACGGAAATCAATACCACGCCTGGAGATCTACTATAAAAGTGATGCTACACTCCCATATCTGTATTGACCAGTTGGCGCGCCATAGGTGATGTGATCATTATCTCACCCGTCGCCTTTACTTCCCAGAAGATTTCCTGGTACCTGTTTCAGGCTGGCTCACCTTGGAAGCTCCTATTCCATTGTTTAAAAGGCCCCACTCTGATGAGGATTCGAACACCTGACTTCCCGACCGGTCAGGAAGCACGCGCGTCACTGCGCTACCGAAATGAATACGAGAGTCACAAATAAGTGTTAATGAGTGAATATACTAGAAACAGTGAGTGGGAAGGAATGAGTGATAATGAGTGAAATGGTGATGAATGAATGTGTACACATGAGTGATAACGAGTGAGTGATAACGAATGTGCAGGAACAACCGAGCGAACACGGGGGAGTTAGAACGACTATGTACTTGGTGTATCAAGGCAATGCATTGATTTATCAGCCAACATCGACTAGCTGGCCAAACACGAGTTTTCAGGCAAAATCAATGTCACTCGTTCTTAACCATGCCCTAAACTGAGTTCATATCTGTTTGTTCTGCTCACGTGCTGCTGCAATCTGTCGGAACAGGCGGTCATAAGGCGCTCGTATCAACGCAGCAGACAGACATAACGGCAGTAGTAATAGAAATAATTGGGATACACAAAGGCAGCAGTAATAGCTGGGATACACAACGGCAGTAGTAATAACTGGGATACATAACGGCAGTAGTAATAACTGGGATACATAACGGCAGTAGTAATAACTGGGATACATAACGGCAGTAGTAATAGCTAGGATACATAACGGCAGTAGTAATAGCTAGGATACATAACGGCAGTAGTAATAACTAGGATACATAAAGGCAGTAGTAATAACTGGGATACATACTGGCAGTAGTAATAACTGGCCGGTCTCTCTGGCCAAGGGGTTACACCACTTTCTCCGTAATCCCGTTTATCACGCAGCGTCTCGTATCGAGCGAGAACTGGAAGCGGTTTTACCCCCGCTGGTGACTTGCGGGATAACTGAGTCGGCCGCTCAGAAAGCAATGGCAAACTACTGAGCGTAATCTTGCCAAGAAATCAACAGACAGCTGAAAGATGCTGCTGTTGGCAGCGATGTCCTGTAAAGGATATGCGAATTTAAAAAAAAATGTAATAACCGGGATACATAACGGCAGTAGTAATAGCTGGGATCCATAAAGGCAGTAGTAATAGCTGGGATCCATAAAGGCAGTAGTAATAGCTGGGATCCATAAAGGCAGTAGTAATAGCTGGGATCCATAAAGGCAGTAGTAATAGGTGGTATATATAACGGCAGATGTAATAGCTGGGATACATAAAGACAGTAGTAATAACTGGGATCCATAAAGGCAGTAGTAATAGGTGGTATATATAACGGCAGTAGTAATAACTGGGATCCATAAAGGCAGTAGTAATAGGTGGTATACATAACGGCAATAGTAATAGGTGGTATTCATAACGGCAGTAGTAATAGGTGGTATATATAAAGACAGTAGTAATAGCTGGGATCCATAAAGGCAGTAGTAATAGGTGGTATACATAACGGCAGTAGTAATAGCTGGGATACATAACGGCAGTAGTAATACCTGGGATACGAAGTGGCAGTAGTAATAGGTGGTATATATAACGGCAGTAGTAATAGCTGGGATACATAACGGCAGTAGTAATAGCTGGGATACATAACGGCAGTAGTAATAGCTGGGATCCATAAAGGCAGTAGTAATACCTGGGATACGAAGTGGCAGTAGTAATAGGTGGTATATATAACGGCAGTAGTAATAGGTGGTATATATAACGGCAGTAGTAATAGCTGGGATACATAAAGGCAGAAGTAATAGGTGGTATATATAACGGCAGTAGTAATAGCTGGGATACATAACGGCAGTAGTAATAGCTGGGATACATAACGGCAGTAGTAATAGCTGGGATCCATAAAGGCAGTAGTAATAGCTGGGATACATAAAGGCAGTAGTAATAGCTGGGATACATAACGGCAGTAGTAATAGCTGAGATCCATAAAGGCAGTAGTAATAGCTGGGATACATAAAGGCAGTAGTAATAGCTGGGATACATAAAAGCAGTAGTAATAGCTGGGATCCATAACGGCAGTAGTAATAGCTGGGATACATAAAGGCAGTAGTAATAGCTGGGATCCATAAAGGCAGTAGTAATAGCTGGGATACATAAAGGCAGTAGTAATAGGTGGTATATATGACGGCAGTAGTAATAGCTGGGATACATAAAGGCAGTAGTAATAGGTGGTATACATAACGGCAGTAGTAATAGGTGGTATACATAACGGCAGTAGTAATAGCTGGGATACATAACGGCAGTAGTAATACCTGGGATACGAAGTGGCAGTAGTAATAGGTGGTATATATAACGGCAGTAGTAATAGCTGGGATACATAAAGGCAGTAGTAATACCTGGGATATGAAAAGGCAGTAGTAATAGGTGGTATATATAGCGGCAGTAGTAATAGCTGGGATACATAAAGGTAGTAGTAATAGCTGGGATACATAAAGGCAGTAGTAATAGGTGGTATATATAACGGCAGTAGTAATAGCTGGGATACATAACGGCAGTAGTAATACATGGGATACGAAGTGGCAGTAGTAATAGCTGGGATACATAAAGGTAGTAGTAATAGCTAGGATACATAACGGCAGTAGTAATAACTAGGATACATAAAGGCAGTACTAATAACTGGGATACATACTGGCAGTAGTAATAACTGGCCGGTCTCTCTGGCCGAGAGGTTACACCACTTTCTCCGTAATCCCGTTTATCACGCAGCGTCTCGTATCGAGCGAGAACTGGAAGCGGTTCTACCCCCGCTGGTGACTTGCGGGATAACTGAGTCGGCCGCTCAGAAAGCAATGGCAAACTACTGAGCGTAATCTTGCCAAGAAATAAACAGACAGCTGAAAGATGCTGCTGTTGATAGCGATGTCCTGTAAAGGATATGCGAATAAAAAAAAGAAGTAATAACCGGGATACATAACGGCAGTAGTAATAGCTGGGATCCATAAAGGCAGTAGTAATAGCTGGGATCCATAAAGGCAGTAGTAATAGCTGGGATCCATAAAGGCAGTAGTAATAGCTGGGATCCATAAAGGCAGTAGTAATAGGTGGTATATATAACGGCAGATGTAATAGCTGGGATACATAAAGACAGTAGTAATAACTGGGATCCATAAAGGCAGTAGTAATAGGTGGTATATATAACGGCAGTAGTAATAACTGGGATCCATAAAGGCAGTAGTAATAGGTGGTATACATAACGGCAGTAGTAATAGGTGGTATTCATAACGGCAGTAGTAATAGGTGGTATATATAAAGACAGTAGTAATAGCTGGGATCCATAAAGGCAGTAGTAATAGGTGGTATACATAACGGCAGTAGTAATAGCTAGGATACATAACGGCAGTAGTAATACCTGGGATACGAAGTGGCAGTAGTAATAGGTGGTATATATAACGGCAGTAGTAATAGCTGGGATACATAACGGCAGTAGTAATAGCTGGGATACATAACGGCAGTAGTAATAGCTGGGATCCATAAAGGCAGTAGTAATACCTGGGATACGAAGTGGCAGTAGTAATAGGTGGTATATATAACGGCAGTAGTAATAGCTGGGATACATAAAGGCAGTAGTAGTAGGTGGTATATATAACGGCAGTAGTAATAGCTGGGATACATAACGGCAGTAGTAATAGCTGGGATACATAACGGCAGTAGTAATAGCTGGGATACATAAAGGCAGTAATAATAGCTGGGATACATAAAGGCAGTAGTAATAGTTGGGATCCATAACGGCAGTAGTAATAGCTGGGATACATAAAGGCAGTAGTAATAGCTGGGATCCATAAAGGCAGTAGTAATAGCTGGGATACATAACGGCAGTAGTAATAGCTGGGATACATAAAGGCAGTAGTAATAGGTGGTATATATGACGGCAGTAGTAATAGCTGGGATACATAAAGGCAGTAGTAATAGGTGGTATACATAACGGCAGTAGTAATAGGTGGTATACATAACGGCAGTAGTAATAGCTGGGATAAATAACGGCAGTAGTAATACCTGGGATACGAAGTGGCAGTAGTAATAGGTGGTATATATAACGGCAGTGGTAATAGCTGGGATACATAAAGGCAGTAGTAATAGCTGGGATACATAAAGGCAGTAGTAATAGGTGGTATATATAACGGCAGTAGTAATAGCTGGGATACATAACGGCAGTAGTAATACCTGGGATACGAAGTGGCAGTAGTAATAGCTGGGATACATAAAGGTAGTAGTAATAGCTAGGATACATAACGGCAGTAGTAATAACTAGGATACATAAAGGCAGTAGTAATAGCTGGGATACATAACGGCAGTAGTAATAAGCTGGGATACATAAAGGCAGTAATAATAGCTGGGATACATAAAGGCAGTAGGTAATAGTTGGGATCCATAACGGCAGTAGTAATAGCTGGGATACATAAAGGCAGTAGTAATAGCTGGGATCCATAAAGGCAGTAGTAATAGCTGGGATACATAACGGCAGTAGTAATAGCTGGGATACATAAAGCAGTAGTAATAGGTGGTATATATGACGGCAGTAGTAATAGCTGGGATACATAAAGGCAGTAGTAATAGGTGGTATACATAACGGCAGTAGTAATAGGTGGTATACATAACGGCAGTAGTAATAGCTGGGATAAATAACGGCAGTAGTAATACCTGGGATACGAAGTGGCAGTAGTAATAGGTGGTATATATAACGGCAGTGGTAATAGCTGGGATACATAAAGGCAGTAGTAATACCTGGGATATGAAAAGGCAGTAGTAATAGGTGGTATATATAACGGCAGTAGTAATAGCTGGGATACATAAAGGTAGTAGTAATAGCTGGGATACATAAAGGCAGTAGTAATAGGTGGTATATATAACGGCAGTAGTAATAGCTATGATACATAACGGCAGTAGTAATACATGGGATACGAAGTGGCAGTAGTAATAGCTGGGATATATAAAGGTAGTAGTAATAGCTGGGATACATAAAGGCAGTAGTAATAACTGGGATACATAATGGCAGTAGTAATTACTGGGATACATAACGGCGGTAGTAATAGTAATAACTGGGATACATAACGGTAGTAGTATTAGTAATAACTGGGATACATAACGGTAGTAGTAATAACTGGGATACATAACGGCGGTAGTAATAGTAATAACTGGGATACATAACGGCGGTAGTAATACCTGGGATACATAACGGCGGTAGTAATAGTAATAACTGGGATACATACCGGCGGTAGTAATACCTGGGATACATAACGGCGGTAGTAATAGTAATAGTTGGGATACATAACGGCGGTAGTAATAACTGGGATACATAACGGTAGTAGTAATAGTAATAACTGGGATACATAACGGTAGTAGTAATAACTGGGATACATAACGGCGGTAGTAATACCTGGGATACATAACGGCGGTAGTAATAGTAATAACTGGGATACATAACGGCGGTAGTAATAGCTGTGATACACAACGGCAGTACAAAAAATTGGGATACATAAAGGCAGCAGTAATAGCTGGGATACACAACGGCAGTAGTAATAGCTGGGATACATAACGGCAGTAGTAATAACTGGGATACATAACGGCAGTAGTAATAGATGGGATACATAACGGCAGTAATAATAACTGGGATAAATAACGGCAGTAATAATAGATGGGATACATAACGGCAGTAGTAATAACTGGGATACATAACGGCAGTAGTAATAGCTGGGATATGAAAAGGCAGGAGTGATAGCTGGGATACATAAAGGCAGTAGTAATAGCTGGGATACGAAAAGGCAGCAGTAATAGCTAGGATACATAAAGGCACTAGTAATAGCTGGGATACATAAAGGCAGTGGTAATAACTGGGATACATAATGGCTGTAGTAATTACTGCGATACATAACGGCAGTAGTAATAGTTGGGATACATAACGGCAGTAGTAATAACTAGGATACATAATGGAGGTAGTAATAGTAATAATTGGGATACATAACGGCGGTAGTAATAGTTGGGATACATAACGGCATTAGTAATAACTGGGATCCATAACGGCAGTAGTAATAGCTGGGATACATAAAGGCAGTAGTAATAGCTGGGATCCATAAAGGCAGTAGTAATAGCTGGGATACATAACGGCAGTAGTAATAGCTGGGATACATAAAGGCAGTAGTAATAGGTGGTATATATGACGGCAGTAGTAATAGCTGGGATACATAAAGGCAGTAGTAATAGCTGGGATCCATAAAGGCAGTAGTAATAGCTGGGATACATAACGGCAGTAGTAATAGCTGGGATACATAAAGGCAGTAGTAATAGGTGGTATACATAACGGCAGTAGTAATAGGTGGTATATATAACGGCAGTAGTAATAGCTGGGATACATAAAGACAGTAGTAATAGCTGGGATCCATAAAGGCAGTAGTAATAGGTGGTATACATAACGGCAGTAGTAATAGCTGGGATACATAAAGGTAGTAGTAATAACTGGGATACATAAAGGCAGTAGTAATAGGTGGTATATATAACGGCAGTAGTAATAGCTGGGATACATAACGGCAGTAGTAATACATGGGATACGAAGTGGCAGTAGTAATAGCTGGGATACATAAAGGTAGTAGTAATAGCTGGGATAGATAAAGGCAGTAGTAATTACTGGGATACATAACGGCAGTAGTAACAGTTGTGATACATAACGGCGGTAGTAATAGTAATAACTGTGATACATAACGGTAGTAGTAATAGTAATAACTGGGATACATAACGGCGGTAGTAATACCTGGGATACATAACGGCGGTAGTAATAGTAATAACTGGGATACATAACGGCGGTAGTAATAGCTGTGATACACAACGGCAGTAGAAAAAATTGGGATACATAAAGGCAGCAGTAATAGCTGGGATACACAACGGCAGTAGTAATAGCTGGGATACATAACGGCAGTAGTAATAACTGGGATACATAACGGCAGTAGTAATAGATGGGATACATAACGGCAGTAATAATAACTGGGATACATAACGGCAGTAATAATAGATGGGATACATAACGGCAGTAGTAATAACTGGGATACATAACGGCAGTAGTAATAGCTGGGATATGAAAAGGCAGTAGTGATAGCTAGGATATTAAAAGGCAGTAGTGATAGCTAGGATACATAAAGGCAGTAGTAATAGCTGGGATACGAAAAGGCAGCAGTAATAGCTAGGATACATAAAGGCAGTAGTAATAGCTGGGATACATAAAGGCAGTAGTAATAACTGGGATACATAATTGCAGTAGTAATTACTGCGATACATAACGGCAGTAGTAATAGTTGGGATACATAACGGCAGTAGTAATAACTGGGATACATAATGGCGGTAGTAATAGTAATAATTGGGATACATAACGGCGGTAGTAATAGTTGGGATACATAACGGCATTAGTAATAACTGGGATACATAACGGCAGTAGTAATAGTTAGGATACATAACGGTAGTAGTAATAACTGGGATACATAACGGCGGTAGTAATAACTGGGATACATAACGGCAGTAGTAATAACTGGGATACATAACGGCAGTAGTAATAGATGGGATACATAACGGCGGTAGTAATAGATGGGATACATAACGGCGGTAGTAATAATTGGGATACATAACGGTAGTAGTAATAGCTGGGATACATAACGGCAGTAATAATAACTGGGATATATAACGGCAGTAGTAATAGATGGGATACATAACGGCAGTAGTAATAACTGGGATACATAATGGCAGTAGTAATAGATGGGATACATAACGGCAGTAGTAATAGATGGGATACATAACGGCAGTAGTAATAGCTGGGATATGAAAAGGCAGTAGTGATAGCTAGGATATTAAAAGGCAGTAGTAATAGCTGGGATACGAAAAGGCAGCAGTAATAGCTAGGATACATAAAGGCAGTAGTAATAGCTGGGATACATAAAGGCAGTAGTAATAACTGGGATACATAATGGCAGTAGTAATAGTTGGGATACATAACGGCAGTAGTAATAGTAATAATTGGGATACATAACGGCGGTAGTAATAGGTGGTATACATAACGGCAGTAGTAATAGGTGGTATACATAACGGCAGTAGTAATAGCTGGGATAAATAACGGCAGTAGTAATACCTGGGATACGAAGTGGCAGTAGTAATAGGTGGTATATATAACGGCAGTGGTAATAGCTGGGATACATAAAGGCAGTAGTAATAGCTGGGATACATAAAGGCAGTAGTAATAGGTGGTATATATAACGGCAGTAGTAATAGCTGGGATACATAACGGCAGTAGTAATACCTGGGATACGAAGTGGCAGTAGTAATAGCTGGGATACATAAAGGTAGTAGTAATAGCTAGGATACATAACGGCAGTAGTAATAACTAGGATACATAAAGGCAGTACTAATAACTGGGATACATACTGGCAGTAGTAATAACTGGCCGGTCTCTCTGGCCGAGGGGTTACACCACTTTCTCCGTAATCCCGTTTATCACGCAGCGTCTCGTATCGAGCGAGAACTGGAAGCGGTTCTACCCCCGCTGGTGACTTGCGGGATAACTGAGTCGGCCGCTCAGAAAGCAATGGCAAACTACTGAGCGTAATCTTGCCAAGAAATAAACAGACAGCTGAAAGATGCTGCTGTTGATAGCGATGTCCTGTAAAGGATATGCGAATAAAAAAAAGAAGTAATAACCGGGATACATAACGGCAGTAGTAATAGCTGGGATCCATAAAGGCAGTAGTAATAGCTGGGATCCATAAAGGCAGTAGTAATAGCTGGGATCCATAAAGGCAGTAGTAATAGCTGGGATCCATAAAGGCAGTAGTAATAGGTGGTATATATAACGGCAGATGTAATAGCTGGGATACATAAAGACAGTAGTAATAACTGGGATCCATAAAGGCAGTAGTAATAGGTGGTATATATAACGGCAGTAGTAATAACTGGGATCCATAAAGGCAGTAGTAATAGGTGGTATACATAACGGCAGTAGTAATAGGTGGTATTCATAACGGCAGTAGTAATAGGTGGTATATATAAAGACAGTAGTAATAGCTGGGATCCATAAAGGCAGTAGTAATAGGTGGTATACATAACGGCAGTAGTAATAGCTAGGATACATAACGGCAGTAGTAATACCTGGGATACGAAGTGGCAGTAGTAATAGGTGGTATATATAACGGCAGTAGTAATAGCTGGGATACATAACGGCAGTAGTAATAGCTGGGATACATAACGGCAGTAGTAATAGCTGGGATCCATAAAGGCAGTAGTAATACCTGGGATACGAAGTGGCAGTAGTAATAGGTGGTATATATAACGGCAGTAGTAATAGCTGGGATACATAAAGGCAGTAGTAGTAGGTGGTATATATAACGGCAGTAGTAATAGCTGGGATACATAACGGCAGTAGTAATAGCTGGGATACATAACGGCAGTAGTAATAGCTGGGATACATAAAGGCAGTAATAATAGCTGGGATACATAAAGGCAGTAGTAATAGTTGGGATCCATAACGGCAGTAGTAATAGCTGGGATACATAAAGGCAGTAGTAATAGCTGGGATCCATAAAGGCAGTAGTAATAGCTGGGATACATAACGGCAGTAGTAATAGCTGGGATACATAAAGGCAGTAGTAATAGGTGGTATATATGACGGCAGTAGTAATAGCTGGGATACATAAAGGCAGTAGTAATAGGTGGTATACATAACGGCAGTAGTAATAGGTGGTATACATAACGGCAGTAGTAATAGCTGGGATAAATAACGGCAGTAGTAATACCTGGGATACGAAGTGGCAGTAGTAATAGGTGGTATATATAACGGCAGTGGTAATAGCTGGGATACATAAAGGCAGTAGTAATACCTGGGATATGAAAAGGCAGTAGTAATAGGTGGTATATATAACGGCAGTAGTAATAGCTGGGATACATAAAGGTAGTAGTAATAGCTGGGATACATAAAGGCAGTAGTAATAGGTGGTATATATAACGGCAGTAGTAATAGCTATGATACATAACGGCAGTAGTAATACATGGGATACGAAGTGGCAGTAGTAATAGCTGGGATATATAAAGGTAGTAGTAATAGCTGGGATACATAAAGGCAGTAGTAATAACTGGGATACATAATGGCAGTAGTAATTACTGGGATACATAACGGCGGTAGTAATAGTAATAACTGGGATACATAACGGTAGTAGTATTAGTAATAACTGGGATACATAACGGTAGTAGTAATAACTGGGATACATAACGGCGGTAGTAATAGTAATAACTGGGATACATAACGGCGGTAGTAATACCTGGGATACATAACGGCGGTAGTAATAGTAATAACTGGGATACATACCGGCGGTAGTAATACCTGGGATACATAACGGCGGTAGTAATAGTAATAGTTGGGATACATAACGGCGGTAGTAATAACTGGGATACATAACGGTAGTAGTAATAGTAATAACTGGGATACATAACGGTAGTAGTAATAACTGGGATACATAACGGCGGTAGTAATACCTGGGATACATAACGGCGGTAGTAATAGTAATAACTGGGATACATAACGGCGGTAGTAATAGCTGTGATACACAACGGCAGTACAAAAAAATTGGGATACATAAAGGCAGCAGTAATAGCTGGGATACACAACGGCAGTAGTAATAGCTGGGATACATAACGGCAGTAGTAATAACTGGGATACATAACGGCAGTAGTAATAGATGGGATACATAACGGCAGTAATAATAACTGGGATAAATAACGGCAGTAATAATAGATGGGATACATAACGGCAGTAGTAATAACTGGGATACATAACGGCAGTAGTAATAGCTGGGATATGAAAAGGCAGGAGTGATAGCTGGGATACATAAAGGCAGTAGTAATAGCTGGGATACGAAAAGGCAGCAGTAATAGCTAGGATACATAAAGGCACTAGTAATAGCTGGGATACATAAAGGCAGTGGTAATAACTGGGATACATAATGGCTGTAGTAATTACTGCGATACATAACGGCAGTAGTAATAGTTGGGATACATAACGGCAGTAGTAATAACTAGGATACATAATGGAGGTAGTAATAGTAATAATTGGGATACATAACGGCGGTAGTAATAGTTGGGATACATAACGGCATTAGTAATAACTGGGATCCATAACGGCAGTAGTAATAGCTGGGATACATAAAGGCAGTAGTAATAGCTGGGATCCATAAAGGCAGTAGTAATAGCTGGGATACATAACGGCAGTAGTAATAGCTGGGATACATAAAGGCAGTAGTAATAGGTGGTATATATGACGGCAGTAGTAATAGCTGGGATACATAAAGGCAGTAGTAATAGCTGGGATCCATAAAGGCAGTAGTAATAGCTGGGATACATAACGGCAGTAGTAATAGCTGGGATACATAAAGGCAGTAGTAATAGGTGGTATACATAACGGCAGTAGTAATAGGTGGTATATATAACGGCAGTAGTAATAGCTGGGATACATAAAGACAGTAGTAATAGCTGGGATCCATAAAGGCAGTAGTAATAGGTGGTATACATAACGGCAGTAGTAATAGCTGGGATACATATAGGTAGTAGTAATAACTGGGATACATAAAGGCAGTAGTAATAGGTGGTATATATAACGGCAGTAGTAATAGCTGGGATACATAACGGCAGTAGTAATACATGGGATACGAAGTGGCAGTAGTAATAGCTGGGATACATAAAGGTAGTAGTAATAGCTGGGATACATAAAGGCAGTAGTAATTACTGGGATACATAACGGCAGTAGTAACAGTTGTGATACATAACGGCGGTAGTAATAGTAATAACTGTGATACATAACGGTAGTAGTAATAGTAATAACTGGGATACATAACGGCGGTAGTAATACCTGGGATACATAACGGCGGTAGTAATAGTAATAACTGGGATACATAACGGCGGTAGTAATAGCTGTGATACACAACGGCAGTAGAAAAAATTGGGATACATAAAGGCAGCAGTAATAGCTGGGATACACAACGGCAGTAGTAATAGCTGGGATACATAACGGCAGTAGTAATAACTGGGATACATAACGGCAGTAGTAATAGATGGGATACATAACGGCAGTAATAATAACTGGGATACATAACGGCAGTAATAATAGATGGGATACATAACGGCAGTAGTAATAACTGGGATACATAACGGCAGTAGTAATAGCTGGGATATGAAAAGGCAGTAGTGATAGCTAGGATATTAAAAGGCAGTAGTGATAGCTAGGATACATAAAGGCAGTAGTAATAGCTGGGATACGAAAAGGCAGCAGTAATAGCTAGGATACATAAAGGCAGTAGTAATAGCTGGGATACATAAAGGCAGTAGTAATAACTGGGATACATAATTGCAGTAGTAATTACTGCGATACATAACGGCAGTAGTAATAGTTGGGATACATAACGGCAGTAGTAATAACTGGGATACATAATGGCGGTAGTAATAGTAATAATTGGGATACATAACGGCGGTAGTAATAGTTGGGATACATAACGGCATTAGTAATAACTGGGATACATAACGGCAGTAGTAATAGTTAGGATACATAACGGTAGTAGTAATAACTGGGATACATAACGGCGGTAGTAATAACTGGGATACATAACGGCAGTAGTAATAACTGGGATACATAACGGCAGTAGTAATAGATGGGATACATAACGGCGGTAGTAATAGATGGGATACATAACGGCGGTAGTAATAATTGGGATACATAACGGTAGTAGTAATAGCTGGGATACATAACGGCAGTAATAATAACTGGGATATATAACGGCAGTAGTAATAGATGGGATACATAACGGCAGTAGTAATAACTGGGATACATAATGGCAGTAGTAATAGATGGGATACATAACGGCAGTAGTAATAGATGGGATACATAACGGCAGTAGTAATAGCTGGGATATGAAAAGGCAGTAGTGATAGCTAGGATATTAAAAGGCAGTAGTAATAGCTGGGATACGAAAAGGCAGCAGTAATAGCTAGGATACATAAAGGCAGTAGTAATAGCTGGGATACATAAAGGCAGTAGTAATAACTGGGATACATAATGGCAGTAGTAATAGTTGGGATACATAACGGCAGTAGTAATAGTAATAATTGGGATACATAACGGCGGTAGTAATAGTTGGGATACATAACGGCAGTAGTAATAACTGGGATACATAACGGCAGTAGTAATAGCTAGGATACATAACGGTAGTAGTAATAACTGGGATACATAACGGCGGTAGTAATAGTTGGGATACA
This sequence comes from Cepaea nemoralis, assembly GCA_014155875.1. Classification (NCBI taxonomy): domain Eukaryota; kingdom Metazoa; phylum Mollusca; class Gastropoda; order Stylommatophora; family Helicidae; genus Cepaea; species Cepaea nemoralis. The sequence continues at coordinate 772,489 of JACEFZ010019206.1, forward strand.
TAACGGTAGTAGTAATAACTGGGATACATAACGGCGGTAGTAATAGTTGGGATACATAACGGCGGTAGTAATAGCTGGAATACATAACGGCGGTAGTAATAAGTAGGATACATAACGGCATTAGTAATAAATGGGATACATAATGGCGGTAGTAATAGTAATAATTGGGATACATAACGGCGGTAGTAATAGTTGGGATACATAACGGCAGTAGTAATAACTGGGATACATAACGGCAGTAGTAATAGCTAGGATACATAACGGTAATAGTAATAGTTGGGATACATAACGGTAGTAGTAATAACTGGGATACATAACGGCGGTAGTAATAGTTGGGATACATAACGGCGGTAGTAATAGTAATAATTGGGATACATAACGGCGGTAGTAATAGTAATAATTGGGATACATAACGGCGGTAGTAATAGTAATAATTGGGATACATAACGGCGGTAGTAATAGTAATAATTGGGATACATAACGGCGGTAGTAATAAATGGGATACATAATGGCGGTAGTAATAGTAATAATTGGGATACATAACGGCGGTAGTAATAGTTGGGATACATAACGGCAGTAGTAATAACTGGGATACATAACGGCAGTAGTAATAACTGGGATACATAACGGCGGTAGTAATAGTTGGGATACATAACGGTAGTAGTAATAACTGGGATACATAACGGCGGTAGTAATAGTTGGGATACATAACGGCGGTAGTAATAGCTGGAATACATAACGGCGGTAGTAATAAGTAGGATACATAACGGCGGTAGTAATAGCTGGAATACATAATGGCGGTAGTAACAGTTGGGATACATAACGGAGGTAGTAATAGTTGGGATACATAACGGCGGTAGTAATAGTTGGAATACATAATGGCGGTAGTAATAGTAATAATTGGGATACATAACGGCGGTAGTAATAGTTGGGATACATAACGGCATTAGTAATAACTGGGATACATAACGGCGGTAGTAATAGTTGGGATACATAATGGCAGTAGTAACAGTTGGGATACATAACAGTGGTATTGAGAGTTGGGATACATAACAGTGGTATTGAGAGTTGGGATACGTAACTGCAGCAGTAATAGTTGGGATTCACAATGGCAATAATAACAGTTATGATACATAACGGCAGTAGTAATAACTGGGATACATAACGGCAGTAGTAATACATAATACAGAATACATAACAACAATAGTAATAGATGGGATACATAAAGGTAGTAGAAATAGTTGGGATACATAACGGCAGTAGTAATACATAATACATAATACATAACGACAATAGTAATAGCTGGGATACATAAAGGTAGTAGAAATAGTTGGGATACATAACGGCAGTAGTAATAGTTGGGATAAATAACGACAGTAGTAACAGTTATGATACATAACGGCAGTAGTAATCGCTGGGATACATAACAGCAGTAGTAATAGCTGGGATATATAACAGCAGTAGTAATAGCTGGGATGCAGACACGCAACACAATGTTTCAGCTTTCTCGTATGCCTTTTCAAACTTTGGGCTCAATATCAACTTGGATAAGACTGTAGCTATGTACCTGCCAGCTCCAAGGATTAATCACACCTTGCATAATATCAAGGTGAATGGTCATAGACTAAGTGTTGTGGACAAATTCACCTATCTTGGTAGCACTGTGTCACAAGCTGCCACAATTGGTGACGAAGTGAATGCAAGAATCTCCAAGGCCAGCGCGGCGTTTGGCAGACTGTACAAGAATGTATGGGACAGAAATGGAATAAGCCTGCAAACATGGCTGACAGTCTATAAAGCAGTTGTATTATCCACACTTCTATATGCTTGTGAAACCTGGACTGTTTATCAGCGACACGCTAGGAAATTAAACCACTTCCACACAATCTGCCTTAGGAAGCTATTGATGATTAAATGGCAAGACAAGATCCCAGGCACTGTAGCCATAGAAAGAGAGTCCATGCCCAGTATCCACACCCTACTAATGAAGAATCAGATTCGTTGGGCTGGTCACTTGACTCGCATGCCAGATCACAGGCTCTCTAAACGAATTGTTTTCTACAGCGAGCTGCCTTGTGGTAAACGCTCCCAAGGCGGTCAGAGGAAGCGCTTTAAAGACACTGAAAATCTCACTAAACGCTTTTGGAATTCATCATTACACCTGGGAGACTGCTGCCAAAGGCCGAAATTCACGGCGTACATCATTACGCAAGGGTGCAGTCCTCGTGAAATAAGCACGACTGCAAGAGCTGTGAAGAAAAGGCTAGACAGAAAAACCACCGCAGGAGATCCGCTTCCTGGAATGTCAAACATTCTTTGCCCACACTGTCAAAGAACATTTCGAACCAAAATAGGCCTTCTATGCCATCTTAGAACTCACGGCTCCATACTTTCAAGCCCACTTGATGAAATGAATGGTCAACATCATTCTTGATAGACAAGAGCAGCAGTAATAGCTGGGAAACGTAACGGCAGTAGTAATAACTGGATATATAACGGCTGTAGTAATAACATGGAAACATAACGGCAGTAGTAATAACTGTGATACAGTATAATTCCTATCTGCTCTTGATCTAAGGAAACTTGACAGGTGATGTAGTTACTATCACGCCACTGTCTCGTCTAGCAGAACATTTTCTGGTATCCCTTTACTGAGACTGGATAGTTAGATTGTCACCATGGAAAACGTCTGTCTCTTGGGGAATTTGGACTCGCGGGAAGTCGCTCGCCGCTACACGGTCGTGGTCCACTATGTCACACATTCTTCTTCTTTCAACTGATTCACCCATTTAAGCTCATTCCCTCAATCATCTCATGCCACGTTGTTCTATCTTTAGATATTTCATGCAGCTTCGTCAATGTCCTTCCCATATTTTACATTTCTATCTACACTTCTCTTCTCCGTAAGTGTTTTAAGTGTTTCTTTCTTCTTCTTTTTTACGTTACTTTACCTTACTTTACTTTAGTAATGGTAATGCTTCACATTGAACAGGATTAAAATGTAAAGCTTCTTCAAATTGTGTACTTGTTGTCGACTTGTAATAAAATAAGGAAACCTAACAGTCTCTGATGCGGAGGGGATATATAGAGTGATAGTGCACACATTAAAGACTCCTTGGTAGGTAGAAATCATAATGTGTAGGCGATAAGATCATTCATTCATTCATTCATTCAGTAGCATGCCCTTTGCAGAACCTCGCTCCCATAACCTTCCGGAAAACCTTTCGATAATACGCAAGATGTCCCGTCTGGAGATCATCCGCCACTTCCTGCACCCATCTTTTCTTTGGCCTTCCTCTTCCTCTCTTCCCAGGCATATACCCCTTCATTATTGTTCTTTCCAAACTTTCGTGGCGTTTCAAGTGACCAAAATATTTCAATTTTCTTTGTTTTACCGTCTTTAATAGCTAACCTTCTTCAATATTTAGCTCTTGAAGTATGGGTGCATTTGTTCTTTTCTTTACCCAAGATATTTGTAGAACTCGTCTATAACATTTATATTCAAAGGCATTTATGCGCTGTTCAGCTTGTTTAGTAAGTGTCCAGGTCTCACAGGCGTATGTTGCAATGGGAAAGATGCATGCTCTTAAACATCTAATTTTTGTAGTTCTGTCTGTCCCACTCCATAATTTATTCAGTTGTTTTAGTCTTTGAAGAGCAATTGTTGCTGAATTGACTGTTTTGCCCTTTCGGTTCACGAGTGCAATTTTCGGGAGACTCCTGGGAGTCGGCGCTGAAGCTGCGGAGTTCGAGCTTTGTGCGACACTTTCGGCAGGTCGCCCTGCGGTAAGAGACCGAGTCATGTGAGAAAACCCGGGTCAATGAAGTCTTTCTGGTGACTGCTGAGTCCATCAACAATGAACTGTGGTATTCGTGGATGAATTTTGTGTTGACATTCTGGCGGCGGCATTATGCACAGTGTACCTGTGCAGGCTTGTTGGATTGCCGAGACTCCTGTCTATTCCACTTTTAACATTGGACAGTGGGGAGCATTTTGTGTGATATTCGCTGGCACGGGAATGGAGCATAATGGGGACGACCCGTTGCCGTGAAGTTGGAACCTCGACTAACTAACTAACTGGTACATGATCAATTCCTGTATCAATCATGTCCCGCTTACACACATCTTTGTATCATAGTAGAGGCCGACCCTGAGATCTCCTACACATCTGTAATTTACCAAAAAAGATGTTCTTTGGTATTCTACCATCATCCATACTCCTAACGTGTCCTATCCATCTAAATCTGCGAAGACTGAGCATGGAAAATACCGTCCCACAACCTGATATTTCCAATACTTCAGTATTTGTGATTTTGTCATGCCACTTAATACAAAGTATTCTTCACAGACACCACATATGAAAGTTGTTTGAACGTTTCTCTTGGTGTGAGTAAGTTGACCAGGTTTCACTGCCATAAAGAAGAGTACTAAGGACACAGGCTTGATACACAAGGACTTTTGTTTTGGCAGTAAGCTTCCTGTTCTCCCAGACTCTTTTGCTAACATGTTCATTGTTGTTGCTGCCTTACCAATCCTGATGTTGATTTCCTGATTTAGGGATAATTTGCTATTTACCTCCGATCCCAGATATATAAAATGGTCTACTATCTCCAGTTCGGCGTCGTCAATAAAGATTGATGGTACCCCACGTCCACCTTGTGACATAATCTGTGTCTTCTTTTTGTTAATTGTTAAACCAAATTCAGAATAAGCATTGGAGAATGCAGATAGTAGATGTTGTAATTCTTCCTCAGAGTGCGTCGTAATTGCAGCATCATTCCCAACAAATTACTCTCTGATTAGTACCCTCCTAATTTTGGTCTTGGCCTTCAATCTCTGAGAATGATAGAGGCCGCCATTTGATCGAGAATGAATGAATATACCGGCATCCTGATCATGAAAGGCATATTTCAGTAGAAGTGAAAAGTATATTCCAAAGAGGGTGGGGGATAGTACACAACCTTGCTTAACTCCACTCTTGACTTCAAACTCTTCTGACGTTGCACCATCAATCTTGATTATACCCTTCATGCCTGTGTGGAACGATTCCACAATGGACAGAATAGTTGGTGGGCAGCCAATCTTCTTTAGTGCTTTGAACAGACACTAACAACTGATCAAATCAGTTGCCTTTGAGAGGTCGATTAAGCAATAAACAGTGGTTGATTTTGTTCCCGGCATTTTTCTTGCATTAGTCGCAATGAGAATAGCATATCAGTGGTAGACCGGTTCTGGCGGAAGCCACACTGTGATTCGGGGTAGACTAGATCTCCCAGGACTTGAAGTATGCGCAGAACAATTATGGCAAATACTTTCCCAACAATACACAAAAGTGGGATACCCCTATAGTTGTTACGGTCGCTTCGATTGTCCTTGTTCTTGTTCAGTGCTATGATGCTTGAATCTTTTAAATCCCGTGGGACTTGTCCTTCTCGCCAGCATAGCTCTATTAGCTGGTGGATCTGTAGAGTGTGTGTGTGTTGCCCACTCCTGATAACCTCAATTGGAATCCCATCCTTACCTGTAGCCTTGCCAGGTGCAAGTTCATTTATAGCCCACTTAACTTCTGTTATGGTGAGAAGTGTGTCCAGGCGGTCAAGAGTTGGCAAGGCATCTACGGCGTTGAGGGCATCATCCCCTAGTTTGGTCTCACTTGAGTAAAGCGCTAAATAGTGCTCTACCCATCTATCCATATGCTGTTTCTTTTCAGTGATGATTTCTCCAGTCAAAGTTTCAGTGGTGCACTTCTTTTTATCACTGGACCACGGGCTTTCTTTATCCCTTCATACATGCTTTTGATGTTTCTCTTATCACTTGCGTTTTGAATGGACCCACATAACTTGATCCAATAGACATTTGCACACTGCTTGGCAGCCTTTTGCACATCCTTCCTAGCTTGCTTCAGCTCACTGAGAGTGTTACGCGTTGTTCTTTCCTTATTTCTTAAGAGAGCTATCTTCTTTTTATCAATCAAGGGCTACAGTGTCTGGCTGTTTGCCGCAAACCAGTCCTGCCTCTTGTGATTCACAGTGCCGTAAACCCCTACCGCAGTTTTATAAAGAGTTTCCTTAAGTTTACCCCACTTTTCACTTACTGTACAATTTTCTAATGTATTAGTGAAAGCGTCTTCAAGTTGCTAATGAAGCTCAAAGCACTTTTCATGATTGCCAAGTAGCAGGTGCTGCATAATGACGTAAATAAAAGGGACCAAAGAATCCCAGAACAGAAGCGCTAATTTATCGAGGCGTATTACGTCGGAACACAAAGACGTCATGGAAAAATGTGAACAACAACCAAAACAGACAAACTTGGGACGTTCTCAAAGGCGGCAGCTTATGTGACTCGGTTGGCTTAAGATTGGCTGGATATCACGTTAGTGATTAAAGTATATCTGGAAATGGACGAAATGATAAAGGAGGACAACATTTATAGAAGCGTTAGCAAATACACAGACTAATACTGAAAACGCTATGTCTGAAACGGCAGGAAGGACTTAGAAGATGGAAAGAAGGACGAGCAATGACAGTCAATGTTCGAGCAGATTGATTGATTGATTGATTGATTTAGGAACCGACATCACAGCATTCGGGACATTCCCATAAGCGCTCCGTCCCCATCCTCAGCAGCCAGCGAAGAGTTCCAACACTAACAGTTCCAGTAGCAATCTGATTATATGTCCGTCTCGCCTTTCCTCCGAGCGCCGAGCGTCGGCCAGATCCCCTCGTCACACCTCGCTGTCTCATTCTTACCAGACTATGGTGATCCATCTGCTCCTCCGAGGTGTACACGTGCTCCCACAAGGCCGCAACCACATCTGCCTTGTCATGCATCAATACTCCACCAAGTTTTGCCGAGCCAGCCAATCTGTCCGCCTGTTCATTCCCCAGCACACCGGCATGCCCAGGAGAAAAGATCCAGGTGATGCTTACTACCCGTGACCTCCGAAGCGAAGCAAGCCACTCTGCACGAAGCTTCGAGCAGAGATGGCCAATAACATATGAGCTATTTTATATTTATTAAGGATATTGCCCCTCCTGGCTACAGCAGGATCAATATCAGTATGTAATTATTTATTATTATTATTATTATTATTATTATTATTATTATTATTATTATTATTATTATTATTCATCAAGTGCCGTGCCGGCTGGCGTAGGCGTTCATGGCTCTCCATAGATCTCGGTCTTTGGTTTTCTGGATCAACTCTGCTGCTGATATTCCTCCATGCCACCGTCTCAATCCATCCAGCATCATTTCTCTTGGTCTACCTCTGCCTCTCTTCCCCTAGATCTTTCCAGTTGTTACGATGTTCTCCAATGCCTCTCTTCTCATCACATGACCGAAGAAAGATGTTTGTCTCTGTCTTATTGTTGTATATAATGTTCTAGTTTCGTTAGCCTGTTTCAGGCATTCGTCGTTATTTACTTTGGCAGTCCAAGGAATTCGCAACATTCGTCTCAGGAACCACATCTCTGTTGCTTCTAATTTCTTCTTAATTTGTTCATTTACATTCCAAGATTCACTGCCATACAGCAAAACTGGTTCTACATAGCATTTCAGCACTCTCTTTCTTACTTTCAGTGATAGTGACTTATTGCATAAGATACTCTTCATTTTCTGAAATGCGGCTTTTGCCTGCCCTATTCTGCTCCTAATCTCTGTTGTACAACTTCCATCTGATGTTATAAATGCCCCTAGGTATCTAAAATTATCAACTTGGTTAAGGATTTTCCCTTCTATTTCTATGTCACATTTTGGTGTCACCATTTTCTTTGATATTACCATTGTTACTGTTTTCTTGATATTCAAGGAGAGTCCTTTCCTTATTATTATTATTATTATTATTATTATTATTATTATTATTATTATTATTATTATTATTATTTTTCTCATTATGATTACAGTAGACCTGCGCTCCGATAATAAACGGCGTATTAACTGACAACGTTCTTCTGTGTGGACTCCGTCATTATTTGGTTCGTTGGCTTCTACACCTGCAGTTGGCGACTAATGTTGATGAGCCGTATTGTGTTTTGAAGTTTGCAATGTTTAAAATTATGTTAAACCACTGGATGTCGCTTGGCAGGTCGTGGGGACTTGATATTTGAGGAGCTAACGACGCAAAGCCAATCAGCCACAGAGAATATATATTTACAACATTTCCCAAGTCATATATCGTCATTTTATGTTGCAGTCGGTGTTATGTCCCAATCCTTCGTTTACAAAATCCCAACTTACAATATTTTCTTAGGACTGATGCCAGCACAGTATCCATAGCGGGCGTACTGGGCCAGAGATATAACGACAGCCTACATCCTGTAATATATGTAAGACGCAAGATTACTCCAACTGAAGCCAAATATGGAGTCTCTGAATTGGAGGCTTTAGCTATAGTGTACTGTGTCCGTAAACTACACCGATTTTTGGCAGGGACACACTTTGTCATGGAAACTGACAACTCCCCGCTCACAGTCATGGAGACAGGAGTCCATAAGAACAACAGAATCTACAGATGATCCCTGATACTCCAAAATTATTCGTTTTTGGTCAGGCACATCCGAGGCAGATGTAATACACTAGCTGACATGCTTAGTAGACCTACTAACTTTGAGGTACCTGAATTGCCAAAGCAAGACGACGCAACACCATCATCGTCTCTAAGATTGTGTGATCAGACAGATGTGCCGTTATGAAGAACACTGTCCACAAATATGACTGACTATCTACGTCGAGTCAAGATATTATATTCGACAGAACTATTTATACATTATGAATACACACTCCAGGAACATCGCGTGGAATATCAGACTATGTATATATAAACTATGATATTAACTTCAGATATTCGTGAAGGAAAGGACGCGAGATCTTCACCTTACCTGGAATAGATTAGTTAATTAGTGTAATAAATAGAAATGTATGTATGAATATGTATAAACACTATATGAATATCTATGTATGTAATTGTCATGTATAATATATATTTTTATTGCACTTGCATATAATACTATAGTGTGTAAAAGTAGTTAGGTTGTAAGAACATAATAACTCTAGATTGCTTAGAGTAACACCTTTTTCCCAATCCCTAATTAGATACAGTGATAATTAGTATTAAAAATAAGTACCTTAGTTTATTTACATCCTATGCGTCTCCTAAGAGACCAGCATGCTATGAATTAAATAGATAATAGTTAGGACAATCTATTTAGTTAACACAGATTAATTTAGAAATATAAAATCATTAAATAATTTTACCATCTAGAATTATAGTTGGATTAAGGGAACCAACACATTTCACCCCGTTTCAGTTAATTATTTAAATTATCTTTCCTTAGTTAATAAATCTCAGTACACAAAATTAGAGCTTAGTTAAATAGAGTAGTTAGTATACTTAGAATAAGTGTAAACAACCCATTTAATTTGTAAATATTGTAAATATATATATGCAGTGCCAATATATCGCACTATTAATCGGCTCAAAAGTCGTCTACAACTAAGCCAAAACTATTGTACATTTTTTTCTTTTTTCTTCATTATTTTATTTTATAATTTTTAGTTTTATTTTTCAGTATTTTTTTTTGTCATTAGAATGGTACAATAATATTTTAATGACATAACATGACTTTTTAACATGTGAGAACGAATGTGTGTGAGAAAGACGAGAGCAAGGTTAGGATGAATGAATTAAATACAAGGCGAGTGAACAGCGGTCGAGTTTTTTCTGCGCCCAAGAGTTTTTATAATTTGTCTGCGTCTTGGATGTAACACACGTGCTTCTGTGATTTCTGTGTGTAGTTGCCACTATTGCATTACATGTATAGCCATATTTTTAAGTTTCCTAGGTCGGCAAGGCAGTCACAAATTACGCAAACGCATCAATTCGTGACTGCATAAACCAACCTGCGACACTTGAAAAACATCATTCAGTAAATTATAAACATACACCAATGTTTCTGATTTAAACATACATTAAATTTAACTGAACACGCAAACAACCAGATATACTAACAGATACAAATGCAGCCAGCAATTAAAAGAAAGGGGGGATAACTCATGAACAGGGGACATCACAGACTTACTAAAATTCTGATTATACATTGAAAGATTTAACCACAAACGGAAGTTAGACAGGTGAACATCAGCACACACACAACATGTAATAGAGTTGGAAAAACATTACATGAGAGCATGAATTTATATTCATGCATTGTGCCGTAAAACGTACAATCTGTGCGGGGTGTCGGTTAATTGACATTTTGAAAAGCAGGTCGTAAAGACAATGGCTTTGGTTCGTTACATCTCTCATATATGTAATCTGAATGAGTATTCACTCTGGCCAGCAGTACAGTTGTGCAACACTGATTAATAAGCCAGTGGGTAAATACGACAATGTGACATCAGACGGTCAGAGGTTAGTGATTATACCCAGGACATGAATACTTAACCCTATCAGCACTTGACGAAATTAGACCCAACTAATTTTTAGATGTTACGACAGATTGCGCCACACCCATGAGCTAAAGTTGGTGACGCAATACGGGAGGGGGGGGGACGAGAGCGTGTCAAGGAGCTGGATAGGGATAGATAGAAGTAGGACAAGGACAGAGGAAAGTAAAGGACAGAGACAGGACATAATAAGGACCTTTACAAGAGAATAGATAGAGAAAGACAGTATAAGGAGATAGTACTCCAAACCAGTGTTAGGACTAGACCTAGACAGGACACGCACGTGTCTTAGCTAGGACATGACGAGGACATAACGGGATTAACTCCCGAGGTAGGACAGAGTACGGTAATCACGGGGATTACCCGTAAACAGACTGAACTGTAGTACAGCTGTAGGCTACGAGGACTGGACCACTAGACTACGTGACAAGTGACCCAGCACGCCGTGCGGCTGACCGCACGAGAACGGAGGACGAGTAGCTGGACTAGACCTGTGAATTCAGGCAGACCGGGACCGACAGTTAGAGCGACAAGACCTGTGTGTTTACCTTCGCCAGTTGTGTAGTTTAGAGAGGGCATAGTTATACGTAGCGAGCGTGAAGAATTGTATTTGAGTGTTGAATGCCAGTTGTGTATGCTCGTGAGGCGAGCTATGTAATATGTAGAATAAATCGTGATTCCTTATCTACCATTCTCACAAAACGTGTTTGTAATCATGAGGTGTGAATGAAGGAACCAGCATGCTTGTGTAAATTCAGGTTGTTGATTAAGATGGAAAGAAGGACGAGCAATGACAGTCAATGTTCGAGCAGAGATGGCCAGTAACATATGAGCTATTTTATATACACTAAGGATATTGCTCCTCCTGGCTACAACAGGATCAATATCAGTATGTAATTATTTATTATTATTATTATTATTATTATTATTATCATCATCATCATCATCATCATCATCATCATCATCATCATCATCATCATCATGATTACAGTAGGCCTGCGCTCCGATAATAAACGGCGTATTAACTGACAACGTTCTTCAGTGTGGACTCCATCATTATTTGGTTCGTTGGCTTTTACACCTGCAGTTGGCGACTAATGTTGATGAGCCGTATTGTGTTATGAAGTTTGCAATGTTTAAAATTGTTAAACCCCTGGATGTCGCTTGGCAATGATCGTGAGTGTTAATAATATTAATCCTAGGGCTAGATTTATGATTAGCTGTGTAGATTCTATTTGGTCTCAGTCTAACCTTTGCACCAAGCAAAGAATGATCCGTATCACAGTCAGCACTGTGGTAACTTGGAGCTAATCTTGTATGTTCAGATGTTGTCTCCGTGTGATGTTGAAGTCCAGCTGATGCAAATGGCCAGATCTTGTATGTTTTCATGTGACCTTATGCAGCTCTATTGTTTTAAAAAAGGAGTTTGCAATACATAGGTCATTTCTGGTGCAATGCTCCAGCAGCCTTTGCCCATTTTCATTCATGCGACCGGTGTTGTATTTTCCAAGGTACACTGGCCATGAACTCGAGTCCTTGCCCACACGAGCATTGAAATCACCGAGCATATAAATGTAGTCAGATTTTGGAACTGCCTTGATCACAGAGCCTAACTCCTCATAGAACTAGTCCTTCACATCATCAGAGGAAGCGATTGTCAGTGTATATGCAGTAATAATGGTGGCAAAACCACCAGAGGTTGCCAAGCGCAGGGATAATAGTCTTTCATTACCTCTAGCTGAAATTTCATTCATTCCCAGTAGCGAATTCTTCACTGCAAAGCCCACACCATGTTGCCTTTCTTCTGCCTGCCCTCTAACCTTCCAAAAAGGGTGTAATTGTTTTCCCGGAGTGACCCTTCCTCAGGGAGGCAAGTCTCCTACAGGCAAGCACTATCAATGTTAAGACGATTGAGTTCGGCATCAATCACAGCGGTGTTTCTCAAATCGTCAATACTCGTCAAGTCAGTGGAAAATCCTGGACACATGGTTCTCACGTTCCAGGTTGCAAGACCTAGCTTGATATTTCTATTTTTCTTTTTGTTAGTACCTGGTGCATTGGTTTCACAGCCTGTGATTCAGATTTTGTCCTAGCCCCAAGCACCCAGTGAAGCAAGCAGGCTGTGGCAGATCAGCACCCAATTGGCCGGGGGCTTCCCAGCTTGAAGCAGGCGGCAACTGATCAGTGACACCTGTAGGTGTCTCCCACCGTAAGTGGCAACCCGTGGTGCCCATGTCCACGCCAGTTGACAAGGACTTATAACCCGTAAATGATACCTCTCGCTTTGATTCCGAGACCGGTTAAGACCAGGGATAGAGTTATTGCCTCTCCATAGCACAAAGCTGGGCTAAAATATGGAGACCATGTGTTGCCCATTGTTACATGATGGACCAACGTGATTTAACCATTATGAGAATAAAAGGCGTTCTGAATTAGCGGCATGATCGAGGCCAAAGGTTGTTTCAACAAATCCAGGAAATGTAGCTGCACGTGTTTACATCTGGTGGACGGATTGGGATCATTCGGTGGTGAGTGAGACAAATCCCTGCATCGCTTTGACAGTTTGTCAACATTTGAATACAGATGGAACCCGTCGGATCCTGGTTGCAATCGGATGTCAGCCATCACAGGTCGGGCAAAGTTAACAGCTGCAGATGTGTAGGGGAAGTGGGTGAGCTGAATCATACATCGCTTTGACAGTTTATAAACAGGTCGGATTGGAAGCGGAAGTACTCAGCTCGGAAGAAAACAGTCCGTCTGTCAATTTATAGTTTCCGGACATCAAGAAGGTTGGCAGCTTGTTGGGGAAACCCGTTGTTGTATCATACGGTAACTCGTTAGTTTGTTGTGGGAGTCAAAACAACTGATGACAACTCTGACAGTGACTAAGCCAGGGAAAATGGATTCTTGACAATGGATGATATGTCCAAATAACACCTGTGTGGACAGGAAGAATACCGTCACGTGACCAATTTTAGGTTTTGCCAAAAACCATGATTGGAGAGGACAGTTGAACTCAAACCTTGGATTTTAGCGGACGTGCTTCGGCACTGCGGTTCTGATTGGAAAATGTCTACCGTGTGCGAATTGAGTTAATTTAATTTTACACGTGCCTGTCATGGCAAGAGTGGATGTAATTGGATCTAACTGCGGTGTTGCCTAAGGTAGAACCTATTATAATTAGTTCTAATTAATATAGGCTGTAGCCTTGTTAAAACTAAAGTGTGATGATTAGCACTGGTAGTGGAAAACTAGCTAGAGTAGGGAAGTGATACTTGGCTCTGTTAGTTGAAAATAGATTAGTGAAGTGTTGATAAGCTTTACTAGTTGAGAATTGAGTAATGAGGGATAATTGGGATATTCCAGTAGGTGTCCCTGGTGGGCGGGGTTCCGCATTCTGTTTGTTGATTTATTTTTCTTGTCTTGGCCTGATGATAACCAATGGGTTGAGTCATCTGTCCATGACAGAGTAGGTTCATTGTATTTTACTGAGCGAGGGCCGAATGGCTCACGATCATCTAATAGAGATCAGTGACGGGGAGGCTATCACCAGTTGTATGATTTATTTTACAGGTTCCTCTGGTTGGAATGAAGAACCCGGAACCAATGAAAAATCCGATCCCGGATAAATTATGATGTAGAGAGATGGGCCAGCAACTTTCGCAACGGAAGAAGTTAATACACATTGCTCGGTGGAGCCTAATGGTATATGTATCCTACATGAGTGCATACCAATCGTTAACACACCTGAAGTGATGGATGTTCAGCCCATGTGGAACTAGATCAGTAGGAACTGATGTTCACATTAGATGAAACCAAACATTGAAGTGTAGTTGTTCCACGTATCAAGGAAATCAGAACTTTCAGACTATATCTAGTGAATAAAGCAAGCCATTTTTGTCTAGATACATTGACTGTTTAAGAGTGAAAATACAGAACTAATAGGAACCGTTGTGTTAGGAACAATAATAGTATTTTCCGCGGATTATATATTTACATGGGATTCAGATCTCATGGTCATCAGAGCTCCTGGAGGAGGACATGTCTGGAGAGAAGGATACGACTTCGGTGAGGTCTATTGTACTGACTCGTGTGATGTCGTGTAATCCTTGCCATGATGTGTGCACTATGATCCTGAACTTTGAGGGCTGACATATACATTTATGTTATAATACACGACACACATTTTCTTCGCATACACGTCTCATATACGTTACACTTTTCTTTTAATAAATTAATCTTTATTAATTTTTAGAAGCAAGAGTTGTTGAGTATGTTGCGTTGGGGAAGTATGAGAGGGGGCATAGTACGACAGTGAGAGAGTGATAGGAAAAGGTGTCCACGGGCTGATGGAGTGTGTTGGACGGAAGCTGGTGGATTCTCCAGGATATTGATAAAGGAAAAAAATATTATAATGTGGGTGTTGACTCTCCTCACTCCAGGGACGACACTTTAAAGGAGGACACGACATTATTGGGGGCTCGATAACGTGATCTTTGGACAGCGGGATCTCCCGTAAACGGAATCCTTGGACAGCGAGATCTCCTGCAAGTGGGATCCTTTGACAGTGGGATCTTCTGACAAAGGGGGCTTTTGACACGGGATCCTTAGTTCTAAGACGGAGATATCATATTGGAGAATCCAGCTAGAGTGAATGTGGATAGGGGTTAGGACTAATATCTTACCTGTTCACACTTCACACGTCTGCATAGGTCTGTGGTCCTGATTCTACTCTTGTCACTGAGTGAATGTGCTGTGTGTGGTAATATCTAGATTTATAGTACTTGTTCATATATCTGTATAGTAATTTGCAGTTATATTGTACTCGACCTGCTAGCTTACCTCTCTGTAAAATGGCCACTCCTAAACTAAGCACAGCAGAATTAAGGCAAAGGGGGAAGACATGGGATTGTCGGGTTCTGCTCTAACGGATTACATACAGGAAGTGGAGAGAGAGTATCGTCAAGCAGAAAGGGAAGATCGAAAGGCTGAGTTGGAATTGAGAAGGATGGAGTTGGAACAAGAAGCTAAGAAATTGGAAGCTGAGCAAGCAGCTAAGAAATTGGAAGCTGAGCAAGCAGCTAGAAACTTGAAGTTGAGGAAGCTAGCTAGGAAACGGGAAGCGGAGTAGGAGGCTCAGAAAAGGGAGCACGAGTACCGGATGAGGGAACTCGAGTTGAAGAGTCAATCTAATGGAGAAACTGAGGGAGCAGTTGGAGGTTCCTCCATCCCAGGCTCAACACCAGTAGGTGGACATGGGTACCATGCTATGAAGTTTCCTTTAGCGGTCTACGAGGAGGACAAAGAGAAGATTGACCAGTACCTTCAACGCTTCGAGGCTATGTCAGTTGCTATGGGTCTGGAGCGTAACAAATGGAATCTCAAGCTATCCCAGGGATTACGCGGGACCGGCTACGAGGTTTATTCTCGCCTGCCACCAGGACATGAGAACAATTATGACGAGTTAAAGACGGCTCTGCTGAAACGATTCGAGGTTACGTCACATACCTACCGGAAAAAATTTCGAGCAGCGAAACGAGAACCGGGGGAGTTGTTTGCCGCCTACAGTTTGCGTCTAAAATCTTATCTCCATAAGTGGATGGATTTGGCTGGGTTCGCACATGACTATGAGAGTCTGGAAGAGCTCATGGTGGTCGACCAGCTGAAGAAGCAAATGTCTAAACCTCTCAGGACGTTCCTGGGAGAACAAGGAGCGGAACGTATTGACCTCGTGACTAAATTAGCAGAACGGTTCGTCGAGGTACATGGGGAGGCAGGGGAAAACCTTTCCACCAACTACCAAAAGTCAAGAGAAACATGATAAGAAGAAAGCCAAAATCTCAGGAACCAAAAAGTGGGAACCTTATGTGCAAAAATCAGAGGATAGTTCAGAGAAGAAGAAGGAGGGAAGCAAGAGCACTTCAAGCTCTACACCAAAACGACCGTGGTCGGAGAAGTGGTGTTCAATTTGTAAGTCACCCTCTCACAATACGAGGGACTGCAAATCGAAGGCTAAGAACCCTCACTTCGCAGCATGTCAAGTGACTTCCAAGGAGGTTGTCACGGAAAATGCCAAGGTCAACAAGGAAGCTCGCCACCAGGAGAGCTCACTCAAGTCCGGCAATAGAAAATCTAGGACAGGGAAATGGTGCAACCAATGCAAGTCAAATACGCACAATGCTATTGACTGCAGGGGAAAGTCAGGAGACACTCAATTCGTCGTGTGCCCCGGGAAACCTAAGGTGGAGCCCACCGAACAGGTCGAGGCCGAGGAAGAGACTCCAGACCAGGAAAAACCACCTGTAGTGGAATTGGTAGAGGTTAACGGTCGTCAAGTGGAGTGTTTATACGACACAGGACTGGACGGGGAGGCCGTGATTTCTGCGGATCTGGTACATCCAGAACAATTCACAGGTGAGACTATGGAGATACAGCCTGCACAGAAGAGTGCTGTGGCCATGAAGTTGCCCATTGCTAATGTGGAGATTCGGTCAAGGTACGTCACCGGTACCATCAAGGCCGCTGTATTGAACGATCCCATTTTTCCAGTAATCCTAGGTTGCCGGTATGTCTTTCTGGGAATGCCCAGGGAGCCAATCCATATGGGAGCAATGCAGACTCGCTCTCAGACGAAAACGGAAGAGGCAGACGCAATTGTGACTAACCCAATGCCGGGGGAGCTACGAACTGCCCAGAGTGAGGATGATACTTTACGTCCTTGCTACAGAAAGCTGCAGAAAAGTGCTGATCCACCAGGACGGGGGCAGTACTACATGAAGAATAGGATACTCTACAGGAGAGCAGGAAGGGGAGACAACCTATACGGTCAGTTGGTCGTCCCGAAAGCTCACCGGTGCCAGATTCTTCATATGGGGCATACCATCTCCTTTAGTGGACACATGGGTATTGCCTGCCACCATGCAGCGGATTTCCTGCCATTACTATTGGCCGGGAATGACAGATGATGTGCGTCGGTATGTGAAGTCATGCCCTGAGTGCCAGAGGGTGGCACCGAAACACTGGACAGCACCGGTGGTGTTGGGTGAGATGCCCATCATGAACTCTCCTTTCGAGAGGGTAGCCATCGATATCGTGGGTCCACTTCCCAGGACTAGGAAGAGGAACATGTATATACTCACAATGGTGGATTGCTGTACAATGTGGGGTGAGGCCATACCGTTGACCACGATTGACTCGAAAAGAGTGGCGGACGCACTGATGGAGGCCTTTACCAGATTAGGCTTTCCGGATCAAATTCTGACGGACAATGGGTCTCAGTTTTGTGGAAAACTCATGGAGGAGGTATTTAGGGTGTTTCACTCTAACCACATACATACCAGCCCTTACCACCCTCAAGCCAATGGACAAGTAGAGCGTTTCAACGGCACGTTGATGACAATGCTCAGGAAACTAGCGCAGGAAAAACCTGATAGGTGGGATGAATATATCCCAGCAGCACTCTTTGCCTATCGGGAAGTTCCTCATGGCTCAACAGGACTACCACCCGCTACGTTGCTGTTTGGTCGTCCAATCAAAGGACCGTTGGAAGCCATGTTGAGGAGTTGGACTGAAGAGGGGACGTCAGAAGAAGTGATCTCATCCTATAAATACGTGGAGGAACTGAAAGAAAAACTCCACAAGGGATGGACTCTGGCAAATCAAAACTTGAAAAAGGCCAGGAAAAGACATGCGGCTTACTACAACCGTAGGTCTAAAGAAAGATCTCTAGAGGTGGGAGATAAAGTCTTGTTGCTACTCCCAACGGGAAACAACAAACTGGAGATAGGTTGGCAAGGACCATTTCCCGTGGAAAGGGTGATATCCAGAACCAACTATCAGATCCGGATCCGGGGAAAGTCGAAGATTTTCCATATCAATCTCTTGCGGAAATACGAAGAGAGACCCGGAGACAAGGCAGCTCACCTCATGGCAATGGCAGTTGCAGTGGAGACGGAAGTGGGAACCAACGAGGGCAGGGAATATCCCTTGGTACACCAGGAAACCTATAGGGATGTGCAAGTGAACCCTGATCTGACCTCCCAGGAGAGGGAAAGGATAACCCAGGTTCTCAAGTCTCATAAGGAGATACTGACTGATAAACCAGGACGAACGAGGTTGGTTGAGTTCGAGATGACTTTGACCACACAGGAGCCTGTTCGCCAAAAGGTTTACCCAGTGCCATTCTCTAAAGAAAAGGCCCTGGAGGAGGAAATACAAAAACTGCTGGAGGATGACGTGATTGCACCATCCACATCCCCATACAATGCAGGGGTAGTTTTGTTACGGAAACCAAGTGGAGAACACCGGTTGTGTATAGACTACCGACTTCTGAACAGTCACACACAATTTCAGGTGGAACTTTTGCCGAATCCAACACAGTTATTCGCTAGGCTCCATAAGGCTCGGTACTTTTCAAAGGTGGATCTGAGTCGGGGTTACTATCAGATACCAGTCAAACCGGAGATTCGACCACTGTTGGCTTTCAGTACACCCAGTGGACACTACGAATTAAAGGTCATGCCCTTTGGACTCAGCAATGCACCCAGTGTGTTTACACGCATGATGAGGACTTTACTAGATCCTTTACAGGATCCGGCTATCATCTCATTCATGGATGATATTCTGATTTCCAGTGACAGCTTGGATGACCACTTACAATCCTTGGAGAGAGTGTTTAATAGGCTCAAGGAAGCAGGGCTTACTACTCGTCCAACCAAGTGCATGATTGGTTACCAGACTCTGGAATTTCTAGGTCACACCATCACTTCAGGACACATTGTCCCAGAAGAGAAGAACCTGGAGAAAATCAGAAATGCACCAAGGCCAAAAACGAAGAAGGATGTGCGATCTTTTCTCTCGTTGTGTGGGTTCTACCACAAATTTATCCCACATTTCACTGAACTGGGAGCTCCATTGACAGAAACCTTGAAAAGGGGATTCCCGGACCAAATCATTTGGACACCAGAATGTGAGAATGCCTATAGTCAATTAAAGGAGGCCTTGGTCAGCAAACCTGTATTACAGCTCCCTAACCTTTCCAAACCATTTGTGTTGAGAACAGATGCGAGTGGGATTGGAATTGGGGCAGCCTTGTTACAGGAAGGAAAAGACGATGCTTCGGTTTTGAAACCTGTAGCATACGCAAGCAAGAAACTACTCCAGGCGGAGAGGAATTATTCAACCGTCGAGAGAGAGTGCTTGTCCCTCGTATGGGCAGTGCAAAAATTCCAGCCATATTTGTATGGAGTTAAGTTTCGAGTCCAGTCGGATCATCAGCCCCTGATGTTCCTGGCTACTTCTCAGAAGCTCAACGCCCGTTTGATGCGGTGGTCGTTGTTACTGCAACCCTATAATTTCACAGTGGAGTACATTCCTGGGAAGAAAAATGTTGGAGCAGACTTCTTGTCAAGACACCCAGCTCCTGAAGAAGAAGAATGAATCATCTGGATTAAAATCACGGTGGAGAAGAGTGAGATGGACTACTCTCTTAAGAGGGGGCCTATGTCACATGATGGACCAACGTGATTTAACCATTATGAGAATAAAAGGCGTTCTGAATTAGCGGCATGATCGAGGCCAAAGGTTGTTTCAACAAATCCAGGAAATGTAGCTGCACGTGTTTACATCTGGTGGACGGATTGGGAACATTCGGTGGTGAGTGAGACAAATCCCTGCATCGCTTTGACAGTTTGTCAACATTTGAATACAGATGGAACCCGTCGGATCCTGGTTGCAATCGGATGTCAGCCATCACAGGTCGGGCAAAGTTAACAGCTGCAGATGTGTAGGGGAAGTGGGTGAGCTGAATCATACATCGCTTTGACAGTTTATAAACAGGTCGGATTGGAAGCGGAAGTACTCAGCTCGGAAGAAAACAGTCCGTCTGTCAATTTATAGTTTCCGGACATCAAGAAGATTGGCAGCTTGTTGGGGAAACCCGTTGTTGTATCATACGGTAACTCGTTAGTTTGTTGTGGGAGTCAAAACAACTGATGACAACTCTGACAGTGACTAAGCCAGGGAAAATGGATTCTTGACAATGGATGATATGTCCAAATAACACCTGTGTGGACAGGAAGAATAACGTCACGTGACCAATTTTAGGTTTTGCCAAAAACCATGATTGGAGAGGACAGTTGAACTCAAACCTTGGATTTTAGCGGACGTGCTTCGGCACTGCGGTTCTGATTGGAAAATGTCTACCATGTGCAAATTGAGTTAATTTAATTTTACACGTGCCTGTCATGGCAAGAGTGGATGTAATTGGATCTAACTGCGGTGTTGCCTAAGGTAGAACCTATTATAATTAGTTCTAATTAATATAGGCTGTAGCCTTGTTAAAACTAAAGTGTGATGATTAGCACTGGTAGTGGAAAACTAGCTACAGTAGGGAAGTGATACTTGGCTCTGTTAGTTGAAAATAGATTAGTGAAGTGTTGATAAGCTTTACTAGTTGAGAATTGAGTAATGAGGGATAATTGGGATATTCCAGTAGGTGTCCCTGGTGGGCGGGGTAGAGATGTAGAGAGATGGGCCAGCAACTTTCGCAACGGAAGAAGTTAATACACATTGCTCGGTGGAGCCTAATGGTATATGTATCCTACATGAGTGCATACCAATTGTTAACACACCTGAAGTGATGGATGTTCAGCCCATGTGGAACTAGATCAGTAGGAACTGATGTTCACATTAGATGAAACCAAACATTGAAGTGTAGTTGTTCCACGTATCAAGGAAATCAGAACTTTCAGACTATATCTAGTGAATAAAGCAAGCCATTTTTGTCTAGATACATTGACTGTTTAAGAGTGAAAATACAGAACTAATAGGAACCGTTGTGTTAGGAACAATAATAGTATTTTCCACGGATTATATATTTACATGGGATTCAGATCTCATGGTCATCAGAGCTCCTGGAGGAGGACATGTCTGGAGAGAAGGATACGACTTCGGTGAGGTCTATTGTACTGACTCGTGTGATGTCGTGTAATCCTTGCCATGATGAGTCCACTCTGATCCTGAACTTTGAAGGCTGACATATACATTTACATTAGAATACACGACACACATTTTCTTTGCATACACGTCTCATATACGTTACACTTTTCTTTTAATAAATTAATCTTTATTAATTTTTAGAAGCAAGAGTTGTTGAGTATGTTGCGTTGGGGAAGTATGAGAGGGGGCATAGTACGACAGTGAGAGAGTGATAGGAAGAGGTGTCCATGGGCTGATGGAGTGTGTTGGACGGAAGCTGGTGGATTCTCCAGGATATTGATAAGGGAAAAAATAGTATAATGTGGGTGTTGACTCTCCTCACTCTAGGGACGACACTTTAAAGGAGGACACGACACCCATGCAGCATGATCCCTTTCTCGACCTGCCTAATTCACTCCAGAGGAAAGTAACACCTATACATCTGCAAAAAGACAAGCTGCAGAAGCTGCCGGATCAGCAAAGCAATGCTCTAACTGTCCGCCTGTCGGAGCTTCGATCCTAGACCAGCTGCCAACCAAGGCTTAGGGCCTGGTCTGTTCTATCATGACATTTTATCTTTAGGTTGCATTTCCTCGCACCAGGATAAAGCTTATACCCTCCCAATTGTGCTCTTCCGCCCAAAGCCGTTGACATAATGTGGGGTGTCTGGTTTCGTAAGCGCCGCCCAACATTCGACGCTAACAGAAAGCAGGTAGTACCGTCTACTGCCATACGGTAGCTCAGTCATATCTGACTAAGACCTGACAGTCTTTACATATGTTGTCTATATATCTTATGAACAAGAGAGGGGACAGGACACAACCTTGTCGTACTCCAGATCTTATGGTGAAGGGTTCTGAGTGTCCTTCAGTTGCTCTCACTATGCATTCACTTTTGTTGTAGAAGCTTTTACACAGGTTTGTTAATTATGTGCTCACTCCGTATTGTTTAAGGATTTTCCACAGCTTGTTTCTATCTACTCTATCAAATACCTTTTTCTTGGTCTACAAAGGCTAATTAGAGTGTTTTATTGAATTCGATTGATTTTTCTGTAAGTTGTCTAAGAGCAAAAATGGCATCTGTGCATCCTTTGTGTTTTCGCCTAGCTGGGGTTCCATAGTAGTTCGCAATCTTTTCACAAGAATGTTGCAAAATATTTTCCCAGTATGACTCAAAAGGGAAATTCCTCTGTATTGTGTGCTGTCTCTTTTGCTGCCTTTGTTTTTCCAAATTGGGACAATTATGGCATTTCCTCAATTTCTGATGCGAGTTACCAGTTCTTTTTGGAGTTTTGGCGCAGAGAGTGCCCCTGGGTATACAGCCGGGGTAAGCATTTTCCTGGGAGCCACGGCAGCGCATTGACACTCGCCTGCCGGGCCGATGGTCATGGGTTCGGACTTCTAAGATTGTCTTGGGCCCCCCACGTAAACCAGACTAACAAGGTACCAAGAATGTTTTATGAAGTAGAAGCGACCGGCGTGGTACTGACACATTATCCACAGAGAGCCGATTGGTCTATACAAATATGCTTCTCTCACCATTCGCCCGATTAGTCTGAGGACGTGTAAAGGGATAATTGACTTGATCGTTACATAAGCATTATCCGTGCCACTGTTACGTCATATGTTGATGTTATCTTTCTCTATGCTGAAGACTTTGACTCTGTTTTCTGTTTTATTGATATACGCGAAACATTTGGGGGGGGGGGGGGGGGGGGGGGGTTTCACTCTCTATTGCTGCAGTGTCCAACACTTTCACACAGAGAAACAGAACATATGGGAGTATTACATTACACTACATTCTGTTTTCTGGATAATCGAGGACATTTTTATTTCTTGGGGTGCGGTCTCTATTACGACAGTGTCCAGCACTATCACACGGAGAAACAGAACACATTGGAGTAATACATCACACAATATTCTGTTTACATTAATGGCACTTAACGGGCCCACCAAGTTGCACGAGATGCTGTTTTTATGTTTAAATTCTACATGCGGAGAGCACATTGATGGATTGCAGGTTCCAGCCCTGTTGTTGACCTGCCGCCTTCACTGCTAATGATACCGGGTCGAGGCAAACACAGAGAGTTGTTTCAATCGGCAACTGCGCTTTCATTAATTGCCTCGCTAATTTCCCTCTTGTAAGCCACCCGAATAATGGCCAGCTGGGTTACTTTCCCCGTGGGTTGATATTTTTATGAGACTAACTGATTGTTATTAACTTATTCTTTCTTTCTCTCCTCCGTTTCAATATTAGTCGTTCATGTTGTTGATTTAAGTGCAACCGGCCTTGTCCCCTAACTGCCACCAGAGATGAAGTATTTATGCACTGGCCGCACACGTGAGCTATCAGTTTGCCATAATTTCCATGACATTTAACCCGGAAAGCCACCCAAGCCATGGAATGCAGTGGGCGAGGTCAACCACGTGGTGGCAGCTGGCATCAAAGTTGTTACTTAAGAGTTTTCTAGCAGGCAGATCTAGTGTGCATCACCACTTCGTAACGCCACAATCACACAATTCACTGCCAAACCATAGTCAGCGGCGGCGTGAATCCCTGGCTCAGAATGGGAATTTGAGATCTGCACATCATGTGAAAGCTGCGGTTTTGGGCAGAACTGGACAACATTGTCTCGAGTCAAATTGCTAACTTTCACCTCATTATTGATCCACCTTGCTGGATGTTTTGCAAATGTTAGTTTCTAATTACATAAGTTTCCAACACGTGTAAGCTTCCAACAAATGTAAGTTTCCAACAAATGTAAGTTTCCAACAAATGCGTGACATAAGCTTGCTTCTGAACCAGGTCTATATTGTATAAGAATCATACAGATGCATATCTAAATTCATGCGACATAGTATTAATACTGTCTGTTTCTTCATTCTTTTCTTCAGTTTTTTTATGACTTCGATCATGTGATCTATACCTCACCATGTCGGCGACGAGCCTAAATAATGTACGTTGTCTCTTTCGTGCATCCTGGAAATATTGCAGACGTGAAAATGCATTTCAGTTGTGTGAGCTTATCGCCATCACCGACTGCCATCTCCGCAATACCAGCTGGCAACAGTGGATATCCAGCAGTGTTTATCATGAATCTTGGTTGTGTATTATGAATATTTACTTGGATGATTTCCATGGGGATGGGACTCTGAGATTCATTCAGTGGTGGTGTGCTCTGTTCGGAGCCTGACATTCTTGGTCTCTTCAATTGTGTCTAGCTTGTTTATGCTGCAACGCTCTGGCATGTATTCTGTATATCCCCCACCCCCGCCCCAACTTTATTGATTGTGTTTAGGGGTGCTTTTACTTCTTGAAAGTTCTGGGATCGATGAGACTGCCTAAACTTCCCACCGAACTTTGCTAGCTCCTCTGCCTGTTCTATTCCAAGGGTACCACAACAGGTTGGTATTCGCTGCAGCTCTTCTAGAGAGCACACTGATGTATTTCTTGGATGGACTTGTCTTATTTTGAAAGCGAGATGGCTTGAAAGGCAGGCCAAGGCTCAGTAAAAACGGCAGTTTTGGGGCTAGTATTTAAGAAGAATTTGGCGGTAAAATGTTAGAAGCTGCACTAGATGATTTCTGCACTGACTTTTACGTCTGAAAATGAAACCTCATTTAATCTTCGTTCTGTTTCTAAAAATCAAAAAAAAAAAACATGAGATAACACGGTATTAGGTCAAGTTATAAATAGACAATAATGGTAAAGAGATAGATGCAAGCAAGAAAGACAAGGGTAAAATTAAAGTACAATGGAAAGAGTTCAAAGGAACTAATTCAAAAGAATTCACTCATTGAAATATCATTGGAAAACGGTGCTCGTCAGAACTGGCAAGCTGTCTAAACACTGCATATTCTCTAGAATATATTGTTCGTGCTTTGTTTTGTGAGCCTTTAGTTTTTAGTTGTTTGCTTATTGTGCTTTCGTTAAAAAGGATTTCCTAGAAGCGTTAAGTTAAATTGCTAGCAGAGAACGGCACAGAGGTAAGAGGAAAGCATCGTCAGACGATTCTTGACAGTCTCACGTCAAGGCATGGAATACAGCAGCACACGAATTAATGAATTCTCCTGGAGAATGGGGTGTGTAAAGAATCATTATGGCCGCGCCAGGTTGACAAGGCATCTACTAAAGATGGCAATGATGGTGTAACTTTTGCAACCTAATTATTAAGATATGTTACTTTTTGATATTATCTCAGTGTAAGACTATTTAATTTGATGGACAATCTATTTTAATTTGTATCCACTTGGCATGTAGATAATCACATACAGCAACATTTTGCGATAATACTAATATATTTCACTTATTTGTAATATTCCATTTCCAAACCAGTAGAGATCCAGAACGCAGACGGTAGGGTATTATTAAAAGCCCATGTTTCTATGTACACCTATCGTGCATGTTACTGCATATCGCTGAGGAGACGTGGTACCATAGTCGACTGTTCAGCGAGTCTCAATCAATCACCTCTGCCGCAGCAGTTGGTTATATGTCCTGGGTCGACCCAGTACCATATAGTGGGTATCGCATTGCTCTCTGGGAAAAACGATGCTGAAGAAGGGAGCTGATCATCGCACCTCATAGTGCCACGAGAGTATATGCAGAATTGTATCTCTTTTGATCCACTAAGTGGATCAGCTATGTGATCGCCCTCTAAAGCTTAATTTTAACCCACATAAGGTATCTACTGACACGACCAGTTCAGGATAGATGGGTATTGTCGTGAAGGTCTCGCCAGCTTTAAACTAGCTGTAGACGGATTATAGCTCCGGCAGAGAGCAGAGAGCCATCATGAAAAGCTGATACAACACAGGACATGACTGCTGCTGGCTTTAACATCGATTTGTATTGAATACTAGCCCACAATAAACACACACGGAAGTTCGCGCCGGACACGAGGGGATAGACTTCCTGGCACAAGCAATGACAATTTTCCACGGACGATTAATCTCAGTCATCCACAGAATTCACAGTTTCATGTCTTCATACAACGTTGATGAGGCACGGGTAATCTGTCGCGGGTCACTGGCTAGTTGGAACTGAAGAGTGCCCCACTCAAGCTTTCTGTCCAAGCTCATCTAACACTGTCATACACACTGGCAATCCCTCATCATCATCAAGTGCCGTGCCGACTGGCGTAGGCGTTCATGACTCTCCATAGATCTCTGTCTTTGGTTTTCTGGATCAACTCTACCGTTGATATTCCTTCATGCCACCGTCGCAATCCATCCAGCATCATTTCTCATGGTCTACCTCTGCCTCTCTTCCCCTCGATCTTTCCAGTTGTCACGATGTTCTCCAGCGCCTCTCTTCTCATCACATGACCAAAAACAGCTGTTTGTCTTTTTCTTATTGTTGTATATAATGTTCTAGTTTCGCCAGCCTCTTTAAGGCATTCGTCGTTATTTACTTTGGCAGTCCAAGAAATTCGCAACATTCGTCTAAGGAACCACATCTCTGTTGCTTCCAATCTGTTCCTAATTTGTTCATTTATATTCCAAGATTCACAGCCATACAGCAAAAGAGGTTCTATATAGCACCTCAGCACTCTCTTTCTTACATTCAATGATAACGACTATTGCATAAGATATTCTTCATTTTCTTAAATGCAGCCTTTGCTTGCCCTATTCTACTCTTGATCTCTGTTGTGCATCTTCCATCTGATGGAATTCTTCCATCTGATTTCCATATAAATGTCCCTAGATATTTAAAACTATCCGCTTGGTGAAGAAGTTTTCCTTCTATATCTATTTCACATTTGGGTGTCACCTGTTTCTTTGATACCACCATTGTTACTGTTTTCTTGATATTCAAGGAGAGTCCTTTCTTTGCACTCTCTGTTACTACAGTGTCCAACAATTGTTGTAGATCTGTTGCATTATCAGCTATCAATACTGTGTCATCTGCATAGCGTATATTATTTACATTATAACCTCCAAATATTATTGCTGGCTTGTCTTTGATCTGTCTCATGATGACTTGGCTACATCAAGTAATTACGTTCACTGTTGCAGTTATTCCTTGTCTACCCATCAGTTGCTCCTTAACGCTGACTTCTCGTTGACTAAACATTGTTTAATCAGTTGCTCCTTAACGCTGACTTCTCGTTGACTAAACATTGTTTAATCAGTTGCTCCTTAACGCTGACTTCTCGTTGACTAAACATTGTTTAATCAGTTGCTCTGTAACGCTGACTTCTCGTTGACTAAACATTGTTTAATCAGTTGCTCCTTAACGCTGACTTCTCGTTGACTAAACATTGTTTAATCAGTTGCTCTGTAACGCTGACTTCTCGTTGACTAAACATTGTTTAATCAGTTGCTCTGTAACGCTGACTTCTCGTTGACTAAACATTGTTTAATCAGTTGCTCCTTAACGCTGACTTCTCGTTGACTAAACATTGTTTAATCAGTTGCTCTGTAACGCTGACTTCTCGTTGACTAAACATTGTTTAATCAGTTGCTCCTTAACGCTGACTTCTCGTTGACTAAACATTGTTTAATCAGTTGCTCTGTAACGCTGACTTCTCGTTGACTAAACATTGTTTAATCAGTTGCTCCTTAACGCTGACTTCTCGTTGACTAAACATTGTTTAATCAGTTGCTCCTTAACGCTGACTTCTCGTTGACTAAACATTGTTTAATCAGTTGCTCCTTAACGCTGACTTCTCGTTGACTAAACATTGTTTAATCAGTTGCTCTGTAACGCTGACTTCTCGTTGACTAAACATTGTTTAATCAGTTGCAAAGAACTGAACATAAATTTGCACAGAAAGTCAACCTGGGGTTGATCACAAAGGACATGCAACAAAGGACATGCAACAAAGGACATGCAACAATGGACATGCAACAAAGGACATGCAGCATTTTAGCTATAATAAAATAGCATGTCCTTAGCAGGACGTCGCAATCACATCCAGCTCCTACTGACTGTTCGTGATCAATTTGGCAATCCAAGTAGTTTGCCTTTACTTTATGAACTAGACGTCAAAGTTCCGGAACGGGACCACTATTTCGCCACCAGCACAGGAAGTTTAAGCGGAGCGTGTTAAACCTCTTGACCATGACCACCTGTGTGGTTGACTACTGTACGCACATCTAAATTCTCATAACCAAAAACAACATTCTTACTGCTTCAAATAAAAGATGGAAAACTGACCATTTCACTTGTCTATTTCTCACAACTACAGATCATCGTCTTTACTCACGCAAGTGAGGAGCGGCTGTACGAGTGGCTAGAATGCCGAGTTCTCCTTCGGAAGACCCGAGTTCGAATAATCGGTAAGGTGTGGATTTTTTTCTGTCGGGGGGGGGGGGGGGGGGGGGGAAAGGAAAACCCTAAACTGCACAGTTCGCGGCGACTGAACTAGCCAGGCGGCCTTAAATTCCTCAGTATCAAGGCCTCTTCCTCCTCCCCCACCCCCACTCCCGCCTCCGTCCGTCACCGCAAGGTACACTAGGCAGTAGATGACAGTTTTGTTTATACCAAACACGGTAGGAAAGGTATCTTATACAACAAGTCACTGTCATTGAAAGTCAGAAAAAGAGTACTAACATTTCATATAGAACCTATTTCGCTGTGTAGTAGCGAATCACGGAACTTGAAGGAACAGATTAAAATGTGATAGGAAACAATTGGAAACCTAGTCCCAAAGCAGATCTGCCGATGGGGTATTCTAAGTCACAAAATAATGGGGTGGGTTTCCCAGTTCCCTTCATTACCACCGTTCCTTGCCAGACAATCAATTCCCCAGAAAAGTTGTAAAATTGTCCGTTACCAATTTATCTTGTATTATGCGAATATTTAAATGCACGTAACCAGACGTGTTCAGCTAGACAACTCTGACATGATTTCTGCTGGGTAAGCGCTGAGGGTCATCTTCTATTCTGCATGTTGTGTGCCCGAAGAAGAGAATATAAAACTCCTTAAAAAACTGAGACTGCACAGCGTAACCATATCCCTTCCTTTATGTATATATTGAAACTATCATACACAATTTCGCAATCGAGTAGCCTCCATCAAGAAATTTCGTATATCATATGGTAGTCTTAAGATAACTAAAAGTGATTTCGTCATGCAGGGAGGGACTGGTGAATGTATGATTTGATTTAAACATGTAATCTCATGTTCAACCCGTCTGTGCTACATCTGGGATAGATGCTGTCTGTATTAAAGATATTTTTTTTGTTCGCATATCCTTTACAGGACATCGCTGTCAACATCAACATCTTTCATTTGGTTGTTCATTTCTTGGCAAGATTACGCTCTGTAGTTTTCCATTGCTTTCTGAGTGACCGGCTCACATACCCCGTTAGTTATCGACGTGGCGAAAACCGCCACCGATTCTCGCGCACGTCACGTTACTCACAAGAGTATACGGTATTACGGAGAAAGTAGCTAACGCCTAGGTTGGGGAGACCGGCGTGTTGAAGATAACATAAGCTAAAATGTGTGCTCCGAGATAACTGTACCGATTAACTTGCTTAAGAATATGTCCATTTACTCGTATATCAAATTGTGGTATTTCCTTCTTCCCAGTGACAACCATAATCTGTGTCTTCTTACTATTCAGTTCTGACCCTAGTTGCTCACTGTGTGCAACAACCATCCATCCATCATGTGCCATGCCGGAAATCATGGGCGGTCATGACTCGCCATTTCACTCGAACACCAGAGTCGTGGATCATCTCTTTATTTCTGTCTCGACCATGTCATGTGGCCAAGCCATCCAGGTATTTACTTCTCGGTCTCCCCTTGGTCTGTTCCCTTCGATCTTGCCAGTTGTCACCAAGTTCTCAAATTCATTTCTTCTCATAACATGTCTAAAAATTTTGACTGTCTACGTCTAATTTCTATAATCAATTTACGATTTTCATTTGTTACCTGTAATACCTGGTCATTTGTTTTTTCTGTCTGTCCATGGAATTCTTTGCATTCTCCTCAGAAACCACATTTCTACAGCCATCAGATGTTTTCAGCTTGACTGCTCATTGTCAAAGTTTCACACCCATGCAAACGTACAGGCTCTATTTAGCGCCTCAACACTCTTTTTCTCATTTCAATTGACATCTTTTTATTGGTCAGTATGTTTTTCATCTTGCCAAATGCTACTATCGCCATGGCGATTCTTGTTCTAAGCTCTTCAAGGCATCTCCCATCAGATGTTATTGACTGTTCTGACATAATTGTTTCGATTCACTTGTTGAAGAATATTCCCATTTGGGAATGTGAGTTCCCCTGAGGAGTGAGTTCCCCTGAGCAAGATGGCGGGACATTTTTTCGTCCCGTAAAATGGAACGTGTTTTTTCCGAAATGTGGATGGATTAAGTGTGTTTTTCGTGGTGAAATGGAGTTCGGACCGTGCAACGGAGTTCGTGCACGCGCGCCCGGACTCCCTTCGGCGTATCATCGGCGCCCGGTGGCGATAGTTAAGCCTAACATGACGACCAGACGACCGACAAGAACACAGCGTGGTAAGAGGGCGGGCACACGCAGAAGGCGGTTAAAATGTGACAGATTGGGCATCGGACACGTTCGAGTACTGTACTGGAACTGTGCATCATTTAGTCAACGCCGACCCATTCTTGAAAAACTACTGTACGGAAACGATATTGTAGTCTTACAAGAAACACAGCTCGGCGACGGAACAGTAAATGTCGCGGGATTTCAGGGATTCTTTAACAGGCGGCACCTCGGACAGGCCATTCTGGTCCGCGACAACATACTAGTGTCTGAGATCGATATGTCTTCCTGGAACAGTGATGCCCTGCAAGTTCAGGCACTAAGAATAATGACACCAGTGCAGCTTGTAATCGTGAACGTTTATGCGCGAAATGGGAAGGTCGACGTGCGACAATGGCAGAGTTTGTTCGATATGGATGAAAGGCATATCATCTACTGTGGGGACTTCAATGCCAGAGGCAGTCAATGGGGGAATTGCATCACCAATAGACAGGGAGAAAATCTGGAGGACGCTCTGGCATCTGCTGCCCTAATCTGTCTGAATGATGGGAAGGTCACTAGAATAGCCACTCGACCAGGTGACTCTGACAGCATCATTGACTTGGCTCTGGTGTCGCCCACCATCTCACCAAGGTGCCGGTGGGGCACACTGGGATACCACGATAGTGACCACTACCCTTGTGTCATCCTCATCAAGAAAGACGGGGCCATGAGTCAAAGAAACAAGACAAATGCCTTCCCGTACGACAACACAGGTCAAGACGCCATAAGCAAGATCAGAATAAGGAAACTAACTTCCTCCCGCAGGAGACAAGAAAGATGGTTGCAGCCACCATGGTGGAATGGAGAGGTCGAGAAGGCATGGCTGGGAAAGAGGCAGGCTGTCAAAGACTGGCAAAAGGCCAGAAAGGCTAACATGCCACAGTTTGAGTTGGCGAACCTGAAGACTGAGGTCGATAGGACGACGACTTTATTCAAATCCTGCGCCAAACAGGCCAAGGCCGAGAAATGGGACGAGTTCTGCAGGAAGGTGTGCTCCGAGCGATCTCTTACGACATTCTGGCGCCTCCACAAGAGCATGAACGATGCTGCACAACGTAGGGGTATTCCAGACTTTCAAGGCACAGACCTCGCATGGAAAAAGTCGGATGCGGATAAAGGTAAGGCCCTTCTTGCACGCTACATAGAACAGACTGACCAGAAAGACGAGCCCGCCAGACAGAGGACCACAACGACACTCTCTCAGTTGTGCGAGGGGGTCGGGACAGACGAAGAATGGACAATCACAGCTGAGATATTGCGTGCGATGCTCAAGAAATCACCTAACACCGCCCCAGGCCCAGACGGCATCCGATATAGTGACCTACTGGTGATATCAGATGATGACATGGAAGAACTGGCCAGAGAATTCAACACCAGTATCCAGAGGGGTCAGGTCAAAGAAGAATGGCTACACAGCTACTTGCTGCCGTTGCCAAAACCGAACAAAGACCATTCCAAGATAAGCGGCTACAGAATCATTACGATGCAGAATACTGTTGGCAAGCTACTGGAGAAAATTGTCGCACACAGACTTTCGTGGGACTTGGAACAGCTCGGCTGCTTCCCGCCCACACTTGGAGGATACAGACGCAACAAAGAGTCATGGCTGAATGCAGCGGTCTTTGCTCAAGATGTTTACGAAGGATTTCAGGTCGGAGAAGAGACATGTGCGGCCGCCATAGACTTAGAGGACGCATATAACAGAGTATCGTTCGAGCACTTGATGCAAACCCTCCTCAGACTGAAAGTGCACCCTCACCTTGTACGATGGATAGCTGCAGTTCTGCTCCAAAGGAAGGTGGTGCTAAGATGCGGGAGTTGGTCTTCTGAGCCGATAACGATATGTCCAGGATTGCCGCAGGGTTCACCACTGTCACCAGTACTATTCAACGTGTATACGGTGCCGATCACTGAACAACAGTTGGACGGGAGGGGTAGGACTCTGTCATTCGTTGACGACATCCTCGTGTATCGACAGGGTCGAGATAGACAGGCGGTTGCCAATGATATGCAGGGCGAACTAGATCGAATTTCCTCATGGTGTGCTGATGCCGATGCCCTTGTCAACCCTGCAAAGGCAACGGTTACATGGTTCTCACTAAACAACCATATTGTGAAAACAGACCTGCCGGCAGTAAGAATGGATGGGAGCAGTTTGAGTAGAACCCAGTCAATGACATATCTTGGCGTGAGGCTTGATCGTAGCCTGTCCTTCAGAGATCATATCGATTATGTCATAACGAAGGCTCGAAAAGGTTTGTCAGCAATGAGAGTCATGGCGACTGCCAATATCGAGCAAAGACTGCTAATACTTCTGTTCCAAGGACTTGTGCTTTCACGCATCGAGTATGCCCTGGCCATCCTCACTGTCAGCCCTACACAGATTGGAAGACTTGAAAAGGTACAAAACAAAGCCATGCGCATCATTTTGGGCTGCACGAGAGACACCAGCTGTGTAGCAATGAGATACCTCCTTGACTTCCCGACAATGGAACACAGGATCAAGATCTGGAGAGCTCGTGCATACTTAAAAATAAGTGCAGATGAGCAGCACCCTCTGCATGACGCTATATTCAGAGAAAAGGGTGACAGGCTAAAGAGGGGCAAATCATGGATGGGTCGGGCGGAAGATGTCGTCAGACAGGTCTGCAGTCTTACCAGTATCAACCCCGGCAAGGAATGGGTGCCGGTGCCTCCAGCTTTTAAGTGCACTTTCTCCTGCATTATCACACTCGACAGACGGTGCAGAGAGCAGAACCCTGCCGCTGTCAATGCAGAGGTTAACGCGCTCATCTATGAACACTCAGATAGCCCCGAAGTGCTCATCTATACAGATGGATCTGTGGTAAAGCAGCAGAGAAGTGCGTGGGCATTTACAGCCCGTTCAGCGGGCCGAACCGTTCAAGAATCCAGTGGTGCCCACTCTATGACCACGAGCAGCATGACGATGGAGGTGATGGCAGTTACACAGGCTTTCATATGGCTGGAGTCACAGCATTATACCAACGTGTGTGTACTAAGTGATTCAATGAGCATGATTCAGAAGGTCGAAGCTGGATCTGTACGTAGACAGTGGACTGAATCGCTGCGGAAGTCTGTTGTCCGTAAAGTCACCTTCATCTTCGTCCCGGGACATGCGGGAGTCGAGGGAAATGAACGAGCTGACAAACTGGCTGGCTCTGCACCCCCTGTAGATGGCCAGCCCATGGATCGTGCCGATGTTATTAACGTCCTTACAGATATGGCGAGAACAGAGGACTTTGACGTCAATGATTCCACATCGCTGTCCAGGATGAAAGACCTGGGAGTAAGAATCGGCACAGCCAGACGCTAGAGGTACATCGGGAAAACAAAGCGCCTCGTCAACCAACACAGAACTGGCACTATTAGCCACCGGACGCTGATGCATATGCTGGGGGGAGGATCTGAGCACCTATGGACATGTCCGGAGTGCAACGAAGATACCCCAACTGATAACTGATAACTGATTCCCATTTACTTGTATATTACATTGTGATGCAACAACAACATCTATTAAATGTCGCAGGCCCTCTTCATTGTCTGCAATCAAGACTGTATCATCTGCATATCTAATGTTATTGATGTATCGTCCTCCAATATTGATTCCTTCCATATCTTCTATATTTCTGAATATATTTTCACTGTACTGGGAAAAAAGATCTGGAGACATTACACATCCCTGTCTTACATCTCTTTTAATAGGCCCATATTGACCTACATCGTTATTAATTCTGATGGCAGCTTGTTGTTTCCAATAGATGTTTTTTTCCCACAAGTCTAAGGTCTTTCCCATCAATTTGTAGCTATTCAAGCATCCTTTGCATGTCGACACGTCTCACTTTATCGAAAGCCTTTGTGTAGTCAATAAAGCAAAGATGTAGATCTTTGTTTACTTCTATACAACGTTCAATTACTATTCTCAATATATACACATTTACTGTACCCTTGCCTTCTACAAACCAACATTGTTCTTCTCCTATTTCGGGTTGTATTTTATTCCTAACTCTTTGCATGATAATTCTCAGCAAAATCTTCCTGATGTGGCTCATTATACTGATTGTCCGATGCTGATCACATTCCACGGCTCCTGATTTCTTCGGGATTGTAATAAATATAGAATTACATATTTCAGGAGGTATATCTCCAGTATCATATACTACACTCAGCAGTCTGGTGACTTCGTCTATTCCATATTCTTCTAAGGCACTGATCATTTCTATTGTCTGTACCCTGGGTCTTTTCAGTTTTCATATGGTTAAGAGCGTTCTGAACTTCCATCTTCAATATTGATGGCCCTTCATTATTATTCAATGATCATATTGTTATTCTCTTGTATCATCATAAAGGTCTTTCACATAATCTGACCACGCATGTAAAATCTGATCTTTTTTTTATTATGCTTTTGCCATCTTTGATTTTTAGGCAACCCGTTGATGTGTGTGTTCTTTTGTTAGTGATGTCATTAATTCTTTTGTGCATTAATTTGATATCCCGGGTATTGTGTTGGTGTTCAATTTCCTTGCAATTTTCCTCACGCCATGTTTTTTTTTTTTGCCTCTTTGCATAGCTTCCTAATTTTTCTGTGAATCTCTTCATATTTTTCCTTGTTATTTTTGTTATTTCTTCTTATTTCCATGAGTTTTAATATGTCTTCCGTAATCAATTTCTTGCGTCCTATTATCTTTATTTTTGGGATGGTTGTTTCTGCAGCTTGGTTGACTGATTTCTTTAATATTTCCCATTGATCGTTGACATCTTGAAATAATATTTCCATATCGGACAATGCATCAAATCTGTTTTTTACCTCTACGTTGAATTTGTCTTTTATCGCCTCACTCTTCAGTGCCCGTAGATCAAATTTTGTGTTTCTTGGTGTATATTTTACTTTCTTTAATTTTATATGTATATTGCTTAAGACTAATCTATGGTCGCTGTTGCAATCTGCGCTTGGTATAGTTTTTTCCATCATCATCATAAAGATTATCATCACCATCAAGTGTTAAATACAGTCAGCTGTAATGAATTTCCAAAGCTATTTTGTCCTTCGTTTTCACAGTGAACTCGTACAGGCTACCTCTGTCCATCTTTTTATGGTGTCAACTCGCTTGTAAAGTCGGCTTCTCGTTGTGTTTCCCCTTGCTAGTGACATCCCTTGTTATGCATATTTCTTAGAATCTAGAGAATAATACTTTTTATCATTATTGTCAAGGGTCAGCTTTGCTAATTCTGTAAAAGGACCATTAGGACTTTATCAATAGAACTGTTATGAGTTCCCACTGAATATAATTATTACGTAGAGCTTGTTTCGTTCCTGTTCGCAGCCTGAGCTCTGTAAACCTCCCTTCGGCTAGTACAGTAGCGGACGTCTGCAGCGCAGCCATGTAATTGCTGACCTTGTAATACATCATTACAACTAACACATCCACGACAAGCACTGCACACAATAACATCGGCAAAACTTGCTCAAACATACTTCTCTTTATCTATACATGCTCTACCCTTTTACATATTATGCTCACACCATTATTATTATTATTATTATTATTATTATTATTATTATTATTATTATTATTATTATTATTATCATTATTACACTATTTCATAATAAGTTAACACATTTGTTATACGTAACTACATAAACAACAACTATAGCCGAGATACTTCGCCATGTGTCTATTCGGGTCCTGGGTCTAGGAGGGGTCTCTCTCAGTCCAGGCCAAGAATGCTCGTTATTTCAAGCCTGTTCGGCTTCAGCCTTGAGATCGTCACGTGACCCAAGCTTTCGTCGCGGGCCTGGTATTAAACGCTATTCGGCGCTTGTCTCAACATTCACACGAGCCCAATATGGACCCTGATACATTATGCTTCTGACATGCATCCCCTAGTAAAATACGTTTTCCCTAATGGCAGTCCTAGAATTTGTTTACAGCATAGAATTTATGGTTAATTTATGTATTACGAAACATATTCTAACATTGTGTATGCATGTCGTCCTGTCTTATCTTTGATGTCACGTAACAGCTATTCTTCTAGTATGACCTTTACAATAGTTGTTTCCATGTTAATATTACGCATACTACGCGAATGTTGCTCTTAATAACTTTGTCTCTCTTTGCCATTTTGTCTCCTATATTACACCCTTCAATTCTTAAACGGATACATTATCCATGCAATCATAGGATCAGTATGTGACGACAGATCGGCCGGTAACGTGCTTACTCTTCTACAGCAATCTTAGTGTAACTTTTAAAGTTATTTTTCAGTCACGTGTTTAAGAAATATTACCCCGATAACACCATTCACCTTTGTCTACAGGAAACGATACAATCATGAAGTCCAGAACCCAGTTGACAGAAATGGACAACTTCGAACCAACGTTCCAGACAAGAGATACGTGCCTTGTTGCTATGCTGAACAGATCATCTCGTATGAATGTGACTCACTGCAAGCCAGACTGGGACCATTACTCAGAAATGTGCTGGGCGCCCACGCCGGCAGGAACAACAGCCATGGTCCCTTGCCCCGATGATGGCTTTCTGAATCCTAGCCAGTTTGCTAGTCGAAAATGCCTCTCTAATGGCTCTTGGTTCGTCAATTACACACTAGACGACAAGCCTTATACTAACTATGACAACTGCTTTCTTCCCGAGGATCCGTCAGCAGCAGATGATCTGAAGAAACTTGCCAGTAGTAAAATCATATTACTTCTACGATCCTTGGATGGATATACAAGAATATACCTGCTTCTGCATGTGGTGTCCATCGCCGTACTGTTGGCCGCCATAATTATCAGCGCGGCTGTTGTGGTCAAGCTAAAGCAGCGACGTCCTGTCACTTACTCGTACATAGCTCTCAGCATGGCAGCAGCAGCTCTACTGGTCAATAACGCGGTCACTGTGTCGGTGAGCGCCGTTGATGATGCCACCAACGTAATCAAGTGCCGCTCAGCCAAATCCTTGGTGCTGGTCAGCCACATTTTATTCTATGAGTGCATATTCGCATACTTTTACATGTGTATTGTGTCTATTCTACAAATCCCTATCAGGACAGTAGTATTAAGACTCAAGATCGTCGCGGCTGTAACTGTGGCTGTCTTACTTGTGTTCGCCGAGCAGTTTGTAGAGATTGTGTCGTGTCGTTCCAAGTTCTGTGGATTTAGAACTCTGCAGACAAAGTACCACTGGCTCACCACAGCTCCACGATTATTGCTTATACTGAGCAATATGTGTTTAGATTGTGTAACAATATTTGGAACTTTTTATTTGAAGCAACCCCATTTGGAGAAAGACCGACAGCTGCGTCACATTCGACAAAAAGCCGTGTGTGCCATGATGTTAGTGTTGTATAACATTAGCCTTGAAATCCTCCTGATTCTCATCCATACAGAAGCCTACATGCACTACTCGGACTTGCCTGTTGACAGCTACCTGCAGGCATACTCTCTGGTCATTGCCATCCAAGGCATTGTCTTTACGGTGCTCATGTGTTTCATGGACCTGGAGGTGTTGGCCATGGTAGGGTTGCCACTCAGGTGTCACGCTGTCCAGCACAAGACAACCAGACACGAACATCAGGCTGTCCAGATGTATTCAATGGCCAAGTGGCATTCTGATGTAGATAACAGTTCCACGTACGATCTGGAATACCATGCTGCCCCAGATATGGAGATGCCGTCGAGTAATGCCACCAGAGTGGAGTTAATATTTCATACAGCAAGACCTGAGGACTCCATAGAGACTCAGACTAGAGTGTATGAATCAAAACTTTACAGAGGACCACATAAATGATATACGCACATATTCCCGTAGTTTATGTTCACTTTCAGACTATCGCGTGTCAGTTTAAACTGTTATGTCGACGTCCATTCTATCTCATGTTAGTTTACACAGATATGTCGACTTTCAGTCTCTCATGGTAGTTTGAATCTGTAAGTAGACTTTCAGCCTATCTCATGTTAGTTTAAGTTTTTATATAGACTTTCTTTCTGACTCATGTTTGTTTCTCATGTTGCTTTACGCTTTAATGTAGACTTTCTGCTTGTCTCATGTTAGTTTGAATTGTTATGTACACTTTCAGTCTATCGCATGTTAATTTAAGTTGTTATAGAGAAGTTCTGTCTATCTCATATCAGTTTAAACTAGTGCATACAGGTAGCTGTAAAGATTAAAAGGGTTGTTCGTCTCTGCCTCTTCCATTGACTACCCCTGCAGTTATTGACATTTTAAACATAACATTGAAGTTGCATAACATGTAGATAAGGCATAGATTCGTTTTCACTGGTGGAGACCTCAGACTGGCACAACTGGTTTTAAATCAGGATACTAAGTTGTGAATAATCCCTCCCCCCCCCGCTCCACACACACACCACACACACACACACACATACACACACACAATACACAAGATATAAACACACAAGCAAACACACATACACATACACACGCCCACATATAATAGATATCTAGGGAGCATGAAAGAGGTTAATGAAACTAGAACATTATATACAACAATAAGAAAGAGGCAAACGGCATTTTTTGGGGGGGTCATGTGATCGAAGAGAGGCATTGAAGAACATTACGACAACTGGAAAGATCGAGGGTAAGAGAGGCAGAGGCAGACCAAGAGAAATGATACTGGATAGATTGAGACGGTGGCATGGAGTAATATCAATAGCGGAGTTGATCCAGAAAACCAAAGACCGAGATCTGTGGAGAGTCATGAACGCCTTTGGGCTAGAAGACTCTACAGAGGTCATGTTCTTACGGACTAGCGTCGAGAGAACCGACTGCAGTGGGCGCAATCAGCATCATCAATAAAATGTTGGTACCAGTTTGCAATTGAAACTGTAATAATGTTGCATTTCACTTTTTTTTTAAACAGTATATATTACCGACGGTGACTTCTTTGTGAAGATTAGTAATATCACTTATGATTACTTCTACTTATAGGATGATTTGTATTACTGATGATTACTTCTATTGATAAGAATTGCCGTATTACTGATTCTTGCTTCTATTGATAGGATTTATTGTTTACTGATAATGACTTATCTTAAAATGATTACACATGTTACTAATGATGCCTTCTAATGAGAAGATTAGATGTTAGTTAGTTAGTTAGTTAGTCGCAGTTCCAACTTCACAGCAACGGGTCGTCCCCATTATGCTCCGTTCCTGTGCCAGTGAATATCATACAAAACGATGACTACTAGTCATAAGGTTATATATATTTGTGAGGATAAGAAAGTTCAAAGATGGTGACTTCTATTGACAGGATTAGATATACTACTGGTGATCTCTAGTGAGCGGATTAGGTACATAACTGACGATGAATCCCAGCGAGAAGATTATACCCGATGCCAAAGATGAAATCCACATGCGAGCTTTTGTTTAACAATTCCGCATGAGTACCTGGTGAACAAACAATGAGGTAGGTGAAGATATAAAGTCCAGTGGCCGTGTAGAAGTATAGAACTACTGGACTGACGGTGAGTGTAGGATGTATCGTGTATCACCACACTCTAAGGCTACGACTTTTGCTGTAGGTCAGCGAATTACATGGTGCCGCACTACACGTAGTTCTGGTCTATGTTTTTGGAACAATTCAACAGTGTACTCATGCATGCCGACTGGTCAGTAACAAGGCGACTGATACTACTTACAGAAACAGCTACACCACACATACATACACAGATATAGAGGAGTGCACACACACACACAAACACGTTAGACGTAAACAGTAAAATATTTTGGGGCATGTTATGAGAAGAAATTAATTGGAGATGGCTGTAGAATTAATAATGAAGTAGGTCAATATCAGCCTATTTAGAGAGTTATGAGACAGGGATGTGTAATTCCTCCAGATCTTTTTTACCTGTACAATGAAAATATTTTCAGAAATGTAGAATATATGAAAGGAATCATCATTGGGGGACTAAACATCAATAATATTAGATATGCGGACGAAACAGTATTGATGGCAGACAATGAGATGGATCTGCAACATTTAGTAGATGCAGTTGTTGCACACAGTGAACAACTAGGGTTAGAATTGAATTGTAAGAAGTCACATATTATGGTCGTCACTGGGAAGAACGAAATACCACAATGTAATATACATGAAAATGAGAATATTCTTAAACAAGTGAAAATGTGCAGTTATCTCAGAACAGTCATAACATCTGATGGGAGATGCCTTAATGAGATTAGAACAAGAATCGCCAAGGCTTAGGTAGCCTTTTACAAGATGAACAACATACTGACCAATAAAAAGATGTCAACTGTAACGAGAAAAGCGTGTATTTATTTGTCTATTTTTTGTTTGTTTGTTCTGTGCCGACGAAGGCTTTGGCCGCAACGTTCATTTTGTTTCTTGTAGTCGAGCTCTAGTAAGGCTCACAATCTACTTCTCGTTTTTCGGTGTTTCATACATAGAACCTATACTTTTGTATGGATGGGAAGCGTGGACAATGAGCAGACGCAGAGGTGTTTCCAAGGCACCAGGGCTGGGTTATATACTGGCCAAGACCTATTGACGCGTCCTCGTCGAGCGTCCTGGGCAACAGGTCCCTTCGGGGTCCTGGCTAAAGTCAGTAGGATCGCCAATTCCTCCGAAGTCGGAGAGTGTTTGCCTGTACGGCGAGGAAACACCAATCTGCACACCAATAAGCCAGACATGGGACAACGGATACTCACGCAAACCCCAGGTCCTGTATGACT
Organism: Cepaea nemoralis; assembly: GCA_014155875.1. Lineage (NCBI taxonomy): Eukaryota > Metazoa > Mollusca > Gastropoda > Stylommatophora > Helicidae > Cepaea > Cepaea nemoralis. The sequence goes on from JACEFZ010019206.1 coordinate 814,159, forward strand.
TCACACTGATGTTGGACAACAGGATGCCTTCATCCAACATACAGGACTTCGCGTTGGAGCTCAAGCCAACGAACACAAGCAAGCAAGCAAGCACATCTAATGGTTGTGGATATGCGGTTTCTGAGGAAACTGCAAAGTATACCATGGACAGACATAAATACCAATGAACAAGTCATTCAAGAAACAAATGAAGATAATAAACTGATGAGAGATATTAGACGTAGACAGTCAAATTTTTTGGGAGGCATGTTATGAGAAGAAATGAATTGGAGAACTTGATTACCTCTGGCAAGATCGAGGGAAAGAGACCAAGGGGAAGGCAGTGAAGTGAATACCTGGATGGCTTAGCCATTTGGCATGGTCGAGACAGGAACACTGAGCTGATCCACGACTTTGATGATCGAATGAGATGGCAAAATATGACCGCCCACGCTTGTCGGTATGGTACATGATGGATGGAACCAGGAGGAAAAGAAACTCTTCTGGAAGAGATATGACGCGTTGTAGAGAACGCAGCAAGAAGTCCAGGGTGCTGATTAAATTTATGTCACCTAGGAAAATCTCCAGGATTGGCACCTGTAATGTTAAAACTATGTATGCATTAGGAAAGACAGCTCATGGAAAGTGTAGGGAAACTACAGACACAATTTTACCACAAAACCAAAGTAAATAACTCACACGTTGGTGATAAGTATTTGTCAGACTCTCCTGTGGCTGTGCTTCTCTTCGTGGCCTTCTTCTTGTTGTCTGGCCGGTTCTTTGCAAGTCTGTATCTGTGATGTTTTAAACACAGACTCCGCACATGGTGCCTCAGTACCGGATCTAGGGTCTTGTTGGCCACCCAGTCATCAATGAATTGATCTGAAACAATCAGGGTGTTCACGTCATCACACACGGGCTGTGAATTCTGCCTTGAAGGTTTGGTAATACGGCATTTAAAGGGTACATGTGTCAGTTGTTCCATGTTAGGTACAGTTGTGTGCACGTTGTTAGTCAATGAGGGTGTCACAATACACGAGTGGCAATGGCTGTTTTCTTGGTGCCTCTGTGTTTGTGTTTCTATGTTTGGTGCATATGTTGGTCTTCGTGCTTCTGTGTTTGTGTTTTTGTTATTGGTGTTTATGTTTGTCTTGGTGCTTCTGTGTTTGTCTCTGTTCTTGGTGCTTATTTTGTCTTGGTGCTTCTAGGTTTGTGTTCCTGTTCTTGGTGCTTATTTTGCCTTGGTGCCTCTGTGTTTGTGTTTCTGCTCTTGGTGCATATGTTGGTCTTGGTGCTTTTGTGTTTATGTTTCTATTGTTGGTGCTTAGTTTGTCTTGGTGCTTTTGTGTTTGTTTGTTTTTTGTTTTTGTGCTTATGTTTGTCTTGGTGCTTCTGTGCGTGTGTGTTGTTTTTGGTGCTTATGTTTGTCTTGGTGCTTCTGTGTTTAAGTTCTTGTTCTTGTTGCTTATTTTGTCCTGGTGCTTCTGTGCGTGTATGTTGTTCTTGGTGCTTATGTTTGTATTGATGCTTCTGCGTTTGCGTTTCTGTTCTTGGTGCTTATGTTTGTCTTGGTGCTTCTACACACGCGCACAGTGTATTTGTATTAATGTCATTGGACATGTAGGGCTACTGATCAACAGCTGAAAGTCCCTCGATAACTGTTGTGCATGCACAGATAGATATGTATTACATTGAGAAGAACACCGATGATAGGATAACATCTTCTAGAGACAATCAGTAACAATGTACAGATGTACACTTCCCATAGTTAACACGGTCTTCTACATTATTCACGTTACATGACCCCGGACTACCAAGCGCAGACTGCTACAGCGACCCGATTCCTCAACCTCTCATTTAAAGGCAAGTCATTCAATTTGCTAAAGTCCTCCTTTTCTCCTCATTCCAACCTTCTCACGCATATATACCCATGCATTCCACCCCCCCCCCCCCCCTTTTTCCCGCCCCAAACCAGCCCGATAATTAAATTCGACATGTTTCAGTCAATGTATACATTCCCAGGTCTGCACGTGTTCTTAATTACAGACGTTTCTGTTTTGCAGTTTGATTAATCATGTAATTAACCGTTTCTGTGTTATTGTCTGATTAATCATGCAATTAACATGTTCTGTAATGCAGTCTGATTAATCATGTAATTAGTACTGTCTGTGTTACAGTCTGATTAATCATGTAATTAACATTTTCCCCACTGTTCCGGAACTCTACTTGAAATTTTATATAAACTATCAATTATTTTCACATCCTCTAATCGTTTTGTACTGAAGAATTAAAGTGATATAAAAGAAACATCATGTGGGATTTATGAAAACACATAATAAGATTCCAGTTAAATTGGCGGCGAAAAAAAATAGTCAGATCCAGGCTGGGCACAGAAATCGATTAAACAAAGAAAGCACATGTCTTTCTAAAATCCACAACTTAAAGAATAACAGGAAGCCAACCCCCCCCCCCCCCCCCCCCCCTTTTTTCCCGAAATAATGGAAACGGTATGAGTTACATAATATTGGAAAGCTATAAACATAAACGTTTCCTAATGTGGCCATGGCGTGTTCTTGCATTGGGACACATCAGGGGGAAAGGGCAGTAGTATCAGTGCAGAGTAGCTATAACTCCGTGATGTGACATGTAACATTCGGCTCTTACTAAATACACAGTCGCCATTAGTAGTGGGTAACAGCGGTTCCCTGTACATTAGGTGGAGGATAAAGATTGGACGCCAGTCTGTGTTGATAGGATGTATTCCTCCAAAGATGGGTCCACTCTTAAACTGCAAATGAATTAAGAAATAATTCCACAAATATTGATAGACACTCGTAGAAGTAAAGAAAAGGTGTCTAAATAAAGGAGAGGACACTCCAGACATTTAAATGCTTTAGGTACACCAAGATTCAAGCGTGTCGCCTCCAAAGGACATAGCCTCGCTGCAGGAACTAGTGTCGTCATTTGACAAGCCAGTGTGATCTGAGGAAGTAAAGTATTGAGGAATTCACATACTGTATTTGTTAGTTAGTTGCATATCCTTCACAAGACGGCGCAGTCAACTCCAATTTTTTTTTGGCTGTTTATGGTTTTTTTTTGTGTGGCAAGTTTACGTTCAGTAGTTTGCCATTGCTGTCTGAACGACCGGCACTCATACCATTTTATAAAAATCATCTCAAGACGGACTGCTGCAAAGTCGCACGCAGCTGTGTTTCGAGCGCGGTATGTGGGATTACGATCTGTGTCCGTAACCCCTTCGCCACAGAGCAGGAACATAACTGCGTGCTTTGACCAAATTTGTTTTTTTCTAATTGGGTCAAGTCTACTTCTGTGGTCTGGCTCCAGATTGACGTATAGACACGTTGTGCTCGAGTGAATATGCCAAAGGGTCACAACACTATCTATAGAACTAAATGCATGAATGAAAAAGAAACCATGTAGTGGTCCCACTAAACTATTTAGTGCCAATGACCGCAAACATGAACAAGGAAACTAGGGATTTACGAAAAAGTGTAATCACAAACGAAATACAACAATTATTATAGATTACAGTTGGAAGACAATACAACCAGACCCAACATAAATGTACAGTTGTCTGCCTTGGCTGAACGTTTTTGATGTACGAGGGTAGGTCAGAAAGTTATACACCACAATTATGATCTCTTTAACCGTTAATAACATACACATGAAATTTAGTCACAGTGTTCATGCACATGTGCAGCAAATATTTCTACTTCTCAACATAATCCCCATCAACTTTAACGGTTATACGCCATCTTGAAACAAGAGTATGTATCCCAGATCTGTACCACATTTTGTCCTGTTCTCATAGCCCTTTATTTACTGGATTAATCACTCCCTCGTTGTCTTCAAACTTTGTCACACGGATAGCATTCTTAAGGGACAGAAAGTATGGAAATCAGATAGTGCCATATCTGGACTGTAAGGTGAATAAGGCAGTACATTCCACCACATTTTGTCAATCGCCTCCCTTGTTTACAAGCTTGTGTGAGGACATCTACATCTCCACTTGCAGAAATCAAACCTCTCTGCGTCCAGCGACTAACTGTACTTCTATCAACTGCAAAGGTGTCATAAACAGCACACACACGATTATGAATGTTAACAACAGTTGCTTTTTATCAACAATCAACAATACTATAGCAATCCTCGTTTTGTAACGTATGTCCTTAACATCTGTCAATTCAACGGTTTTGTGTCGCGGTTAGAATTGATTTACAGAGGTGCCATTTACTACACACCTTCAAGAGATTATAGACTTAAATTGGTGCAAACTTAATGCTTCTCTCTTTATTATTACCTGAGGTATTAATTGTGGTGCAAAGTGGGGGATGTGTGTATGTGTGGAGGATGTATGTATGGGATGGGTGCGGGGGATGTGTGTATAGGTGGGGGATATGTGTGGGTGGGTGGAGATGTGTGGATGGTTGGGGGAAGTATATGTGAGTTGCGGGGGTGTGTGGGTGGGAGATGTGTGTGGGTGGATTGAGAATGTATTGGTGGGTGGGAAGAAGTGTGTGGTGTGTGGGTTGGAGATATGCGTGTGGTGTGTGGGTGGGGATGTGTGTGATGGGTGTGGAGAATGTGTGTATAGATGGGGGATATGTGTGGGTGAGTAAGGGATGTGTGGGTGATTGGGGGGAAATATGTGTGGGTGGTTGGGGGTGTGCGGGTGGGGGATGTGTGGGTAGGTGGGGAGATGTGTGGATGGGGGATGTGTGGGTGGGGGTGTGTGTATATGAGTTGGTGATGTGTGAGTGGATGATGGATGTGTGAGTGGGTGTGGGATATGTGGGTTGGTGGCGATGTGTGTGTGGGTGGTTAATGTGTGGTCGAGGGAGGTGTATTGGAGGAATGGGTGATTGGGGGTGGGGGTGGGGGGGTAGAGGATGTGTGGTTGGGAGATGGGTGTGTGGGTTAGGATGTGTATGTGGGTGGGCGCGGGATGTGTGGGTTGATTGGGATGTTTGTTTGGGTGGGTGAGTCTGTGTATGGGTTGGGGGAACGGGTGGGGGAAGTGTGCGTGGGTGGGGGATGTGTGTTGGAGGGGGATGAGTCGGTTGGTACGGTATGTGTCCCTGGGTGTGTGTGGATGGGTGTGTGTGTGGGGGGGGGGTGATGTGTGGGTGAGTGGGAGATGTGCCTCATAACATGGTAATTTGCATTGTATATGTTTACAACATTCATTTGAAAATGTTTTTTTTTCTTCCTATGTGAATGTATAATGCACTATTGATGAACGAAAAATGAGTGATTGAAAGGGCCGAATGTAAAACGGGCCTGCGTGCCCAATTTGTGACCCTTTTAAAATAAAGTTGAATTGAATTGATGACAGTGTCCAGACTCAATTATTTATTTCCAGGACCAGTTTTACACCAGGAACTGTTTACTCCCAACTATATTCCTTTGTTTACACTGGGGATTTCTTTATGGTTGCATTTCTGGACCTTCAGCTTTTCTGTTGTCTAGTCTGTCTTCTTATTTCTGCATTTTCTCTTATATTCTACGATTGCCGGTGAATAGTTGTAAATTATTTATCAGGAATATATCAATGACTTCAGTATATAAGCCGATACAATATATACAAACGGCTACAGTAAGCAGATTCAACATAGCAGCTAATACAGTATATGCCATCGCCTACAGCCAGTAAAATGTGCAAGACTACTGAGATACGTTATCGGGACCGGTAATACCAAACAGATGCGATCTAATCATGAACACACTAACGACAGAGAATTGATGCTTGTTAGTTAATAACGGCTTACACAACTCTCCGGCGTAATCCAACCAAGAAGAAGTGAGGTATTGATCAAAGCTGCAAATGAGATCTGAGAATTGTTGATCATGCTTGATGATGGAGTAAATAAGGTGTATCTTGTGTGTGTTTATTTTGTTTACTTCTTCTAACACGGGTATATGGTGATGAACCCATTCAGGCCTAGCTATAAACACTGACTATTTTAGTCCCAGGCAAGGTTAGCCCGGTATTTGGATGAAATCTCTCTCATGTCGCTTAAAAGTTTTAGTGTCGAGTTTTGAGTGTAGAGTTTTATAACTAGATCATTTACCTAATGAAGATTATCATTATGTTTTGAAAACGTTATATTTACAACAAATAAGGTTAATTATGTTATGACTGTATAGGTCTTGAGTTTCCAATGTTTGTATTGGAACAGACACAGCGTTGTTATTACTCTGTATCAGACATTGGTTTAACTCTTTCTGACCATCGCATTTATTACATTAAACCAGCGATAGACTGCGGCTGTAAGACTTAACATATGTTATGTAGATGGAATTGTTTTATTTACAGATACGTTTATTATACTGTTTTCTCATTCAATCTTGTATAGATTTCTACCACACGACATTAAACATCTCCTCACTTCCTCCAAGAATGTGTTCAGTAATATACTTTTGTTTGGGCCAAAAAAAAAAAAAAAGCCACAAAGTAGGTCTGTGCGGTACTAGGACCACGACATGTTGTACGCCTGAATGCACGGGGCAACTGGGGGTCGGTTTCCCTCAATTAGCGGACCCCGGCATGTTGTACGCCTGAATGCACGGGGCAACTGGGGGGGGGGGGGGGGGGTCCCTCAATTAGCGGACCACGACATGTTGTACGCCTGAATGCACGGGACAACTGGGGGGGGGGGGGGGACGGTTTCCGTCAATTAGCGGACCACGACATGTTGTAAGCCTGAATGCACGGGGCAACTGGGGGGGGGGGGGGGGGGTTTTCCTTCAATTAGCGGACCCCGGCATGTTGTACGCCTGAATGCACGGGACAACTGGGGGGGGGGGGGGGGGAGGGACGGTTTCCTTTAATTAGCGGACCACGACATGTTGTAAGCCTGAATGCACGGGGCAACTGGGGGGGGGGGGGCGGTTTCCTTCAATTAGCGGACCACGACATGTTGTAGGCCTGAATGCACGGGACAACAGGGGGGGGGGTGGAGGGGGGTCGGTTTCAATTAGCGGACCACGACATGTTGTAAGCCTGAATGCACGGGACAACTGGGGGGGGGGGGTGGGGGTGGAGGGGGGTCGGTTTCCTTCAATTAGCGGACCACGACATGTTGTAAGCCTGAATGCACGGGACAACTGGGGGGGGGGGGGGGGACGGTTTCCTTCAATTAGCGGACCACGACATGTTGTAAGCCTGAATGCACGGGACAACTAGGGGGGGGGGGGTCGGTTTTCTTCAATTAGCGGACCCCGGCATGGTGTACGCCTGAATGCACGGGGCAACTATGGGGGGGGGGGGGGACGGTTTCCTTCAATTAGCGGACCACGACATGTTTGTACGCCTGAATGCACGGGACAACTGTGGGGGGGGGGGGCGGTTTCCTTCAATTAGCGGACCACGACATGTTGTAAGCCTGAATGCACGGGGCAACTGGGGGGGGGGGGGGGGGTTCCTTCAATTAGCGGACCCCGGCATGTTGTACGCCTGAATGCACGGGACAACTGGGGGGGAGGGACGGTTTCCTTCAATTAGCGGACCACGACATGTTGTAAGCCTGAATGCACGGGGCAACTGGGGTGGGGGGGGGGACGGTTTCCTTCAATTAGCGGACCACGACATGTTGTAAGCCTGAATGCACGGGACAACTGGGGGGGGGGGGGGTGGAGGGGGGTCGGTTTCCTTCAATTAGCGGACCACGACATGTTGTAAGCCTGAATGCACGGGACAACTGGGGGGGGGGGGACGGTTTCCTTCAATTAGCGGACCACGACATGTTGTAAGCCTGAATGCACGGGACAACTGGGGGGGGGGGGGGGGTCGGTTTTCTTCAATTAGCGGACCCCGACATGTTGTACGCCTGAATGCACGGGACAACTGGGGGGGGGGGGCGGTTTCCTTCAATTAGCGGACCACGACATGTTGTACGCCTGAATGCACGGGACAACTGGGGGGGGGGGGGACGGTTTCCGTCAATTAGCGGACCACGACATGTTGTAAGCCTGAATGCACGGGGCAACTGGGGGGGGGGGGGGGTTCCTTCAATTAGCGGACCCCGGCATGTTGTACGCCTGAATGCACGGGACAACTGGGGGGGGGGGGACGGTTTCCTTTAATTAGCGGACCACGACATGTTGTAAGCCTGAATGCACGGGGCAACTGGGGGGGGGGGACGGTTTCCTTCAATTAGCGGACCACGACATGTTGTAGGCCTGAATGCACGGGACAACTGGGGGGGGGGAAATAGTTTCCTTCGTCAAAGACCAAACTAAAAACTACCAAAGTAATAGGAAACCTTATCAGAAATACGATAAGAAAGATAAGAAAATGGAAAAATGTATCCATTGTCACCTTTTACATGACACCTATGCTATGTGTGACAAATCGCCAAATTATCTGGCGCATCTTGAAAATGTGATCAAGAAACAGCAAAGTAAAAGATCTGCATACAGGCGTGCAATCAAATGTTTTTTTTTGTTCCTGTTATGGCCATTATAGTAATAAGTGCCTTGGCCGGCAGCGTATGAAAGCCAATAATGCCATTTTGATTGACACCTCTTCAGATGGTGGTAGTGACAATGAGTCTGAGAGTGAAAGTGACTTACCTAATAACCAAGCAGAAAATGTTTGTGGTGCATACGATATGTTGAGCTTCGACAGCTGTGAACGATGTCACCAATTCCATACAGACGCGAAGCTAGAATGTGGACATACAGTACTATGCTCATCTGAGAGTGTAAACGCAGCAGTAGCCTCCAGAGGCAATCTTGTGTTCCACAATGCGATGGTCAATGATGTAGCATGCCAGTGTTTGCTAGACAGCGGCAGCACCCTTATTGGTCTTCGGAAAGAACTGGTTAATCCGGGTGATTACACAGGTGATACTGTCAAATGCCGTACCTTCTCGGGTAACATTGAAATTTACCCTTTGGCAAAAGCCCATATTGATTCTCCTTTTCTCTCTGGTACCTTTACCTGTGCGATACTAAACAACCCTTGTACTGATTTGATTCTGGGGTGCTTACCCCAACTAAAACATTGTACGATTGATGAAATAGTTGCATGGGAAAAAGTAAAGGCAACCATTACAACAGCCAAAACAGACACTTCAAAACATCATAACATATTACAAGATGAGACACTACTGATGCTTTCTACAACCAGCACAGATGACACAAACAAACAGAAACTTTTACACCACCAGAAATCTACTCTTAATGTGTCTCCTTACTTAAAATTGTTAAAGGTCAAAGCCAGAGTGACCAAAAATGCATCTTGTTTATTTAGACGTAAGAATGGCATTTCAACTACAGGTCATGCTACTGGTAACCATGAACAGGTGTTACCTGTACAATACCGGTTAACTATGCCAAAATATGCACATAAAACACCGGTGACTGGTCATCTTGCATACAACAACACCAGACAAGGTTTTTTCAAGAAGATAAAATCATGTTTTCATAATATATTTGCGTGTAATGTCTGTCAACAATTGGTACAAAAGTTTAAGGGTAGACATCCTACAACTGAAGTACAACCTTCTATACTGGCTCCCAAGCCATTTGATAGAGGAAGGGTCAGTTCTACCACAAACACACAAACAACGGTGCAAGAACCAGTGATCTTGAACTTGATCAAGACAGATTTAGGCTACTTCCATGCCAACGAAATGGCAACGACTATTCAAGGTGGTACATAACCATGGTACATGTTGACTATGAAATATCGATAAACAGACACTTAGAGATATTCCATGTCAACATGCGGAAACCTCACTTTTCAAGACAACAGACAGAAGTAGAGACAAACGAACATATTGCAACAACACCAAGTGATCAGACGACAGACATACATAGCGCAACTACACTAGTTAGTGAGACTGGCAAATCCGACAAGGGGCATACATGTAGTGAACTTATAGAATACACATGAATAAATCAGAATACTGATGACTGGACAATACACCTACTGAAACTGAGACATGCCTGTGACAGAGTGCGACTTTTCGGTCTCACTATCAAAACAAGCAAAGTCAAATTATGCCTAAAATAAATTCATTTTTGGGTCATGTCATTTCTCAAGTCCAACTGTAGACTGACCTGAAAAGTAGTACCAAAATTATGAATCTGACCATGTCTAACATAAGGAAACAGGTCAGAAACCTTTTGGGATTAGTAAATTACTCAGAAATTACAATTATATGTGAAAGATGCATTATTAATTTCTGCATTGTCAAAATTGAAAATTTTTTCTGTAAATATTCCAATCCTCCGCTTGCCTAATCCGAGGCTCGTTTATTATTCTATGACAGATGCCAGCAGTACTAGGCCAATTTTATGAGGGCATCTTCCATCCGATTTGTTATGTGAGCCGTAAGATCACACCTGCCGAGTCCAGATATTCGATAGCAGAACTGGAAGCCCTCAGCGTCATCTATTCAGTGAGGAAGCTCCAGCGATTTCTGGCGGGTGTACACTTCATTGTCCAGACAGATAATTCTCCCATTACGGTCGTCCAAACTGGGGTGCACAGAAACGACCGGATATTCAGGTGGTCACTAGTTTTACCATCTGAGGTAATAATACCTGAAATCCCACATAATAATGTAGAGTGATAGTTAGTACATGAATACAGTACAATATGCTATGTAAAATAGGTTACATATACACCCATGGTGTTCTTAAGAGTGTACCAAGTACAACGAACTATCATGTGTCCGTAGACATTAACTTAAGAACTGTGCTACAGAACTTAGGTACTACCGTGTGAATCAGGACAGCTCATTTCCAACTAAGCTCCAGGCCGGTGTATCATTTGTGTGAAATGTAGAAAACAGTGTCAGAACAGTGCTTAATTTCAGATCCATAAAGACCAAAGCTACGACACCAGCGAATCTCTACACGTGCACTACCGATGAACATCATTATGACCGTAAAATGTATTTCAGATACCCAGGCAAAGTGTGTAGATATATTATGCCTATACAACCGAAGTACAAACATGAAGGCAAATACTAACCTGTGTAAACTGAATACCATGTATATAAACTTAATGTGATATGTAAAATAATAATTTTTTTTAAAAAATAGTTAGAAATTAGAGGTAGAATTAGGTAATATAATAGTTCTCATTTATTTTAATAGGATAGTTAGTACAGTAATTAACCCATTTACTTAGCTTAAGAATTAAGTTAAAATATTAGGTTAGACGAAAAAAATAGGTAATTACAAGCTAAAGTAAGATGTTAATAGAAATAGTACCATTTAGAGTGTTACATTTCATTTAGCTTTAGTTTAGGTTAGTTTATTCCATATTAAGGAAAACCATACCATCGATCAAACATTACCAGTAATTAGTAATATCATTTTACATACATCATTTACATAATTTAGATTAACAACATTAATCATATGATTCATTTTCAATCTAACAGCATTAGATAGTATAGTATTAGAAAAGTACATAATTTATGTGCACATCATCCAGGTAATTAGGGTACATAACTCATATCACACTAATTACATTTAAATAGTTACATTACATCCCTTAGATTAGATAAACATAACGAGTAGGATAAACAGATAATATAATTAACATAATAGAACTTAGGTAACACATTAAATACTTAGTTATAAAAGGAGAATAGTCGATTATAATATAAAATATGATACTTTAGGTTAGTGTAACATATTAGATGATGAGATCAAAGGGACAAGCCATCAACCCTGTCTCGCCCATGTAAATATAATGTACATATATGACTCGTGCAATGACTAGCGCACAGTCATGAGGCTCAATCATCTCAAACTAAGCCAACTGTGTACAGTGTCACTCAACGGGTTTTTAAATGATCAGAAGAATTAGTGTGGAAGGATAATAGATGTGTGACAGAGGTAAGGGTGAAAGGAGTATGACAGAAGTGTGAAAGTGAGAATGAATGAAAGATAGACGGGAGAGAATGCAAGCTGTGAGCAAATTCTTCTGCTGCCTGCCACGACTTTTAATATTTGTTTGCGTTAATGTTGGTTTTCGCTAGGGAAATTGTGTTAGTGTGAATGTGTTGTCTGTGATATATTTTAGAACTTAGATTACAGTATTTTGAGTCTCATAACAATGGAATATAGTCACGAATTAGTGTTATACACCTGTTTGTGGCCACATTGAACAAAATTATGGCACTCAAAAAACTAACATACATACACAGATAAGTTAGAAATATAGGGTAGAAGTTAGAGTAGTAGATTTATTACATCCAAACACACAAACAACCAGAAAAACAAACATATAAATTGCATACACTATTTGCAGATCAAAGGCAGATAACTTTGGGGCCAGGGGACATAATAGACAACGAAGAACTAAATTAACAGTGAAATGAAGTCTTACGCGCGGAAGCGAAGAAGGTAAAGCCTGTCGCACACACTCTTGGAGATTGGTTGTTAAATATTATATGGGGGACATGAAGCAATTCATGTGTTGACCCTAATAAAGTCAACTTTGTATGGGTAGTAAGTTAATTTACTATGTGAGGGCAGGTCTTATAAGACAACGGTCCGGTTCAGACATACCTCTGATAAATATAATATAGCATGTGAGAAGGGGCTCACGCCAACCAGGCAAGTTTGTGGCGATTGCCAGTAGCCAAGTGAGGCTTTACTACATTGTGACAATAGTTGTTAAATAGTCTATTGGAAAGCCCAGAGCCAGGTTATCTAGAGTCTTTGACAAAAATTAGAGACACTAATTTTTTGTGTAGAAACCTCCTTGCGTCACAACCAATAAGTGAAAGTTGATGACGCAACACAAGGGGGGCGGGTGTGTGTCAAAGACTGGAGGGACCAGGAGGAGATACGGTGCCCGAGGCAAGAGCAGGGGAGATGAGGGAATCGTGGAAGGTTAGCCACTCCCTCAGAATACACGCAGGCGGTGTTCAGAGAGTTAGCACTCTAATCACGATACCACCGCACCTCATGAAGCCAGAGCACAGTTGAGTAGACACTCAACAGGCCACGTTTTGCCAGCAGCGTGCGATGTGAGGTAACACGCACGAAGGAGAAGGTCACCCCCGCGGGGTGTGTAACCACGGGAGAGATGTCCGGGGAGACGGGAGACTGGACTTGGGGCGTTCACATCGGTTAGAATAACGTTAGGGGTTTTTGTGTTCACTCGTAGATAGAGTTAGCATAGGGTTAGCAGTTTGTGTTAGATAATTCTGTGGCTGTATATTGTGTATTGCATTAGCGACTGTTTACCGCTTGTAAGCGAGCCAACGGCAATAAAATGGACCATGCATTTTGCCTCCCACACGACTTGCAAGTTGTCTTGTACGAGTGTGTGAGAAGTACCCGATGATGCCTGTCAGTTAAGTTGTTGACAGGGGGGTCGGTTTCAATTAGCGGACCACGACATGTTGTAAGCCTGAATGCACGGGACACTGGGGGGGGGGGGGGGTGGAGGGGGGTCGGTTTCCTTCAATTAGCGGACCACGACATGTTGTAAGCCTGAATGCACGGGACAACTGGGGGGGGGGGGGGGGGAACGGTTTCCTTCAATTAGCGGACCACGACATGTTGTAAGCCTGAATGCACGGGACAACTGGGGGGGGGGGGGTCGGTTTTCTTCAATTAGCGGACCCCGGCATGGTGTACGCCTGAATGCACGGGGCAACTATGGGGGGGGGGGGACGGTTTCCTTCAATTAGCGGACCACGACATGTTGTACGCCTGAATGCACGGGACAACTGTGGGGGGGGGGGGGACGGTTTCCTTCAATTAGCGGACCACGACATGTTGTAAGCCTGAATGCACGGGGCAACTGGGGTGGGGGGGGGGGGGGACGGTTTCCTTCAATTAGCGGACCACGACATGTTGTAAGCCTGAATGCACGGGACAACTGGGGGGGGGGGTGGAGGGGGGTCGGTTTCCTTCAATTAGCGGACCACGACATGTTGTAAGCCTGAATGCACGGGACAACTGGGGGGGGGGGGGGGACGGTTTCCTTCAATTAGCGGACCACGACATGTTGTAAGCCTGAATGCACGGGACAACTGGGGGGGGGGGGGTCGGTTTTCTTCAATTAGCGGACCCCGACATGTTGTACGCCTGAATGCACGGGACAACTGTGGGGGGGGGGGCGGTTTCCTTCAATTAGCGGACCACGACATGTTGTAAGCCTGAATGCACGGGACAACTGGGGGGGGGGGGGGGGGGTCGGTTTTCTTCAATTAGCGGACCCCGACATGTTGTACGCCTGAATGCACGGGACAACTGTGGGGGGGGGCGGTTTCCTTCAATTAGCGGACCACGACATGTTGTACGCCTGAATGCACGGGGCAACTGGGGTGTGGGGGGGGGGGTCCCTGAATTAGCGGACCCCGGCATGTTGTACGCCTGAATGTACGGGGCAACTGGGGGGGGGGGGGGGTTCCCTCAATTAGCGGACCACGACATGTTGTACGCCTCAATGTACGGGGCAACTGGGGTGGGGGCGGTTTCTCTCAATTAGCGGACGACGAACGCTGGCTTCGAACTCTCGTCCGCTCGCGATCATGACATTATCAGCATAACCTCCTAGCGATTACATCAAGGCGTCGCTCAGAAAGGAACGGCAAAGGCTATCAGAATGCATACTAGCAGATACGTGGCGTTTGCTGTGAGAGATGGGGCTCCACTAAGATTCACATGTTCGGTGCAACATGGATTGAATATTCTTCTATAGATTAATATTTTCCCTTTTATCTTTTCAGCTCAGCTTCTGTCCTCTTATCTGATAGTTAATCAGCGTGCCAAACTGAAATATATTGTAACACATGAAAAGATGTATGGGAAAAGAGATAAAAGAAGATAAAGAGCGAAGATGCATGACACACTTTAATGATGGCATGGGAAAACATGTGCAAATCAATTGATGTATAATGACGCAGATGGCGAGATGTAAACAAGCATGATTGACAGTGTCAACTGACAGGCACTTGGTTTTGCTGTCGTTGCTGCTGGTGATCATGATGGCCATGAATTAATGTATATTGATTTGTTGAAACTTTTGATATTCTTCGGGGTTTCCTCAACATCCACCAGATGTATATTTGGTGTTGCATTTTCTTCCTGTGATAAACCCGTATCAAGCGTCCTGTAGTTTCTTTTATGGGAGGAAAATGACTGGCTACCAATGCACTAACTTTGCTGTAAAGATTAAATTATGTAAATCACGACTCCCACTGTACCCATTTTCCTGTGAAGATCAGATTATATAAATCAAGACGCGGTAACACTGTACCCATTTTCCTGTCAAGATCAGATTATATAAATCAAGACGCCGTAACACTGTACCAATTTTCCTGTCAAGATCAGATTATATAAATCAAGACGCCGTAACACTGTACCAATTTTCCTGTCAAGATCAGATTATATAAATCAAGACGCCGTAACACTGTATAGCAGACAGTTTGACATCTTGGCATGGAAGAACAGCAGTATCAGAAATGATTGGTAGCACACGAGACAGCGGGTTATGGAAGGACATCATCATCAACACATCACGGAATGGACTATAAGAATTAGAACAATGTGCCAATTTTCTTTTGAAGATACAATTATATAGATCGTTTATGTCATCAATACTCTTGTATGGATGCTGATACAGATGCAAGCTTTCGATAACAAACTGACCGAAAGATTCTGCATATCTGCTGTAAAATATAAAGTACACAAACCAATCTTTAGGGCAGGGACAATGTAGCCACGTAGACAGGCCAATATGAACCACTTCTATCACTAATGGAGTGCTGAAAGAGTGCCTAGTTTCGTCAAGTCATTTATTTTGGGTTGCTTGCAAAGAACATTCTGAGAACAGTTAGAGGTGTATGGAAAAGAAGGAAATAAGAGAAACCCCTGGAGTAAGCATATCAACGAACGTACGGGCAGGGTGTTAATGCGTTAATGCGTATCGCCGAGAGCACTGAGTGCAAAGCTTATCATCGTGGGACTTATACGTCCCACAACTGCGTTTGATTCTACTTGATTCTGCGTCATCTGAAGCCAATTATAAATACTCGGGTCACTCGAAAATACCACGTGTACTATTTTCCAGACAAATGAGTAATTCTGTAAGTAAAATACCGTATGTACTATTTTCCAGATAAATGTTTCATTCTATCCTAGAAATACCATAACGGAGTGGTATTTCTAGGATAGTAAAAGAGTATGGTGAACTGAGCTGATGTGGACATTTCTTATCAACAATATAGATTCCGCGTTTTGCTAGTAAATGAACATTTGCAGTCCTGAAGATTAAAGCCTCAATATCAATGTCGTAAACTGTATCAGATTCTCGGTGCTTTCACCCTGGTTTTATAATCAAATAAGATGAGCACACACAAGAGCTGAGTGCCCTGAGCTGTCAAGGTCAAACAGAAAACTAGTCAGTCCAACCCAACAGGCACGCACGTTCAACAGAGTGAGCATGTGGCTAGGTAGTTGGTACAGGCGGTAGTCATCTCTTATTTTAATTCTGCGTTCGTTCTCTCCACATCATCAAAGCATGGGTGCGACTTGCAACAAATATTCTGCTGTAGGTAGATTGTCAACTATATTGACATTTTACCTCGGCTACAGACTATATTGGCTACTCATTACAATTCTGAGGCCGTTCCGTAAGCCGGTCAATTGGATTTAAATGCTGACTTTCCCTCCTTGACTTGGGGATGTACCTACGTCAAGGAGGCAAAGTCAATCTCAAAAGTCGGAGAAGGTTCGCATGATGGCGAGGAACACTAGTAATTGGGACAGAAAACGCTCACGTGACATCAGTCCAATGCACTCACTAGTAGTAGCACCTACCTGTGGGGACAACGTTCGTGTTCAAGACAAGTGAACACAAACAAAATATTATAACTTCAAAATGTGCAGAGATGTTGACAGTTGGCAGCATGTAGACATGTTCCCTTGTTGTAGAGATGTTGACAGTTGGCAGCATGTAGACAGGATGCCTTGTTGTAGAGATGTTGATAGTTGGCAGCATGTAGACAGGATGTCTTGTTGTAGAGATGTTGACAGTTGGCAGCATGTAGACAGGTTCCTTGTTGTAGAGATGTTGACAGTTGGCAGCATGTAGACATGATGCCTTGTTGTAGAGATGTTGACAGTTGGCAGCATGTAGACAGGTTCCCTTGTTGTAGAGTTGTTGACAGTTGCCAGCATGTAGACAGGTTCCCTTGTTGTAGAGATGTTGACAGTTGGCAGCATGTAGACATGATGCCTTGTTGTAGAGATGTTGACAGTTGGCAGCATGTAGACAGGATGTCTTGTTGTAGAGATGTTGACAGTTGGCAGCATGTAGACATGATGCCTTGTTGTAGATATGTTGACAGTTGGTAGCATGTAGACATGATGCCTTGTTGTAGAGATGTTGAAAGTTATCAGCATGTAGACAGGTTCCCTTGTTGTAGAGATGTTGACAGTTGGCAGCATGTAGACAGGTTCCCTTGTTGTAGAGATGTTGACAGTTGGCAGCATGTAGACAGGTTCCCTTGTTGTAGAGTTGTTGACAGTTGGCAGCATGTAGTAATGATGCCTTGTTGTAGAGATGTTGACAGTTGGCAGCATGTAGACAGGTTCCCTTGTTGTAGAGATGTTGACAGTTGGCAGCATGTAGACAGGATGTCTTGTTGTAGAGTTGTTGACAGTTGGCAGCATGTAAACAGGTTCCCTTGTTGTAGAGATGTTGACAGTTGGCAGCATGTTGACAGGATGCCTTGTTGTAGAGATGTTGACAGTTGGCAGCATGTAGACAGGTTCCCTTGTTGTAGAGATGTTGATAGTTGGCAGCATGTAGACAGGTTCCCTTGTTGTAGAGATATTGACAGTTGGCAGCATGTAGACATGATGCCTTGTTGTAGAGATGTTGACAGTTGGCAGCATGTAGACAGGATGTCTTGTTAAGAGTTGTTGACAGTTAGCAGCATGTAGACAGGATCCCTTGTTGTAGAGTTGTTGACAGTTGGCAGCATGTAGACAGGATGTCTTGTTGTAGAGTTGTTGACAGTTGGCAGCATGTAGACAGGATGTCTTGTTGTAGAGTTGTTGACAGTTGGCAGCATGTAGACAGGTTCCCTTGTTGTAGAGATGTTGACAGTTGGCAGCATGTAGACAGGTTCCCTTGTTGTAGAGTTGTTGACAGTTGGCAGCATGTAAACAGGTTCCCTTGTTGTAGAGATGTTGACAGTTGGCAGCATGTAGACATGATGCCTTGTTGTAGAGATGTTGACAGTTGGCAGCATGTAGACAGGATGTCTTGTTGTAGAGTTGTTGACAGTTGGCAGCATGTAAACAGGATGTCTTGTTGTAGAGTTGTTGACAGTTGGCAGCATGTAGACAGGTTCCCTTGTTGTAGAGATGTTGACAGTTAGCAGCATGTAGACAGGTTCCCTTGTTGTAGAGATGTTGACAGTTGGCAGCATGTAGACATGATGCCTTGTTGTAGAGATGTTGACAGTTGGCAGCATGTAGACAGGATGTCTTGTTGTAGAGATGTTGACAGTTGGCAGCATGTATACAGGTTCCCTTGTTGTAGAGATGTTGACAGTTGGCAGCATGTAGACATGATGCCTTGTTGTAGACATGTTGACAGTTGGCAGCATGTAGACATGATGCCTTGTTGTAGAGATGTTGACATTTTGCAGCATGTAGACAGGTTCCCTTGTTGTAGAGTTGTTGACAGTTGGCAGCATGTAGACAGGATGCCTTGTTGTAGAGATGTTGACAGTTGGCAGCATGTAGACAGGTTCCCTTGTTGTAGAGATGTTGACAGTTGGCAGCATGTAGACAGGATGTCTTGTTGTAAAGTTGTTGACAGTTGGCAGCATGTAGACAGGTTCCCTTGTTGTAGAGATGTTGACAGTTGGCAGCATGTAGACATGATGCCTTGTTGTAGAGATGTTGACAGTTGGCAGCATGTAGACAGGTTCCCTTGTTGTAGAGATGTTGACAGTTGGCAGCATGTAGACAGGTTCCCTTGTTGTAGAGATGTTGACAGTTGGCAGCATGTAGACAGGATGTCTTGTTGTAAAGTTGTTGACAGTTGGCAGCATGTAGACAGGTTCCCTTGTTGTAGAGATGTTGACAGTTGGCAGCATGTAGACATGATGCCTTGTTGTAGAGATGTTGACAGTTGGCAGCATGTAGACAGGTTCCCTTGTTGTAGAGATGTTGACAGTTGGCGGCATGTAGACAGGTTCCCTTGTTGTAGAGATGTTGACAGTTGGCAGCATGTAGACAGGTTCCCTTGTTGTAGAGATGTTGACAGTTGGCAGCATGTAGACATGATGCCTTGTTGTAGAGATGTTGACAGTGGGCAGCATGCAGATAGGATCCCTTGTTGTACGTCCTTGTTTGAGGAGATGCAGAGATGTTTAAAGTTCGCAGCATGCAGACAGGATCCCTTGTTGTACGTCCTTGTTTGAGGCTACTCCGCCTTCGTCGTATCTGTCAGGATGATAATGACTTCCTCGAGAAAGCCCATGAAATGCTTGACTTTTTCCGCAGACGGTCCTACCCAGAGAACGTCTTGTCCACAGCTTTCTGTCGCATAACCCAAGTCTCGCGGGAAATGTCCCTGGTCAAACAAACACTACCACCTAACAATGAACCTAAGCTTATCCTCACCTTTCATCAACATGCCTATGCCATCAAGCACATTTTCCTCCAACACTGGTCTATCTTGGAATCCGGTCCAACCACTCGTGAGGTATTCTCCAATGGCCCTAGGGTAATATTCCGCCGAAACCAGAGCCTCAGAGACCACCTTGTGCATAGTCGCCTCCCCACGGTCACTTCATCTGTAGGCACATTCAAATGCCACCGTAAGAACTGTCTGACATGCCCATACGTTTTTCAAACACAGGCGATTACATTCCCCCTAGGCACCGTCTCTCTGGAGGATTCTTTTACTTGTACATCCCGCAATCTGATTTATGTCATTATCTGCAAACGATGTGACATGAAATACATTGGCCAAATTGGCAGACGCCTTGCTGACCGTTTTAGAGAACACCTCAGAATCATTATTCAGGGCGCTGACAAACCTGTCCCCAATCATTTTAATTCCTCCAACCATAATGGAGTCGACGATGTATGTGTCACTGCATTGAAACCCTGTTTTTCCAACAGCTCCATCAGGCTCAAAATTGAATGCCAATTAATCAACTCTCTGGGATGCGTCCATCCAGCAGGTATCAATACTGTTGTGGACGCCACTGTATAACTGTGCCACCTTCTCCAACTGTCTACACTATCTATCACTATGCTGCCCCCCCCCCCTTTTATATATTCATACCTAACTGTCTCCACACCCCTATATTTTCATATCAGACTGTTCGCATATATTTGGAGACCGAAATCCTATCTGGCAACCTACTATACTTAAGCTCTGCAGTCAAAGAGTGCCTTCGCAACTGGCAAAGCCGCCTTTTTCTGCTCCCACATGGAAACAATGTAGTGGTGCTTTTTGCTTTTTGTTTTGTTGTATTTCGTTGTTTGTCTATCTGTGTTGTCCTGTCCTTGACAAAGATTCTGAGAATCGAAAGTCGGCCGTCCTGTGTGTCGTATTGTACGCTTTATATATTTATTGATTACTTCTGATTTTGGATTTTCACCTGTATTCCTGTATACGGTGGATCTCCTTGTAAGGTATGTGCAACGTGTTTGTGTTTAGTACGTTTCTTCTCGCAGGAGCTTAATATACTTTTTTGTTTCCAATTCACATCAGGTTCTTCTGAGAACGTCAAACTATTATAAAAGCACGAAAACTACAGTGCATCTAAGTGGAGACTGAGCGTGACATGCTCAATTTGTTACATTGACTAGGTCATGGCTTTACGACAAGACGCGATAAGTTCTCTTCTGGCTGCCTTACCTACTCCAACACAAGACTAAACCATGGCCTCATTTGCCAGCTTCATTTGTCCGGGGGGGGGGGGGGGGGGGGTCGTGTGTTTATAGAAAGCAATACGTCATGCAGGGATAAATACGAAGTCAATGCATCCAGATATACGTTTCAATAAAATACACGGAACAACCTCACGTGTCTACCCAAAGTTTGCTTCACATGACAACAACGGAAATCGACGAAACTAGCAAGATACCATGACATCAGAAACGGAATTACAAGTACGAGACCAATAGCTCTAACACATTATACAGGCACAATAGAGTAAACATAGAACTTAAATAAAAACAGAAAGACATTATGCATGTACGTGCATGGAATAACAGCTGAATCCAAATATATATGTATGAAGAATGAGATGAAAACAAGACAGTTCAGCTTTGCAATGTATTATCATTAAAATATCGATTATCACACATTAAGGGTTGCTGTATACAATTATTTGATAACATTCAGCGTCTCTGAATTCGCTTTGTACAATGCTGAACTTGAGGGACACATGCTAGGTTATTTGCTGAAGTAGAGTCCACATTCTCTGGGTTGGCACGGCCTATCTATTGACAACACTGGGGGTACCTTTCAGTGTCAGCAGATGCCATAGTTATTTTGGGCACTCTGCGGTACTTTCCTGGTACACTTTCCCTCTTCATCTCATCCTGATATCGAGACTGTAGACCAGTGTTTCCCAACCTTTTTTGTGCCATGCCCCACTTAAGCCTTTCTAAAATTCATATTGCCCCCCTCCCCCGCCCCACGCCCCCCCCCCTCAACATATACATTATTTTTAATATTCAAAAATTGAAATGTTCACTAAAAAAACTTGAATGATAGGTTTTAGGAAGAAATCACTAGGTAATTATTGAGCAAACACAGTAAGTAAATTTTCAAAACATATAATGGAGAACTGAAATTCAAGTACAAAATAATTTTAATGAAAGATTTTTCTATATTATTTTAATTATTAGTAATTATTTATTATTTAAATTTAGTGAGATCCTTGCGCTTGATGCTTGCTGCAAAGAGATTTTATGTCAGGTTCCACTTTAGTTAACTTCAGTCTCAATTCTCCCCGTTTTGTTATATTCAGCCGATTTCTTCCATTTTCGAATTGCCCCCCTTAACAGTCGAATTGCCCCCCTGTGGGGCGTGGGCCCTGTGACATAATGTCCCAGTTTGCACCAGCTTACAGACGATTATAAATATCTTTTCTTGGAAAAGAGAATTTCATGTGTGAGAGACTGGCACTACCTTTTATGGTAATGAATGCCAGCGCTCAGATAGAGGCAAGGAATGTGCCCGTAGCTCAGAATAGCCTGGAATAGTTTGGTAAAACTTCCAGGCGGGACCAGACATAGTCACTTGAGTTTGGGGCCAGCCACCGATTAGGATGTGATTCGTTTAGGGAGCGGGTAGAGGCTCCATTGTGGGGCCATTTTTGCCTCTATGTTGCATTGGTGAGCATACATATGTTTTTTTTTAGAATTATAAGATTTGTGTTAGATAATTAATACAATCTTTGGTTGATATTGAACGTACTACTACATATCATGTAGGTATTTTTGCGGAGTCTGCTACGGCACCGTTACTTCTGTAAGGAAGACAGCCTGAGACTTTAACGTCTATACATACCACTGTCCTATATTCCTATGCTTACAATTCATATCCAATTCTTATCATGCTATGATTACTGCTTCATCTTCTTTTGAAGACTTTGATGTCTCTGTAAATGCTGTACCGTTTCTGCAGAGTTCAATCTATCTTCACTTTTGGTTCACTCTCATCTAGAGAAGAGCCTATCTTTACCGGACTTTTGGTAAAGTATTCAGGTGTTACATAATGCCTTTGTTAAAGATTCAGATGTTGCACGCATATATATATATATATATATATATATATATATATATATATATATATATATATATATATATATATATATATATATATATATATATATATTGTGTGTGAATCTTTACTTTATCTGTGTGCAGAATATGCAGGGGAGGGATCGTATATTTTGTGTGTATGACAGCCTGGGGACCCAGTTAGATAAGTCACCCCATTGCTTTTGTCGGATTTTGGTGGACTCTGTATGTCATTGGCACAATCATAATTATGAGAACGGTTCACCTACCTAAATACTCATTGTTACCTGCCGTAACTCGTGCAGTGGGCTTGCCAAAATAACAAGACATTGGAGCCAATACTTACAAAAACCCCGACCTCACACACCCCACCCGGTCATGTTCTGTAACAGATTGTGTCCTCCTATATAGAGGAGTGTTTTTATGTGGGAGAATATATCTCCATTTGGTATCTATGATGTCCTGTTCGGTGTATAGGTAGAAGAGTGAGGTTGGTAAGAGGGTTCAGAATACCGGCCCACCTTCCCGCCAAATAGACCCTATGTTACAGGCCACTGGTGATACCCCAACTTGGGATATGCTGATTGTCCTCGGACTATATGTCCAATTGTTGTCTCTGTGAGTCTTATGAGCTTACATACTAGGCTAGAATATTCATGGCTTGACATTTTTTGATTTTGCAGACATTTTGAGGCAGGCGGGGAACATCTTGGTCGGATCAACTTTAGCTGTAAAACATCTGGCCGATACGTTTTGACTAGAAGTAGTGTATGAGGATGGACTGTTTCAGCCCGGCCCTCAGAACTTATGGCCTCGGCATTCCTTCCAAGAATTGGAGGCATGGGGGAAGTAATCCCCTATTATTCTTCTAGCCATATTGAGAAACTCCAGACGGAGTTATCTCTTTTTTTGGGTTTGGCAACTCTTGAGACATCAAGTATTGAAAAGCTGCAAGTTCTCATCCATGGCGTCTGACGAGAGATGTCACTAATCTTCTTCCGGTAGTAACCGGGAAGTTATAGTCTGCAACAGCTTACGGACTGGATGTTACTCTCGAGTGATAGAGAGTTCTTCGTTCGCTGGAGACCACAGCGACTTTGTTGAGAGTCTGTGCTTTATTCGTTCCAGAATGTTGGGAGAGGGGCTTCTTATTCTTCCTGGTGAATCAGGGAAGTTATAGGTATGCCGAAGTCACAGATGGGATGGTACTTTCCATGTGAGAGGTCAGCATAATTTGACTTAGAAATGAACCCAGCTACGGTTCCTTGGTTTGTTTAAATGTCGTACTGAGACATTTGAGATTTCATCTTTGTCCACGATGAAGTATGCAAGTCTTACAACCTTCGGGAGATCGCCTAGAGATGTTCAACTAGCGATGACCCAATGTTTATGGAGAGTCCTTCCTTCACCAACAACCCCAGTACGTCGTCAATAGTCCGTGCTTCAACTTTTTCCAGAATGATGGACATTTCTATCAAGGGTTGAAATCCCTATTTTATGCAGACATATTTCCCTCTCAAGACCAACGCCATATCGAGTAGTCCAGACTCAGTCACACCATCATCATTTTTATAGAAGGGAACAAGTGAGGACAGTTCCTTTTGTTGGTCAATTATGACTGTCTTTTATCAATGTCAAGGAGCCGTATCCCCATTACCGGGTTCAGTATCCAGAGAACCTTGTTTTTCTCAGTGGCACAGTGTGGTGTTTGGTCAAAGGTGGGATGGGGAGAGCCCATCTATTTCAGCAGTAAATCAGATGAGGAGTTTGGTAATAACAGTAGCAGAGTCGTTATAGACTTGTGGTGTGGGAGAAGTGTGGAGAAGCCCTGTGTGGAGTGAATCTACATTCTTCTGATTTTTAATATTGGTGTCTGCACGAACTTAGTTATAATAAGGACACAAGCACCAGACAGATCTCGGATCTATGTTTTGGTTGGTTTTTCCGTGTGATAGACATCATGTAGTGGAGTATAGGCCGAGTAGTGATTAAACGGCACATCGTAGGAACAGTCATCCCAAGTAGGGCGCAAACAGCCAAGGTGGATGATTGGGTTTTAGGTGCAGGGAAGAGAAGATGAGGAGGAGAGTTTTTAGATTATAACATCATACATTATTTGATAATGTATTTGCTTTGTTTGATGTTTGATAGATTGTAGTGGAGACAGAGTCTTGTACTTCCAGATTATGAGAGTCTGGCAATAAACATATATGTTCGTCCGGAGAGTTTTTTCATTGTCTACATGACCAGCGTTACACTGTTTGTTGTTGTAGAGAATTGTGCTACTGTGTTTGTATATGTGCAGAGAATCCAGTGGGAGGTCGACCAACACACAGTCTCAGATATTTTATCCAAGAATAACAACTTGATAGAGATCTGTGGTTAAGTGACCTATTCTCTGTTTTATTCTTCAGGAAGGTAGTTTATCTTGGAAAGTGGGTGGAGTCTATCCGACCATAACCCCATTCTTACTTCAATAGAGCCAATAACTACTCTATTCCTGGAGTTGTTTGGGAAAAATACTGTCTTGATCAAAAGCCTTATACAAGTACCCGTGGCCTTTATTTCCCTAGACACTATTTCAGTCCATTTCATATGGTACTCACATTTATTATCCCACAGGCCCCATGTTGGGAAACACTGCTGTAGACGGTTTTGTAGACATATAATCTAGACATCAAGATTGTCAAAGATTATGTAAGCATCTCATCTAGATATCGAGATTGTCAAAGATTGTGGTAGCATCTCATCTAGATATCGAGATTGTCACAGATTGGGTAAACGGGTTAGGGTAGGAAATCTAGCCCTAGTAGTCGATAATGATATTCTGGGGCGCTACGATATCCCGGTGGGATAGCATGTTTGACTGACAGCACCGTGTCTTGTGTTCCAATATCCATCTAGTCGGAATTGTATTTTAAATTGACGTCGGGTTCCGAAATTGGTAAAAGAAAATGTTCTGGGAAATACAAACGGGTGACGTGATCTGTGCTTGTAATAAAGGTGTCTCACACTGAACACAACTCAGCCATCTGTGTATCACTGACGAGAGATAAACTTACCGACAACCTGAGAAATGGTCAGACATTGTGCGTCCAGCAGCAGCACCCCTTTCAGGATGTGCTTCCTCAGCTCCAGCAGGTAGTGCATGTTGAGAGAGGCCACGTGAGGCTTGGACCAACGCTTTCCCCCATCCTCCACCTTCTCTTCATATTTCACCCATCTGTGGAGACATGACAAGGTCAGCTACGTATTTCATCAACAGAAAGAAAGTCAAATGATTCTGTCTTGTGAGCAAACTACACCCACACAGAATCTTGCAAACAGCATTAGCATTTGTATATACCGGAAACCCCACACAGAATCTTTCAAACAGCATGAGCATGTGTATATACCGGAAACCCCAAACAAGAAATATACATACTATGTGATCATATAGTAGAAGAGCAGGCAACGAACATCATCATGCATAAGAGACTTGAACACATACTACTGTCCAAGCTGCCCACACAATAATCTACCAAATCTAATCACCCTCAATGTTACCCAAACATTGATCTATACAAACATCACTTACTATGTTGCCCACACATAGATGTATACAAACATCATACTCTATATTGCCCAAACATAGATCTATACAAACATCACTTACTATGTTGCCCACACTTAGATCTATACAACCATCATAGTCTATATTGCCCAAACATGGATCTATACAAACATCACCCTGTATGTAGCCACACATAAATCTATACAAACACCACCCTCTATGTTGCCCACACATAGATTTACACAAACATCACCCTCTATATTCCCAAAATATAGATCTATAAAACATATTCTTTTATGTTGCCCACACATAGATTTACACAAACATCACCCTCTATATTCCCAAAATATAGATCTATAAAACATATTCTTTTATGTTGCCCACACACAGATCCATACACACATCACTTTCTATGTTGCCCACACATATATCTATACAAAGATCAAACTCTATATTGCACACACATAGATCTATACAAACATCACCGTCTATATTGCCCACACATAGATCTTTACAAACATTTCCTCTAAGTTGCCCGCACATAGATATATACAAAGATCTTACTCTAAGTTGTCCACACATAGATCAATACAAACATCACCCTCTATATTGCCCACACATAGATCTATACAAACATCTTCCTCTAAGCTGTCCACACAGAGACATACAAACACCAACATCTAAGTTGCCCACTTAGAGACCTACACAAACACCACCATGTAAGTTGCCCACACAGAGACCTACACAAACACCACCATGTAAGTTGCCCACACAGAGACCTACACAAACACCACCATGTAAGTTGCCCACACAGAGACCTACACACACACCACCATGTAAGTTGCCCACACAGACACCTACGCAAACACCACCATGTAAGTTGCCCACACAGAGACCTACACAAACACCACCATGTAAGTTGCCAACACAGAGACCTACACAAACACCACCATGTAAGTTGCCCACACAGAGACCTACACAAACACCACCATGTAAGTTGCCCACACAGAGACCTACACAAACACCACCATGTAAGTTGCCCACACAGAGACCTACACAAACACCACCATGTAAGTTGCCCACACAGAGACCTACACAAACACCACCATGTAAGTTGCCCACACAGACACCTACGCAAACACCACCATGTAAGTTGCCCACACAGAGACCTACACAAACACCACCATGTAAGTTGCCAACACAGAGACCTACACAAACACCACCATGTAAGTTGCCCACACAGAGACCTACACAAACACCACCATGTAAGTTGCCCACACAGAGACCTACACACACACCACCATGTAAGTTGCCCACACAGACACCTACGCAAACACCACCATGTAAGTTGCCCACACAGAGACCTACACAAACACCACCATGTAAGTTGCCCACACAGAGACCTACACAAACACCACCATGTAAGTTGCCCACACAGACACCTACACAAACACCACCATGTAAGTTGCCCACACAGAGACCTACACAAACACCACCATGTAAGTTGCCCACACAGAGACCTACACAAACACCACCATGTAAGTTGCCCACACAGAGACCTACACAAACACCACCATGTAAGTTGCCCACACAGAGACCTACACAAACACCACCATGTAAGCTGCTCACACAGATACCTACACAAACACCACCATGTAAGCTGCGCACATAGAGACCTACACAAACACCACCATGTAAGTTGCCCACACAGAAACCTACACAAACACCACCATGTAAGTTGCCCACACAGAGACCTACACAAACACCACCATGTAAGTTGCCCACACAGAGACCTACACAAACACCACCATGTAAGCTGCCCACACAGAGACCTACACAAACACCACCATGTAAGCTGCCCACACAGAGACCTACACAAACACCACCATGTAAGCTGCCCACACAGAGACCTACACAAACACCACCATGTAAGTTGCCCACACAGAGACCTACACAAACACCACCATGTGCGTTGCCCACACATAGACCTACACAAACACCACCATGTAAGTTGCCCACACAGAGATCTAAACAAACACCACCATGTAAGCTGCCCACACAACGATCTAAACAAACACCACCATGTAAGTAACCCACACAGAGACCTACACAAACACCACCATGTAAGTTGCCAACACAGAGACCTACACAAACACCACCATGTACGTTGCCTACACAGAGACCTACACAAACACCACCATGTAAGTTGCCCACACAGAGATCTAAACAAACACCACCATGTAAGCTGCCCACACAACGATCTAAACAGACACCACCATGTAAGTAGCCCACACAGAGACCTACACAAACACCACCATGTAAGTTGCCCACACAAGGATCTGTACAAACACCACCATGTAAGTTGCCCACACAGAGACCTACACAAACACCACCATGTAAGTTGCCCACACAGAGACCTACACAAACACCACCATGTAAGTTGCCCACACAGAGACCTACACAAACACCACCATGTAAGTTGCCCACACAGAGATCTACACAAACACCACCATGTAAGCTGCCCACACAGAGACCTTCACAAACACCACCATGTAAGTTGCCCGCACAGAGACCTACACAAACACCACCATGTAAGTTGCCCACACAGAGACCTACACAAACACCACCATGTAAGTTGCCCACACAGAGACCTACACAAACACCACCATGTAAGCTGCTCACACAGATACCTACACAAACACCACCATGTAAGCTGCCCACATAGAGACCTACACAAACACCACCATGTAAGTTGCCCACACAGAAACCTACACAAACACCACCATGTAAGTTGCCCACACAGAGACCTACACAAACACCACCATGTAAGTTGCCCACACAGAGACCTACACAAACACCACCATGTAAGTTGCCCACACAGAGATCTACACAAACACCACCATGTAAGTTGCCCACACAGAGACCTACACATACACCACCATGTAAGTTGCCCACATAGAGACCTACACACACACCACCATGTACGTTGCCCACACAGAGACCTACACAAACACCACCATGTAAGCTGCCCACACAGAGGCCTACACAAACACCACCATGTAAGTTGCCCACACAGAGACCTACACAAACACCACCATGTGCGTTGCCCACACAGAGATCTACACAAACACCACCATGTAAGTTGCCCACACAGAGATCTAAACAAACACCACCATGTAAGCTGCCCACACAACGATCTAAACAAACACCACCATGTAAGTAACCCACACAGAGACCTACACAAACACCACCATGTAAGTTGCCCACACAGAGACCTACACAAACACCACCATGTACGTTGCCCACACAGAGACCTACACAAACATCACCATGTAAGTTGCCCACACAGAGATCTAAACATACACCACCATGTAAGCTGCCCACACAACGATCTAAACAGACACCACCATGTAAGTAGCCCACACAGAGACCTACACAAACACCACCATGTAAGTTGCCCACACAGAGATCTACACAAACACCACCATGTAAGTTGCCCACACAGAGACCTACACAAACACCACCATGTAAGTTGCCCACACAGAGACCTACACAAATACCACCATGTAAGTTGCCCACACAGAGATCTACACAAACACCACCATGTAAGCTGCCCACACAACGATCTAAACAGACACCACCATGTAAGTAGCCCACACAGAGACCTACACAAACACCATCATGTAAGTTGCCCACACAGAGATCTACACAAACACCACCATGTAAGTTGCCCACACAAGGATCTGTACAAACACCACCATGTAAGTTGCCCACACAGAGACCTACACAAACACCACCATGTAAGTTGCCCACACAGAGACCTACACAAACACCACCATGTAAGTTGCCCACACAGAGATCTACACAAACACCACCATGTAAGCTGCCCATACAACGATCTAAACAGACACCACCATGTAAGTAACCCACACAGAGACCTAAACGAACATCAACATGTAAGGGGGGGGGGGGGTCGTGGTCTCGAGGTATAGTGTCCGCCTCGAGTGCTGGAGGTCCCGGGTTCAAGCCCTGGTGTGGACCGGGATTTTTTCACGTCACTTCTAGTAACAAAATTTCCCCTGGTCTCTGGGTATTGAGATCGGACGCCCGTGTGTATTTTTGCGCACGTAAAAAAAATCCCTTGGCAGTTAGAAATCGAAAATGAGTAGCCTAAAGGCGCTGCCCGGGGAAAATTTCGAGTTAAAAATTTACCCAAAGTATTTCAGGATCCTCGCCGTGCTACGGAGTTCGTGCACTGAGCTGAGTTTCTCCAAACTCAGGTTTGAGTTAGGATAAGAAAGGAGCACTTATGGGTTACACCCGTATGCCGTGATGTTGATCCATCGACTAAACTAAACTAAACTAAATCAACATGTAAGCTGCCAACAAGAGATCTAAGCAAACACCACATTGCAAGTTGCCCACACAGAGATCAGGTGGTCCCTGAGACCTTGTTCATAGTCGCCTCCCCACAGATACTTCATGTGTGGGACATTTAAATGCCACCGTAACAATGGTCTGACATGCCCACACGTTTTCAGACACAGGCGATTGCATTCCCCCGAGACACCTTCTATTCAAAAGATTCTTTCACTTGCATATCCCGCAATCTAATATATGTTATCATCTGCAAACGATGTAACGTGAAATATATTGATCAAATTGGCAGACGCCTTGCCAACCGCTTTAGGGAACACTTTAGAGATAATAAAAACGCTAACAAACCTGTCCCCAACCATTTCAGCCAATTCCAGCCCCTGGGCCAGCGACACTAACGGTTGCAGCTCCAGCACCAATATATTTCGCAGTATTATCAATATCACGTTGAAATGGACTGGTTTGGAATTCACAATAGCATTCTCAAGACAATATTGAATACATAACATATGTCAATGTCAACTATAATATACAACATATAAACTCATCTACAATGTCACTGTTGGTGCTAGCCACAATAGCACAAATACTTGTCTACGATAACACACACGCCAGACTACAATAGGACAACCGCCTTACTAAAATAGCACAAATGCCCGACTAGAACAGAACAAATGCCTGACCATAAAAGCATAAAGTCCTAACTCATTCATTCATTGGCACCTTGCCGTCTTGACAGACGATAGTTTGTTACCTGTACTTCAAAAAGGCATAATAACTACAACCCATGCGAATGTGACTGATAAGGCCAATGCGCGCTGTAAATGTTCGTCCACAGTGGATACATGTGAACACATGGTCATTTCCACCATCATGCACTATCTTACGCCTAGCATGCTAGGTGTGTGACTTATCTGCAATCATTTTCTTCATTTGTCTTTATTCCATTTCCGATATTTGCCCTCCATGCAACACGTTCAGCGGCGACTTGCTCCCAATGTGCATTATTAATGCCTGTATCAATCATGTTCCTCTTACACACATCTTTGTATCGTAGTAGAGGCCGACCCTGAGATCTCTTATCCTTATGTAATTCACCAAAACAGATGTCCTTTGGTATTCTGCCATCACCCATCCTCCTAACGTGTCCTATCCATCTAAGTCTACGAAGACTTATCATGGAACAAACCGTCACACAACAAATACTTCAGTATTTGTGATTTTGTCTTGCCACTTAATAGCAAGTATTCTTCGCAGACACCACATATGAAAGCTGTTTAAATGTTTCTCTTGGTGTGAGTAAGTTGACCAGGCTTCACTGCCATAAAGAAGAGTACTAAGGACACAGGCTTGATAGATAAGGACGTTTGTTTTGGCAGTAAGCTTTCTGTTCTCCCAGACTCTTTTTGTTAAAATGTTCATTGTTGTTGCTGCCTTACCAATCATGATGTTGATTTTCTGATATAGGGATAATTTGCTATTTACCTCTGATCCTAGATATGTAAAATTGTCTACTATCTTCAGTTCAGCGTCGTCAATACAGATTGATGGTACCCCATGTGCACCTTGTGACATAATCTGTCTTCTTTTTGCTAATTGTTAAACCAAATTCAGAACAAGCATTGGAGAATGCAGATAGAAGACGTTGCAATTCTTCCTCAGAGTGCGTTGTAATTGCAGTATCATCTGCAAAAAGCAACTCTCTGATCTGTACCCTCCTAATTTTGGTCTTGGCCTTCAATCTATGAACATTGTAGAGTCCGCCATCTGAGCGTGAGTGAATGTATATACCACCATCCTGATCTTTTTTTAATTATTTTTTTCGCATATCCTTTTACAGGACATCGCTGTCAACATCAGCATCTTTCAGCTGATTGTTGATTTCTTGACAAGATTACGCTCAGTAGTTTGCCCATGCTTTCTGAGCGACCGGCTCACATACCCCGTAAGTTACCGACGCGGATAGAACTGCTACCAATTCTCGCGCACGTCACGTATACACGGGACTAGGGAGAAAGCCGTGTAACGCCTAGACCAGGGAGACCGGCATACCATCCTGATCACGAAAGGCATATTTCAGTAGAAGTGAAAAGTATATTCCATAGAGGGTGGGAGCTAGTACACAACCTTGCTTAACTCCACTCTTGATTTCAAACTCTTCTGAAGTTGCACCACTAAACTTGATTATACCCTTCATGATTATGTGAAACGATTCCACAAAGGACAGAAGAGTTGGTGGGCAGCCAATCTTCTTTAGCGCCTTGAACATACCCTCACGACTGACCAAATCAAATGCCTTTGTGAGGTCGATGAAGGCAATAATCAGTAGCTGTTTCTGTTCACGGCATTTTTCTTGCATTTGTCGCAATGAGAATATCATATCAATGGTAGACCGGTTTTGTCGGAACCACACTGTGATCCGGGGTAGACTTGATCTCCCAGGACTTGAAGTCTGTGCAGAACAATTCTGGCAAATACTTTCCCAACAATACACAGAAGTGAGATACCCCTATAGTTACTACAATCGCTCTGATCGCCCTTGTTCTTGTACAATGTTATGATGCTTGTGTCTTTGGAATCCTGTGGGACTTGTCCTTCTCGCCAGCATAGCTCTATTAGCTGGTGGATCTGTAGAGTGAATGTGTCTTGCCCACTTCTGATAACCTCTATTGGAATCCCATCCTTACCTGGGGCCTTGCCAGATGCAAGTTCATTTATAGAACACTAAACTTTTGTTATGGTGGGAAGTGTGTCCAGGTGGTCAAGAGTTGGCAGGGCCTCTATGGCGTTGAGAGCATCATCCGCTAATGTGGCCTCACTTGAGTAAAGCTCCATATAGTGCTCTACCCATCTGTCCATCTGCTGTTTCTTATCAGTGATTTCTCCAGTCAAGGTTTTCAGTGGTACACTTCTTTTGATCATTGGACCACAGGCTTTCTTTACCCCCTCATACGTGCTTCTGATGTTTCCCTTATCATTTGCATTTTGAATGGACTCACATAACTTGATCTAATAGTCATTTGCACACTGCCTGACAGCCTTATGCACATCCTTCCTAGCTTGCTTCAGCTCATTGAGAGTTTTACGCGTTGTTCTTTCCTTGTTTCTTAAGAGAGCTAACTTCTTTTTATCAATAAAGGGTGCAGTGTCTAGCTATTTGCCGCATGCCAGTCCTGCCTCTTATGATACACAGTGCTGTAAACACCTACAGTTGTTTTATAAAGAGTTTCCTTAAATTTACCCCACTTTTTACTTGCTGTACAAATTTCTGAGGTATCAGTAAAAGCGTCTTCAAGTTGCTGTTGAAACTGAAAGCACTTTTCAGGATCGTGGGTGTTAATAATATTAATCTTGGGGCTAGATTTGTGTTTAGCTGTGTATATTCTCTTTGGTCCCAGTCTAACCCTTGCAACAACCAAAGAATTATCCGTATCACAGTCAGCACTGTGGTAACTTCGAGTTAATGATGTTTGGTTCAGATGTTGTCTCCGTGAGAATATGAAGTGCAGCTTATGCCAATGGCCAGATCTTGGATGTTTCCGTGTGACCTTATGCAGCTCTTTTGTTTTAAAGAAGGAGTTTGTAATACATAGGTCATTTCTGATGCAATGCTTCAACAGCCTTTGTCCATTTTCATTCATGCGATCGATGTTGTATTTTCCTAGGCACACTAGCCATGAACTCGAGTCCTTGCCCACAAGAGCATTGAAATCACCGAGCATATAAAGTAGTCGGATTTTGGAATTGCCTTGATCACAGAGTCTAACGCCTCATAGAACGAATCCCTCATATCATCAGGTTAAGTGAGTGTCGGTGCATACGTAGTGATAATGATGGCAAAACCACAAGAGGTTGCCAAGCGGAGGGATAATATTCTTTCATTACCTCCAGCTGGAATTTCAATCATTCCCAGTAGCGAATTCTTCACTGCAAAGCCCACACCATGTTGCCTTTTTTCTGCCTGCCCTCTACCCTTCCACAAAAAGGTGTAATTGTTTTCACTGAGTGACCCTTCCTCAGCGAGGTGAGTCTCCTGCAGGCCAGCAATATCAATGTTAAGACGATTGAGTTAGGCATCAATCACAGCCGTTTTTCTCACATCGTTAATATTGGTCAAGTCAGTGGAAAATCCTGGACACATGGTTCTCACGTTCCAGGTTGCAAGCCGTAGCTTGAGGTTTCTATTTTTTTTTTTTATTAGTGCCGGGTGCATTGGTTTAACAGCCTGCTATTCAGATTTTTTCCTAGCCCCAAGCATCCATTGAAGCAGGCAGGCTGTGGCGCGGATCAGCACCCAACTGGCCGGGGGCTGCCCCGCTTAAGGCAGGCGGTAGCTGATCAGTGACACCTGTAGGTGTCTCCCACCATCAGAGGCAACGCGTGGCGCCCTATGTCTACGCAAATTGACAAGGACTTATAACCCGTAACTGCTACCTCTCGCTTTGATTCCGAGACCTGTTAAAACCAGGGATGGAGTTATACCTCTCCACAGCACAAACCATGGGCTAAAATGTAGAGACCATGTGTTGAAAGTCCTAACTACAACAGTACAAATGCCTGACTACAATGGCACAAAGGCCTGACTGAAACAGTACAAAGGCCTGACTACAAAAGCACAAAAGCCTGACTGAAACAGTACAAATATCTGAACCGAACAGAACAAATGCCTGGCACATAGCCTGACACTAAAAGCACATTGGCCTGACAATACAAACACAAAGGCCTAACTATTATACAATAGCATACATGTCTGACTACAACAGTACAAATGCCTGACTATACAACAGTACAAAGGCTCGACTACAACAGCACAAAGGCTATATGTGCTGTAATAGCACATATGCCTGACTACAATAGCACAAAGGCCTGATTAAAACAGTACAAAAGCCTGACTACAACAGCACAAAGGCCTGACTACAACAGCACAAATGCCTGACTACAACAGTACAAAGGCCTGTCTACAACAGTACAAATGTCTGACTATAATAGCACACATGCCTGAATACAACAGACTAATTGCCTGATTACAATATCACAAATTCCTGACTACAACAGCACAAAGGCCTGACTACAACAGCACAAAGGCCTGACTACAACAGCACAAAGACTTGACTACAACAGCACAAAGACCTGACTACAACAGCACAAAGGCCTACTACAACGTTACAAAGCCTGACTACAACAACACAAATGCCTGACTACAGTAGCACAAAGGCTTGACTAGAACATTACAAAGTCCTGACTACAACAGCACAAAGGCCTGACTAGAACAGCACAAAGGCCTGACTACCTGGCCCACTCCCTCCACATGCATGTGTCGCCTCTGTGGGTGAGAACGTCCATCTCCACAAAGAGCTGCCTGGCCTGGTGATTGCTGTCCCTGACTTGATTGATCAGAGTCTGCACTCTGTCAGCAGGCTTGTATATGGAAGTTTTCAACATATTCAGTCTAGCACCTGTTGTTTGTAAGAACAAGATTTATATTTAAGTAGAAACTTTCTACGAAGGGGATTCAAATGAATAATTAACTCTTTTTTTTTTGGGGGGGGGGGGGGGTTTGGCTGGGAAGGGGGGAGGTTGAATATATTCTGAAAAGATAAAGAACATATGTATCATTTTTCGATGTAGTCGCCACTGCGTTCAATGCAAGTCCTTCAGCGCAGATAAAGTGGTTGGATTCCTGTAGAAAAAACAATTAGCTTGGTCACCTTCGAACAGTCTGTCACAGAAGTCACGCCGTTTTCAAAATTCCTTCGGTGTAGATGACTATGTCACCTTGATGTGTGTTGCTCTGGATCAGCTGTTGCACTTCATACTCAGTGCGGCCCGCTGCCCATTCTCTGCACTCACGACCCAGTGTTATTATTACATTGTGCCAGTCCGTCATGTCTTTCGGACCTTCAACCCACTCTCTTTCACGACTGATGGTCTCTAGATCACACACCTGACGTATAGAAAGTTCCGCCTGTGCCCTCCAGGACCTGCCTCGTCATAGTCTATGACCCTTGACCATATCCATTGCTGTATGCAGCGGGTAATGCCTGTCTGCGGCAACTCTCAGGTACCATTTGGCCTGAAGGACCCTATGCCTATCTGTCATTGTTGAAGCGCCAGGATATGCCTCACGCATATATCTACACCTTTGCTTTATTGACTACACAAAGGCTTTCGATAAAGTGAGACATGTCAACATGATACGGATGCTTGAAGATCTACAAATTGATGGAAAAGACCGTGTCTCTCTGTATGTCGGTCGCGCTTCCTCTGTAGTTGACCCATCGCGTGTCTCTCTGGTTGTCGGTCGTGCTTCCTCTGTAGTTGACCCATCGCGTGTCTCTCTGTATGTCGGTCGTGCTTCCTCTGTAGTTCACCCATCGCGTGTCTCTCTGTATGTCGGTCGTGCTTCCTCTGTAGTTGACCCATCGCGTGTCTCTCTGGTTGTCGGTCGTGCTTCCTCTGTAGTTGACCCATCGCGTGTCTCTCTGTATGTCGGTCGTGCTTCCTCTGTAGTTGACCCATCGCGTGTCTCTCTGTATGTCGGTCGTGCTTCCTCTGTAGTTCACCCATCGCGTGTCTCTCTGTATGTCGGTCGTGCTTCCTCTGTAGTTGACCCATCGCGTGTCTCTCTGGTTGTCGGTCGTGCTTCCTCTGTAGTTGACCCATCGCGTGTCTCTCTGTATGTCGGTCGTGCTTCCTCTGTAGTTCACCCATCGCGTGTCTCTCTGTATGTCGGTCGCGCTTCCTCTGTAGTTGACCCATCGCGTGTCTCTCTGGTTGTCGGTCGTGCTTCCTCTGTAGTTGACCCATCGCGTGTCTCTCTGTATGTCGGTCGTGCTTCCTCTGTAGTTCACCCATCGCATGTCTCTCTGGTTGTCGGTCGTGCTTCCTCTGTAGTTGACACATCGCGTGTCTCTCTGTATGTCGGTCGTTCTTCCTCTGTAGTTGACACATCGCGTGTCTCTCTGTATGTCGGTCGTTCTTCCTCTGTAGTTGACCCATCGCGTGTCTCTCTGTATGTCGGTCGTGCTTCCTCTGTAGTTGACACATCGCGTGTCTTTCTGTATATCGGTCGTTCTTCCTCTGATTCCTCTGTAGTTGACCCATCGCGTGTCTCTCTGTATGTCGGTCGTGCTTCCTCTGTAGTTGACCCATCCCGTGTCTCTAAATATGTCGGTAGTTCTTCCTCTGTAGTTGACCCATTGCGTGTCTCTCTGTATGTCGGTCGTTCTTCCTATAAATGTTGATGTTTAGAGTTTGCGAGCCCTGAATTCGAGCCAAGCTTACATGCTCACGTGCTACTAACATTCGTAATTGCTACAACTTGTGAATGCATTGGATTAATTGTTGCGTGAGGGTCAGCTTTCCCTGTGACCAGTGACCACATTATACTACACACAAGCGTTTGACAAGGTGAAGCACGAGGAAATATTCAAACTACTAGAACAACTAAACGTTGATGGCAAAGATCTGCGAATACTAAAGAACATTTATTGGTAGCAAGCAGCAGCCATGCGAATCAACGATCATTTAGGAATATTTCAGTGCATTAAGAAGGGAGTCAACTAAGATGTGTAATGTCTCCTGATTTCTTTCCGTTGTTTCGTCTTTTTACAAACACAGGCAGTTATTGCTTCAACTGTTCCTGCATTATAAAACTGTTATAGCAATTCTATGGGGCAGAAACACGATGAGGTATAGGAGAAACGACTGAAAACATTTAAGTACACGGCACTTACGATCCAGCGTGCCATCCACCTCGGCACATATGGATGGTCGCTGCAGTTTGTGTGGCTTTCGAACGTTTAAGTAGAAAGATGACGCTTTCTTCATGTCTGAAAAAAATACAACAGATTATCATAAATACGTGACTGTAATATTATTAGAGATGTGTCTATTACAAAGATTAAAGGCTTGCTGCTACTGCTGCTCTTCCCCCTCCTCTACCTCCTCCTCCTCCTCCTCCTCCTCCTTCTTCTTCTTCCTCTCCTTCTTCTTCTTCTTCTTCTTTTCCGCTGTCGTTGTTGTTGTTGTCTTCGACCTCATTCTTCTTATTATTATCTTCTTACTTTAGTCTCTAGAGTCAAGCTCAACAGGGTCGCGGGGTCCGCTAAGGTCAGGCGGAGAGTCTGCACACTTTACACAGGTCCGGACACTTGTGATTGACAGATGTGCGGCGCCTTTATGGTCCGGGCGCGTCAAGGCCCTCACCTGTGGGACTTGGCTGAACGCCTCTAAGCCGGGTCCCTTGGGTTCCAGGGTCTGGCCATCACTCGCCACCTGCTCGTTGTGGCGAGGTCTCGGAGTTTTGACGCTGTGCCGCCAGCGTCTGCAGCCTACCTTGTGCCAGACGTATTGGTTACTCATTCCTCTGGGAAACACAAGACTAGGCCGAGAGAGGGAACATGTCGTTATATTTGAAACCCTAGCAGCGGATGTAAACACGTAAAGTTGAAAACCAGGCGACGAGCATAACATTATGCTAGACTATACTTGGTGGAGTAAATATAGCGGCTCACGGTTAAAGTGGACAAGAAACAGACGCTGCAAAAGCTTAATTAACAACAACAACAACAACAACACCAACAACAACAACAAGAGGTGGTAAAAATAAAATAATTTGAAATTGAGTAAACATTATTCTTCATGCGAAGAAACATGAACAATGAATAAACAATTACTGTGTAATACAGAAACAAGGACAATAAGTAAATAACATGGCATGAAAATGTGGCTCTAAATCGTGGTAATATTTATGATCAGGGGGAATCACAGAGCAAGTATAGAAAACAAACAGAGAAATCTTACAAATACAGTTTCTGGGGAACATACGACTGGGTGAGGCCAAGGTTAGATAAACTGCTTCGGTGAAATAAAGATAACGGCTTCTTATTGAAGGATGTGTTTGGGGTAAGAATGGGGGATTTTTCGTACATACGGAATCCAACATTGTATGTGGGAAGACATCATCAAAGAATGGGGGACAAAGATGCATACGGACGCCAACATTGTATGTGGGAAAACGTCGTCAAAGTTGGGGGACAGTCATGCATACATGGAATCAACATTGTATGTGGGAAGGCGACATCAAACAATGGGGGACAATCCTGGATACATGGAATCAACATTGTATGTGGGAATACGTCATCAAAGAATGGGGGTCAATCGTGCAT
Source organism: Cepaea nemoralis (assembly GCA_014155875.1). NCBI lineage: Eukaryota > Metazoa > Mollusca > Gastropoda > Stylommatophora > Helicidae > Cepaea > Cepaea nemoralis. Next base: position 854,032 of record JACEFZ010019206.1, read on the forward strand.
ACATGGAATCAACATTGTATGTGGGAAGACGACATCGAAGAATGGGGAATAATCATGCATACATGGAATCAACATTGTATGTGGGAATACGTCATAAAAGAAAGGTGGACGATCGTGCACACGTAGAATCAACATTGTATGTGGGAGAACGTTATCAAAGAATGGGGGAAAATCATGCAGACTGGAGTCAACATTGTAAGTGGGAAGACGGCATCAAAGAATGGGGGACAAGCATGTATACGGGAGTCAACATTTTATGTGGAAAGACGTCCTCAAAGAATGGGGATCAATCATGCACACACGAGTCAACATTGTATGTGGGAGAACGTCATCAAAGTATGGGGGTAATCATGCATACAGAGAATCAACATTGTATGTGGAAAGACGTCCTCAAATAATGGGGGTCAATCATGCACATACGAGTCAACATTGTATGTGGGAGAACATCATCAAATAATGGGGGTAAATCATGCATACAGGGAGTAGACATTGTATGTGGAAAGACGTCATCAAAGAACTGGGGTCAATCATGCACACACGAGTCAACATTGTGTGTGGGAGAACGTCATCAAAGAATGGGGATCAATCATGCACACATGAGTCAACATTATATGTGGAAAGACGTCATCAAAGAATGGGGACAAGCATGCATACAGAAGTCAACATTGTATGTGGGAAGACATCACCAAGAGGACCTGAAGAAGAAATTACACTGTAAAGACGAAAGAGAGAAAGTGTCGTTACAGCTGTCTTTCGGTGCGGAGATTACAGGTGACTTTCCTTCAGACCAAGCCAGATAGTTAACTTTCCTTCAGGCCAAGTCAGATAGTTAACTTTCCTTCAGCCCACGTCAGATAGTTAACTTTCCTTCAGACCAAGTGAAATAGTTAACTGTCCTTCAGCCCAAGTAAGATTTTTCTTCAGAAGTTAGTGAACATTTTCTCAGAACAGTTTGTAAAGTTAACCTTTCATTACAACAGGCTAGACAGTTAACGTGCCATTGAAGCTAACTGTCCAGTTCATTTTTCCTTACAAAAGCTATACAGGTAAGTTTTTTTCTCAGAGAAAGCTTTACAGTTAACTTTCCCTTAGGACAGCCTGCACAGTTAACTTTCCCTTAGGATAGCCTGCACAGTTAACTTTCCCTTAGGATAGCCTGCATAGTTAACTTTCCCTAAGGACAGCCTTACAGTTAACATTTCCTTAGACTGGACGAGACATTCACATTCTGAGACCAGGTTAGATAGACAGTGTTGCCATTAAACGTACCTTTGGCCATGTCACCACATGCGGTACTGCCCAACCTCGGATCAGTTTCCCTTGTGCTGTTGTCAGCGGCAGACATGATGTATGTACCTCCTGAGTCAGTTACTTGTGCCCAGTTCTGGCCCGAGCTGCAAACAAGTCGTGATGTTATATTCTGCACAAGCACATCGTAACAAATGTTTCTAGTTTATTAGCAACCGTGTCGTGGTTCTCCTTGTGTCGAGCCTTTCAGCATTACAGATTGGACGTTAGATTTGAGTACTGGGTATGATTATAATTTATGTTTCTATAATTATAATTATATATATAGTCTATAATTGTTCAAGTTATGTTGAGTTGAGTTGAGCTAAGAACCGACATCATTGCCCTCGGCACATTCCCATGCGCTCTCCGTCCCCTCGTTGAACAGACAGCGAAGAGTCACACTACTAATCGTTCCTATCGCTATCTTCTAGAACCCTTGCTGTTTAAGTTATGCTATGCTATTGTTGTCTTTAATATTGTTACTGTGATATCCTTGTCTATTTCTCCAACTTTGTCACCAGTGCCAACTTGATATATTTGTGATTCTAAATCTTGAACTGTAGTTTCATTAAAGGTAATCGGATTGATTGTCATTTAGCTTGTTTATTATCCGATTTATTGCCTGGCATATTTCGCTACATCTCGTCAGGTACATACTGCAGAAATCACACAACTTACGTGAATTAACTAGATAAATCCTTCAAGTTGAAATATACACATATTCGCACAGTATTGTCAATTATCTACCACGGTAATTTTAAGCTGACTAACATATCTTTCTGTTTGCACAATTCTGGCTTGCGTTGATTGATCATAATTGCTTCTGCAAACTTTAACAAGCGAGTATTTTGTGTGTTAAACAACACGCGAAAGGCAGTGTCTCTGTCCACTACATGGCCGCTTTCGATAATGTGCCTACCAATTGAAGACGCAGGGAGCTTCCGGTGTGTCGGCCCCACGAGGCTAGCATTTCCTGTGTGTTGTATCTTCTTGGCCCATTGAGGTATGTGTTCTGACACTCGTTTCTTAAGCTGTCTCTCTGTTCTACCAATGTAGAAGGCCTGGCATCTACATGTGAATTGGTAAATACAATTGTTTGTGGCGTACAGAGGAACAGGCTCTTTGACTGTATGTACCTGACGAGATGCAGCGAAATATGCCAGGCAATAAATCGTGCAATCTATTGTTTGTGCCTTCGTTATTCAAATTCATTACGGGAAAACATTGTTTTGAATTGTTTATTATCATTGTCATTATCTTTGTCTTTAACCACTGCAATATTAGATCTAGTTGTTATGACTTATCATCGCATGTTCTTGTATGTGGAACCGGACGTAGTATATAAAGGCAAGTTCGTCTGCTCTGTCAGAGTCCTTTGAATATTTCACTTATTATGAAAATAGATGTCTTCATGACCATGACCGCTGCCAGCTATGTTATGGCGAGGGTGATATACTGAAGGATCTCTGGAATCGACTGGAAAGTTCAGTCAAACATTGGATCCAGATCTGCAGAGGCTGAATCAGCCTCCGGGGATTGAGCAGAGGGTTTGGACGAAGCTAGACGTGCAAGGGAAAATGCCGACGGATATTTAATCAGGCCGCCACTGGTAGCACCAGCACGGGGAATCTTCCTTGGCTACTGAAGAAGGAGACTTAACACATGTGGGAATGAACCGAGTGCAATGATGTTGATTCTTAATTTCATATTCATATTCATGATCCACTGTACAACCAGTAAGAATAGGTATCTGAGAAACACATCCATGATCCACTCTACAACCAGTAAGAATAGGTAACTGAGACAAGTCACAACTGCCATACTCCAGCCTTTATTTTAAACGCATCTGTCAGTTTTCCTTAACAACAAATCTATATTTGATGCCTTCGTGTGTTGCCTTTACGTTGGCACATTATTTATTGTTAATTTCACTGAGGAACATATTTCCTATGCTCTCATCTTTCTCAGTATTCATGTGCAGAATCACATATACTTCTTGTTGAGCATCACATATTCTCCTTGGGAACTATGACATATTATAATTGTCCAACTTCATATATTCTCCTTTTGCAGCATAACATTCTTCTTGTATACTGCCACATATTTATATTGTGCAGCCTCACACATTCTAACTGTGCACCATGACGTAATCTCATTGTAAAGCATCACTCCCCCGATGTGTCTCCACCTTGCCGTGGTGGGGGTGCTTGCGTGTCCCATTGACCCCATGTGCTTGCCGATGGATGAAAACTACATATCGGACAGCTTATGGGATAGGGGCCAGACTAAGAGAGACACAACCTGCTGCTCTGCAGGTAGACTTAGGATAGCAGTCAGAAGTTTAAATCACGCGCACGAAGGCAGAAGTTCTTGGTCCGGACAATACTCTAAGGCTCTCTGTCGAGGGTTTAGGCTAAAGGCCTCTAAGCCACAAACCCTCGGATGTGAGAACCGGGCCGATACCCACCTACCGAAAAATAGAGGTGAGATATGAGCAAGCTACATGCTCAGGTCTGATACATGTTCGAAGGCTCTCAGCTGGGGGATATGAGGGATTCCCGGATGAGAGGGCCTGGCCGTTTCTCGTTCACTGCTGCACGAAGGTAAGGTGCTGAGCCGGCAGCACATGTAGCCTACCTCGTGAGCGATTACAAAAAGTCACAAAAGTGCCCCAGTCGAATGAAATGGTTACAAAAACTGTCTGTATCTAACTCATAGAGAGTGTAGACAAAAGTGGAAAAACGTCTCAATAACACGAAATGGAACGCACGGCTAGCGAACCTATTGCGTGGTCCGAAGTCAAAAGCAAAAGCTTACCGAGTGGATGTCGCTCGCAGTCTGACCGTTCCTGGTGTGTGTTTGAGCGACCAGTGGCAGGCGAGATGCCCAACACATGGAAGTGAGGAACTGAAGCAGCCATGAGCAGGACGTGGCAACTCCTCGGGTGAGCCCAGTCTCAGAGCAATATGTGCCGGCTCTGCAATTATGGAAGCCTCCTTGGACAGCAAGTGAATGCCCATAGTCTGCCCCTGCCTTCCCTTGAGGGTCGACCGTGATGTCTCTTATCGTTCTATCTTGACCAGCTGAGATGTGGGCGACATCACAACAATAAGTCTAACGTGCCTCGAAACCCGAGGAAGGCTAACCTCATTTAAAAAATGCCCGCCGAAGCCGGAAGTGCCATCCTACGGGTGGCAAAATAAATATTGGCACTACGCATTTACGTCCGAGTGAAACGTCTCGTCCGAATGTCTCTCGTGCTAGGAACAGCTCTGACTACCTAGTTTCCGAATGCCTCTCTTGTTTGGAACAGCTCTGACTAGGTAGTTTTCCGAATGTCCGTCGTGCCTGGAACAGCTCTGACGGGCACAAGGACAAGCACATGTCCGAACCGAAAACTCGCTGAGTGGATACCGTCTGCAGACTGGTCTGGTTTGTGCGGGAACGGCCCGTGGTGAAGGAAAGCCCAATATATTGAAGTGAGGATTTAAAGCAGCCATGAGCAGGACGTGACGATTCCCTCGGTGAGCCCAGCACCAGGGCTCTATGTGTCGGACCTGTAACTATGGAAGCAACCTTGGATGGCGGAAAATGCTATGGACTGTCCATGCCTTCCTTTGAGGGATGACCGTTGTCTTCGACCGTTCCAACTTGGCCAGCTGGGTTGTAGATGGCACCGCAAAAGTGAGAGTCTCCCAGAAATGCTATCTGGTCAAAAAAGCACGCTATAGCCGGATGTGTTGGCCTACGGGTTTCGGCCCAAGGGCGCATAACAGACACACCGCAATCACATCTGAAAAAAACACCCCGGATGAACGCAAAAAAGAAGAAGAAGAAGTAAAGCATCACATATTCTCCTTAAACAGCGTCACAAATTCCTCGCATCCGATTCCACGTGCAAGATAAAATAAAGAACATGGGATGAGAAGTCATAACAACTAGACGTAAATTTGCATTGGTTAAAGACAAAGATAATGATAATAAACATGACAAATGCCAATCCGGTTACCTGTAGGAAATCTACATTTCAAGTTTTAGAACCACATACAATTTGTACTCGTACATTTATTTGAAAAAAAAAAAAAACGTGTTTTAAGAACATACATCTTTCCTGTGGCAACATACGGATGTGAGTCATAGAACATTATGCAATAGCTGAAGAAGATAATAGAGTCCATTAAGCACACATGTTACAGGCACATTCTTAGGATATCGTAGACCAAGAAGACAATAGAGTCCATTAAGCACACACGATACTGAAACTTTCTTAGGATATCGTAGACCAAGAAGATAACAGATTGATTGATTGATTGACTGATTTAGGAACCAACATCACAGCATTCGGAGCATTCCCATAAGCGCTCTGTCCCCATCCTCAGAAGCCAGCGAAGAGTTCCAACACCAATAGTACCAGTAGCAATCTGAATATATCTGCGTCTCGCCTTTCCTCTAAGCGTCGAGTATCGGCCAGATACCCTCGTCACTCCACGCTGTCGCATTCTTGCCAGACCATGGTGATCCATTTGCTCCTCCGAGGTGTACACGTGCTCCCACAAGGCCGCAACCACGTCTGCCTTATCATGCAGTAATACTCCACCAAGTTTTGCAGAACCAGCCAATCTGTCTGCCTGTTCATTCTCGAACACACCAGCTTGCCCCGGAGAAAATATCCAGACGATGCTCGCCACCCGTGACTTCCGAAGCGAAGCAAGCCACTCGGCACGAAGCTTGCCTGTCCTCACCCTACTCAGCATGTTTTCTGAGTCAGTTACAATCACGTTGTGTATGTGTATCGTATTCTCCATCTAGCGGAAAGCTGCACTAACAACCTCCGCCTCCATTCTTAAGCTAGATGTTGTGGTATCACATGTCAGGCTCTTCTGCACCAAACGTCGACCATTAGCCTTTGCCAAGAAACCCCAGGCACTTCTACTACCTCTCAACACCGAACCATCTGTGTAGATAATCACATCACCCGGGCGAGCATTATCCTGAATGAGTTGCTGGATTTCTGCTTCCGTGGCCCCTGCTGGCCACTCCCTGCACTCCCGGGTCAATGTGATTATAACTCTGCACAAGTCTGACTGCTCCGCTGGCACTCTGACCCACTCCTCTCCTCGCGTAATGTTCTCCAAGGGGTACACCTGTCTGATCGTATCCTCCGCCTGAGCCATCCATGATTTCCCTCTTATCAGTCGCTGGCCCTTAACTGCGTCCAGCGCCTCATGCAACGGGAGATCTGTGTCAGCAGCTACTCTGAGGTATGCCTTCGCCTGCATCACCTTGAGCCTACCAGCAACAGTCGGCAAACCAAGGATGTACCGCATACACACCACTGGGGTGTCTCTGGTGCATCCCAGAATGACCCGCATAGCCTCGTTCTGTATGCGCTCCAATCTGACCAGCTGACTCTTTGAGACAGTGAGCAGTCCTAGTCCAAGAAGATAATAGAGGCCATTAAGCACACACGTTACTGACACATTCTTAGAATATCGTAGACCTGGGGTGGGAAAACTACGGCCCGTGGGCCGCATGCGGCCCGCCAAGTGATTTTATGCGGCCCGCGAGGGCATTTAGAAATACAAATTTGTAATTCGTTTTTAAGTTATTTTGTTGAATTTTACAGAATTTTATGTACCGTTATGATGAGTGTCAATAACAAACGTAAGATTGAAGATGAATGCAGTGTTTTTAATGATGAATGGACAACTAAGTACTGTTTTATAAATGTTAGTAGCAAATCTGTTTGCTTGTTGTGTCGTGAGTCAGTGGCTGTCTTCAAGGAGTATAATTTTAAAAGACATTATCAAACAAAATATTCCGATTTCGGATACAATTTAACGACCGAAGAGAAGGGAAGGAAATGCCTTGAGTTGGTGAAAAATTTGGAGAAACAGCAAACTGTTTTCACTAAACAGTCTTCAATTCAAGATGCTGCAACTGAAGCTAGTCTTGTGCTGTCACACAGAATTGTAAAACAGAACAAGCCATTTTCTGATGGCGAGTTCATCAAGGAATGTTTGCTAGATGTAGCAAATATTATGTGTCCAGAAAGAAATAAAAAACAGATTTGACAACATTATTTTATCAAGGAGAACTGTTGTCAGACGTGTTGACAAGATCAGTGACAATGGGATGCATAAACTTCAAGATGCAAGTAAACAATTTTTGTGGTACTCTCTAGCATTGGATGAGAGTACCGATGTAATTCATACTGCCCAATTATTGATATTTATACGTGGAATAAACACTTCTTTCAAACTCACTGAAGAGTTACTGAGTGTTGAGTCACTCAAAGACACAACCACAGGCCATGATATATGCAATGCTTTTACTAACTGTATTGAAAGAACTGGGTTGGTTTGGAACAAGATGGCAAGTGTTACAACTGACGGAGCTCGTGCTTTGACTGTAAAAAATGTAGGTATGGTAAAGTTGATAAGTGATAATATTAAAACAGAATATCCAGACCACACATTATTACCACTTCACCGTGTGATTCATCAAGAAAGTCTGTGTAAAACTGTTTTGAATATCAAGCATGTTATTGACCCAGTTGTCAGTGCCATCAACCTCATCAGATCAAGAGGATATAACCACAGACAGTTCATGGCATTACTTGACGATTTGGAAACTGAACATTCCGATGTCCTGAACCACACCAATGTTCGATGGCTGAGTCTCGGCAAGGTGTTGAGGCGAGTGTGGGAACTCAGAGAAGAAATAGTGATGTTCCTAGAGATGAAGGGCATTGCATGTGACTTTAATACTAACTTTGTCAATAAAAAGTGGCAGTTAGACTTTATGTTTGCCATTGAAATTATGGAAAAGTTAAATGAACTGAATGTCAAACTTCAGGGCAATGGTGTGTTTGCACATGAATTGTATGTATATGTAAAATCATTTCAGGCAAAACTCTCACTGTTCTCCAGACAAGCAAGTGAAAATAGATTTTGTCACTTCCCTTTGCTGAAACAAGAAACCATTTCTGGTGAAATGACTGAAAAATACAAAGCCCAATTAGATGCATTGATTGAAGAATTTGGATGGAGATTCCAAGATTTCAAGAAATTAGAGCCATAGTTCAATATTCTCAGTTCACCTTTTAGTGCAGAAGCTGATACAGCCACAGAGGACATACAGTTGGAGCTGCTTGACTTACAAGCAGATCATGACCTGAAAGAGAAATTCAAGACAGATGGTTTGCTGGATTTCTATGGATCTTTATCACAAGAATCATTTCCCAACTTGAAAAACTTTGCAGCTAAACTTTTATCATTATTTGGATCAACATGCATTTGCGAACAAGCATTCTCTTGCTTGAAGATCAACAAATCTAAGAATAGGTCTTTATTGTCGGACTGCAATTTGCATGCTGTCATGCAAATTTCAACAAGTAAACTTGCTCCAGATTTCAAGAATATAGCCAAAAATTGCAAGCAGTTACATACATCTCATTAGAAATCAACAACTGTAGTGACAATGTAGTCGCTGTGTCTAAATTAAAGCAATTGATAGATGATAAAGAATATTTGTTATAATAACAAGTTGTAAAATCCTGTTAACAAATTAGTAAAAGTTGTTGTCCATATTGTCAAATATAATGTATAAGTGTATAAGTAAAATAAAATTGCAATAATTAGTTATTTATGCTGCTTAATAACCTTTGTCACTTCCCATAAAATTAATAATTACTTATTGTGATAGGTTGCTGTAAACAAAATGGATATATATATGCGGCCCGCCAATAGCTTTACATTTGTCAATGCGGCCCTCCGCACGAAAGTTTGCCCACCCCTGTCGTAGACCAAGAAGAAGAAAAATAGTTAAATTCTACAAGATCTGAGTATTGGTTAAAAGTGGATCATAAACAGTATCATGTCTGGGAAACAAACACTGAGGCGACATTGAAGATCATGTGGATGGGAAATAACATTGATGGACGGCGAGGTTTCTAGAAGAAGAGTCACGGGTCGACCAGCACGAAGAGGTACACGTGATACTGCAGACATGGAGACTGATGGCGCATGAGGCTGAACAAGTAGTGAGAGATCAAGACATGTTTCCGGTGAGAGCATCTACATGATGATGATGGTAACATTTGGTTTAATATAAGACTGCTGTCTGCATTGTTCAGATTTCCGTTGTGCAAAACCTGAAATATTATACAACGGTGTTTTTCAAACATATTTACGCAATTTACTATTATCTGATTTTAAACATATATACATAACACATAATTATTAGTCTATTCCCTGAGGAAGAAACCCGGCACGTAATTATGCAAATAATATGCATAGGCCTACAGGCGCCGAATAACTGGCCTGAGTTGCGGGAGATATACCACTTATTTGATCGGAGATTCAGTTAATGTTTTCTTGTACCCTGTCATATCAACTGAATCCTATAACTGGTGCTTAACAATGGTTCGGACAGAAACCGGAATAATGTCACTTTACTTCCATTGACTTTAAAACAAAAGATCGTAACGAAAGAAAATATTCAGCTTTACTGCTAAAACAAACGACCGTATAGAAACAAAATATTTAGCTTTACTGTTAAAACAAACGATCGTATAGAAAGAAAATATTTAGCTTTACTGTTAAAAAAATTAGTTGCAAGTCCTTTACAGGACGTAGCAGTCAACCCAAGAATTTTATTAGATGTTTGTGATTTCACTAGGCAATGTTATATCTGAACGTCCGCTGCCTCATACCATAGAAATCAACACCCAGCGGTTTGCTTCAAAAACGCCTGCAGCTGATGTCGAACCCTCGACTCGGTATGACCTGTGAAACTATCCCCTAAGCGGCGACCGTTATTGTATGCAGCGTCAATTGTCTGTTTCTGCTGTCGTCCTACCTATATCCTCTACCGGGACAGATGCCTTCAACCAAGTACTCCGTGCCCTTATATCTGTAGCTAATTACACAGCTCCGTCCATGTTCTCCACATATTACACTTAGCTAATTACACGGCTCCGTCCATGTTCTCCCCATATTACACTTAGCTAATTACACGGCTCCGTCCATGTTCTCCCCATATTACACTTAGCTAATTACACGGCTCCGTCCATGTTCTCCCCATATTACACTTAGCTAATTACACGGCTCCGTCCATGTTCTCCCCATATTACACTTAGCTAATTACACGGCTCCGTCCATGTTCTCCCCATATTACACTTAGCTAATTACACGGCTCCGTCCATGTTCTCCCCATATTACACTTAGCTAATTACACGGCTCCGTCCATGTTCTCCCCATATTACACTTAGCTAATTACACGGCTCGTCCATGTTCTCCCCATATTACACTTCGCTAATTACACAGCTCCGTCCATGTTCTAACCATATTACACTTAGCTAATTACACGGCTCCATCCATGTTCTCCCCGTATTATTCATGGCTGCCTCCACTTCTGTTGCCCTGCTGATTCCACACAAAGGACTTTCCAGTTATACTATTCCTGGGTTTTCTCAATGTATGTCTTATCCATCGCCAGCGTCTGTTCCTCTCCTCCACCTGTGCTGTCTTGACTAATTCTGACATAGTTCTAACATTCCAGGTGTCAATTCCCTGGATGCAGGGAAGACAAGCTGCCATCCAGATTACTTGCAACTGTCTCCGCACCCCGCCATACCTCTTCGTCAAGACCTTCCTTTTCTCTTAGATGGCTTGGTTATGTCTTTATCTGTAGATTTGTTCTTGTTTGTGGTTATGTCTTTATCTGTAGATTTGTTCATGATTGTGGCTATATCTATATCTGTAGACTTGTTCATGATTGTGGCTATATCTATATCTGTAAACTTGTTCATGATTGTGGTTATATCTTTATCTGTAGACTTGTTCATGATTGTGGTCGTATCTTTATCTGTAGATTTGTTCATGATTGTGGTTATATCTTTATCTGTAGACTTTTTCATGATTGTGGTTATATCTGTATCTGTAGACTTTTTCATGATTGTGGTTATATCTTTATCTGCAGATTTGTTCAAGACTGTGGTAATATCTTTATCTGTTGATTTGTTCATGATTGTGGTTATATGTTTATCTGTCTACTTGTTCATGATTGTGGTTATATGTTTATCTGTAGATTTGTTCATGATTGTGGTTATATGTTTATCTGTCTACTTGTTCATGATTGTGGTTATATGTTTATCTGTAGATTTCTTCATGATTGTGGTTATATCTTTATCTGTAGACTTGTTCATGATTGTGGTTATATCTGTATCTGTAGACTTTTTCAAGATTGTGGTTATATCTTTATCTGCAGATTTGTTCAAGACTGTGGTAATATCTTTATCTGTAGATTTGTTCATGGTTTTGGTTATATTTTTATCTGTAGATTTGTTCATGATTGTGGTTATATGTTTATCTGTCTACTTGTTCATGATTGTGGTTATATCTTTATCTGTAGACGTGTTCCTGATTGTGGTTATATCTTTACTTGTAGATTTTTTTATGAATATGGTAATATCTTTACCTGCAGATTTGTTTATGAATGTGGTAATATATTTATCTGTAGACTTGTTCATGATTGTATGGTTTGGTTATATCTGTATGTATAGATTGGTTGGTTTGGTTATATCTGTATGTATAGATTGGTTGGTTTTGTTATATCTTTATCTCTAGACTTGTTGATGAATGGTTGGTTTGGTTATATCTGTATGTATAGATTGGTTGGTTTTGTTATATCTTTATCTCTAGACTTGTTGATGAATGGTTGGTTTGGTTATATCATTATCTGTAGACTTGTTCATGAATGGTTGGTTTGGTTATATCATTATCTGTAGACTTGTTCATGAATGGTTGGTTTGGTTATATCATTATCTGTAGACTTGTTCATGAATGGTTGGTTTTGTTATATCTTTATCTCTAGACTTGTTGATGAATGGTTGGTTTTGTTATATCTTTGTCTCTAGACTTGTTGATGAATGGTTGGTTTGGTTATATCTGTATGTATAGATTGGTTGGTTTTGTTATATCTTTATCTCTAGACTTGTTGATGAATGGTTGGTTTGGTTATATCTGTATGTATAGATTGGTTGGTTTTGTTATATCTTTATCTCTAGACTTGTTGATGAATGGTTGGTTTGGTTATATCTGTATGTATAGATTGGTTGGTTTTGTTATATCTTTATCTCTAGACTTGTTGATGAATGGTTGGTTTGGTTATATCATTATCTGTAGACTTGTTCATGAATGGTTGGTTTGGTTATATCATTATCTGTAGACTTGTTCATGAATGGTTGGTTTTGTTATATCTTTATCTCTAGACTTGTTGATGAATGGTTGGTTTTGTTATATCTTTATCTCTAGACTTGTTGATGAATGGTTTGGAGTTTACTTTTTGTGGTGCTCGCTCGCTTTAAACTCAAGCATAGTGCATGCACACTTCTCCTAGCAGTGCTGGACTGAACTGTGCGTGTGGATTAGCTTTCCCGGCACTGTTCCGACCGACGGGTTTAAATCGGGAGATAACTCTTAGGTGTAAACAGTCTCCCTTACAGGGCCTCATTGGTTGATTATTTCCGATTCCGATGTGCTAATTCAGGAGTTATTTCCTATATACGAAACACAGCAGAATGTTCACGTTGCCAACGTCCGATGTCATTAGTTTCTCGGGTCGAATGTAATAACTATTTTCGGGTAGAGTGTTACAACTGGTTGCTGCGTAACAATCCACTGTTGGGAGGATTTGATGCTCAGGGACAGTCAGTGGTCGTTGAAGTTGACGAGAGCTACTTTTTCCACCGAAAGTACCACCGTGGTCACTTTCGTCGTGGTCAATGGGTAGTTGGCCTGGTTGAACGGGGTAGTGGTCGTTGCTGGTTGGAAGTTGTGGAAAGGCGAGATGCAAAAACACTGGAAGGCATTATAAGTGATCACGTCTTACCAGGAACGACCATTGTCACCGATGCCTGGCGAGGCTACAACAACGTAGGTCAACTAAACCATGGCATCTACGATCATGCAGTTGTTGTTCATGCCAATAACTTTGTTGACCCTGTACACGGTGACATTCACACCCAAACAATTGAAGGGGTGTGGATGCAAGTAAAAAGGAAACAAAAATACCAAGGTGGCACTAGTCGTACAGTGTTTAACACTTATTTAGCAGAATTTCAGTGGCGCCACAATCACAAAGTACGTTTTCGGACAATATTTACAACTTTTGTGCCACAATTTCGAGATATAACTTTTGACTATAATTGGGCGTTTCTGACTGCTGAGACATTTCTGGAAGTTTATGACTATGATAGGACATTTCTGGAAGCTACCCTGTCATCAGGCTGCTGTGGGTTTGATTGAACATTAGCATTGTCACCAGGCTGCTGTGGGTTTGATTGATCATTATCATTGTCACCAGGCTGCTGTGGGTTTGATTGATCATTATCATTGTCAGCAGGCTGCTGTGGATTTGATTGATCATTATCATTGTCAGCAGGCTGCTGTGGGTCTGATTGATCATTATCATTGTCACCAGGCTGCTGTGGGTTTGATTGATCATTATCATTGTCAACAGGCTGCTGTGGATTTGATTGATCATTAGCATTGTCAGCAGGCTGCTGTGGGTTTGATTGAAAATTCTCTGAAGCATGTTTTTTATTTTTTTTTTTTTATTTGCGCTCGCTCGCTTTGATCTCAAGCGTAGTCCATACACACTATTTCAAGTAATGCTGGAATGAACTTTGCATTTGGATTAGCTTCCCCTATTAACAGTGTCCCTTGCCATCAGGCGAACCCACTCCGACTACAGAGGTACTTGTAATTTACGTCCCCAAGTCAAGGACGATAAGTCATAATTTCAGTCCAACTGTCCGGTGTAGGGGTTGAACCCCTTACCTCGGCATCAGCACACCGGATGATTAAGAACACGCGTTCGTATCCATTCGGCCATGCTGACCTACAGCTGAAATCTGCACCTATAGTTTTTCTACGGAAAGGGGAAACCAGCCCCACAATCAACCCTCCTTCGTCGCCACTTACGGCGTGTATGGTAGTTTACAATGTGGTACTATTCTTTGCTTCCCCTAAGAGACCTCAAATGTAACAAACACACATACACACACACACGCACGCACACACACCTAGTCGTCACTTACGACGTGCATGATAAATTGTAATGCTATTAGTTGCTTCCCATTAGGGTCTAATTAACACGCTGTTGTTTGTCGAGACTCCTGTCTTTTCCACATTTCACATTGGGCGGTGGGGAGCGTTTTGTATGATATTCACTGGCACAGGAACGGAGCATAATGGGGACGACCCGTTGCTGTGAAGTTGGAACTGCGACTAACTAACTTACTAACACGCGAACTGGAATGTGTGCTTTCTTCAAAAGCTATTTTACTTGTTACTGGCGTCCGATGATGATCCGTTCTTTTCGCTCTCCCAGTCTAAAGTGGTTTGCAGACAATCTATAATGGTTTGCTGACATGGCCGTATCTTAGAATATTTATACTTTGGCCTCCAACTGTAACTTGCCCAAGAAATAACAGCAACACCAAACTAATTTACTTTGGAATGCCAGGTTAGATGACACACAAACAGACACAGGGCAGAGAAACAACACATACATTTAGTGCCATCAGCATGCAGGACATGTTGTTTACTCCATACTTCTGGGAAAACAAGGTCAAGAGACAAACAATGTTTCGTGAGGTACTCCCTCTAATCCATCCCCTCCTCATCCTCCTCCTCCTCCTCCTCCACCTCCTCCTCCTCCTCCACCTCCTCCTCTTCCTCCTTCCCCACTCTCTCTTCCTCCAGTTTTTCTAGTCTATATAATGAAAAGCTGCAATCTTGGTTGTTTCATGATTCCCAACGATGTGGCTTCCGTCCTTAACACGCAGCTTGTGTACATTGTAACTCACAAACGCTACTGTTACATTGTCACTCTGTAACTAACAAACGCTACAGATACATTGTTACACTGTAACTCACAAACGCTACTGTCACATTGTCACGCTGTAACAAACAAACTGATACATTGTTACACTGTAACTCACAAGCGCGACAGTTGACTGGCCGTCCGGGGACTATTATCACAGACACATCTCATGACAACGGTTGTTTATGGGGGTAGCCTCTGAGGACAGGTAGCCGCGGTGTCCCAATCAATTAATCAATCAATCATGTGCCATGCCGGAAAGCGTGGGCGGTCATGAATCGCCATTTCACTCGATCACCAGAGTCGTGGATCAGCTCAGTGTTCCTATCTCGACCATGCCATGTGGCCAAGCCATACAGGTATTTACTTCTCGGTCTTCCCCTTGTATGTTCCCTTCGATCTTGCCAGTTGTCACCATGTTCTCCAATCCATTTCTTCTCATAACATGTCCAAAAAATTTTGACTGTCTACGTCTAATTTCTCTAATAAATTTACGATTTTCATTTGTCTCCTGTAGTACTTGGTCATTGGTTTTTCTGTCTGACCATGGTATTCTTTACATTCTCCTCAGAAACCACATTTCTGCAGCCATCAGATGTTTTTCAGCTTGACCTCTCATTGTCCAAGTTTCACATCCATACAAAAGAACAGGCAACCTCAACACTCTTTTTCTCGATTCAATTGACATCTTGTTATTGGTCAGTATGTTTTTCATCTTGCTAAAGGTGAAAAACATACTGACCAATAAAAAGATGTCAATTGAAACTAGGCCCAGTGACCTGCATATTTACCCGTCTGCCTGGTCGTCATGAGTTCTAATCGCCACGGAGTGGTCTTATAAAATTGAGTTTTGCTCCCAGGGTCGGCGAGTTCTAGGAAATGTCCTGGGCGGTCGGTGTGATGTTCACCACATAATCCACCGAGAGCCAGTTGGTGTATAAATATATAGGGCTAGCGCCATAAACCTAATACTCCTACAGATGTCTGTTAGTGTCCTTTAGGTCAGGGGTGGGCACACTATTTGTGCGTAGAGCCACATTGACAAATGTAAAGCTATTGGGGGCCGCAATTATATTATGTCCTCGTTGTTTACAGCAACCTATCACAATAAGTAATTATGAATTGTTTATATGTTATTAAACAGTATAAATAACTAATTATTGCAATTTTATTTTACTTATAACTTATACATTATTTTTTATAATATGGACAAATACTTTTACCAATCTGTTAACCAGATTTTACAATTTTTTATTATAATATTTTTTTTTAAATTATCTATCAATGGCTTCAATTTAGACACAAACCGACTACATTGTCACTACAATTGTTGATTGTAACTGCTTGCAATGTGTTCATTAAAAACACGCATTCATCTTCAATCTTACTTTTTTTTAGTGACACTCATTGTTTTAATAAAATTCTAACAGTTATAATTTTACAAAACTTTAAAAAGAAAATGAAACAAAACCTACTTCCGGCTGTGAATGAAAATAAAATATTCGGAAAACAAGGAGTAAACTCCGAATAAATTTCAGAAATATATCACGACTACTACAACAAATAAATTAATCTGAACATTGTAAATGTGGAAATATTTTATAACAGCAAACATTTTTAACTTTAATATTTTCTTGCCAAATAAACTATTTTATTCACCGGAGAAATATTTGGTTTGTTTTTTTTTTTTTTATAAAAATCATCCTTATTACATTTTACATGTCGATAAATATTTCTCTATATTAAAATCGATAAATTTGCATTTTAGCATTACATTACGAAGGTCAAGGACTGTTTACGAAAATAGAAAATTAGACATTAATTTTATCCAACATGTTAAAACAATCACAACGAAATTCTGTAAATGTCAACAAAATAACTTACAAACAAAGTAAAAATTTGTGTTTCTAAATGCCCTCGAGGGCCGCATAATATCAGTTGCCGGGCCGCACCCCTGCTTTGGGTGATATCGATGGAACACTGTTCTTACCACGTTCTTTTAGTGACATCTCTGAAGCATCACATCCTACTGCGACACTTACAGGTGACACAGCACTCAAGTTAACTAGCTTTCTAACTCCCACCACTGAATACTGCACATGTTCACTAACATATGAAACAGTGCACCCACGGACACCATTTTCATGAACACAATTTAAATAAGACACCCTTGAACGAGTGTGGTATTACATATAATTTGTGGTACACGTAATTTGTTTGACGACAGTGCGGATTGCGGCTTGTATAAACACTAGCCTCCTGCAGGGATAATGGATTGAATCTGGAATAACGATCACGAAGGTAATCGAACTGTTTCTGTCTCCAACAGCGAAAAGGCCATATCTAATGATAACACAAGCTTGGTTTAATTGATAATTACTCTAATGTTATAGTTTTGTTTAGTTTATACTTGACAAGGTTCAGGCTGTACTTATGGACTGTAGTACTTACAGCGTACTCTGTCTAACTGATTGTCCGTGTGTCTCCGACTTACATGCCGATAGGCAGGCAGGCAGGCAGGTAGGCAGGTAGGCAGACAGACAAATGTAGAAACATACTCAGACAAATAGATAAATGGACGCGACAGTCAGACAACAGACAGACAACTAACACGACAGTCAGACAACAGACAGACAGAATACACAAGAAAGAAAAGTAGTCGGAAGCTTGGACAGCAGACAGACAGACTCGTACTCACGTACGCACACAAATACACGCTCACTCGCACAAGCGAGTATTTCTGCGCACGCGTGCACACAAGCATACACACGCGCGCGTACTGATGAAAATTCGAATACTGATCACAGGTCGGCAGGCAACCTAGTGGTCTATGTTCATTCCCCAGCATAGGCAGGATCATCTTTCCCCTACCAGTATGTTTCCGTAGTGAACCCATCTGACTAAACATGAGTTCCATACAATTGTCATGATTTCTAGGAATTGTCTGGAAAGGAAACGCGTGGCTTAAAACTGCCAGAGTCTATAAGATGTGACGGCCTAACATTTCACAGCAGGTGTGTAAACACCGGATACGGGACTGTCTTGGCATTGTGAATCTACAAGATGTGACATATTGACACTTCACAGCCCTGTGTAAACACCTGCCACGGGACAGTCTTGTCATTGTGAATCTACAAGATGTGACGGACTAACATTTCACAGTCCTGTGTAAACACCTGCCACGGGACTGTCTTGCCATTGTGAATCTACAAGATGTGACGGACTAACATTTCACAGTCCTGTGTAAACACCTGCCACGGGACTGTCTTGCCATTGTGAATCTACAAGATGTGACGGACTAACATTTCACAGTCCTGTGTAAACACCTGCCACGGGACTGTCTTGCCATTGTGAATCTACAAGATGTGACGGCCTAACATTTCACAGCCCTGTGTAAACACCTGCCACGGGACTGTTTTGACATTGTGAATCTACAAGATGTGACGGACTAAAATTTCACAGTAGGTGTGTAAACACCTGCCACGGGACTGTTTTGACATTGTGAATCTACAAGATGTGACGGACTAACATTTGACAGCAGGTGTGTAAACACAGCAGGTGTGTAAACACAGCAGGTGTGAAAACACCGGCCACGGGACTGTCTTGACATTGTGAATCTACAAGATGTGACGGACTAACATTTCACAGCAGGTGTGTAAACACAGCAGGTGTGAAAATACCTGCCACGGGACTGTCTTTACATTGTGAATTTGAATGTGAAATGAAGAATCACCATCACTGTACGTGGGACACCCCCACATGTCTTTCCTCCCCTTGTTAAGTAACCAAGGAAACGTTATATGCCGATGATACCAGCGGCAGACGTATTAGACGTCCCCCTGCATCTTCCCCTACGCTGTAAATGACGCCCAGACTTTCTGCCCACTAAGTGACTCTTCAGATCCTCTCTCTGTTTTGCTGCACTTTCCTCTCATCCCATAGATCCCCCACCAATACCAGCCGTGTCATAATCTAGCGCACCGCCCAACAGAGCGCCAACAGCCAGTCTACCAGCATGTTCATTTCCTCTAACACTAATGGCAGGCAATTCATGATGTGTTTATAACATTCATCTTGTGGAGCCATGCAAGCCACTCAACACGGAACATACCATA
Source organism: Cepaea nemoralis (assembly GCA_014155875.1). NCBI lineage: Eukaryota > Metazoa > Mollusca > Gastropoda > Stylommatophora > Helicidae > Cepaea > Cepaea nemoralis. The sequence goes on from JACEFZ010019206.1 coordinate 873,330, forward strand.
TCTTGTATGTAGCCTGTTTGTGAGTTTTGTGAATGTTTTGAGTGTTGTGAGTTTTATGAAAGTTGTGAGTTTTGTGAGTGTTGTGAGTTTTGTGAGTGTTGCGATTGTTGTAGTTGGCTACAATCTAGCCATAGGAAAGTCGCCTCTCATAGTTGCCTTCTCTATATTCACATTTGATGGTATATCATACCCAAGACCCTCCTCTTTACAGTGTCTGTCTTATCCGCAGTCTGTTGCCGATACATTAGGTCCAACTCTAGGTATCACTCTTTGTAAGGCTGACTTGCTGAGCGGTACTGTTATCCGTTTGTTTCTAGGCACTATCTTGCCACTTTGACAAACATGTGTAATCATGACTTCCCAAAACTTTCTCTCTTCAACGTTATCCCCTGTTGTTACCTAAAGCTCCATACAGAGGGCGCTCCTTGTCGGCAACGAACTTCGTGTAATCCTTTCCTGAAGCACATTGGGCATAGCACACACACAAACACACACACACACTATATATATATATATATATATGTATATGTATATATATATATATATATATATATATATATATATATATATATATATATATATATATATATGGAACACTGATTTAAGATTAGAGGTTTGTGCATTTATTCTTTTGGCTCGTTCAGTTCACGACTCCTGGCACGTTTCACACACACACACACACACACACACACACACACATATATATATATATATATATATATATATATATATATATAGTGTGTGTGTGTGTGTGTGTGTGTGTGTGTGTGTGTGTGTGTGTGTGTGTGTGTGTGTGTGTGTGTGTGTGTGTGAAACGTGCCAGGAGTCGTCAGTTGAACGAGCCAAAAGAATAAATGCACAAACCTCTAATCTTAAATAATCATTGGACAATTTTAAAGATATCTTTTCAGACAAGCCGGGAATAACATCATTTATAGAACACAATATCACTTTAATACCTGATACTCCAGTAAAAGTAAAACTATACCCTATTCCAGTGCACTGTCTGGATAAAGTCACATCTGAAATATCTGAACTGGAACAATATGGCATCATCCGCTTCTAGTTACTGTTCACCCTTTTCATTGTAAAAAAGAAAGTTAACTTATTAAAGATTTGCATTGACTATAGAAAGATCAACGCATTAACCTTACTAGATGCTGGACTCATGCCCAATGTTGATGATCTCATTGATGGCATGGCAAAATCCAATTTTTTTTTCAAACATTGACCTTACGAAAGGATACTGGCAAGTCCCAATGTCAAAGTCGTCTATGCATATAACTGCATTTGCCACTCCGTTACGACTTTATTTGTGGGCCCATATGCCTTTTGGGCTAGAAACTGCACTAGGCACATTCATGCAAATGATGCGCAATATGTTGCAAGGCATTAGAAACATAGTCACATATATGAATGAAATATGTATCCATAATACAACTGTTGATGACCACATTGTAATCCTGAAACAGGTATTCCAGAGAACTGACTCATATGGCTTAAAAGCAAAGTCAAGTAAAATAGAGATTGGTTTTCATGAAGTATAATTCTTAGGACATATAATTTCTAATGGGTTCAGAAAAACTACCCGAAGTTAGTGACAAAAATCCTTGAAATTAAAGCTCCAACCACGAAAAAGGAAGTCAGGAGTATAATAAGATTAATTAATCATTACCAGAAATGTATTCCTAATTTTGCTGATATGACAGCTCAATTTTCAGAGTAGTTGACAAAGGGACAACCAGCAAAAGTTAAATGGACAGAAAGACACGACAAATCAAGGACTTATTTAGTAGACAACCTATACTAAAGTTACTCGATATAACGAAAGAATTCATTCTACAGACTGATGCTAGCTCATATGCTATTTCTGCAATCCTGTTACAGCTTCATAAAGGAAAACTGCATCCTATTCTCTATTCAAGTAGAAAACTGTCAGAAACTCAAAAGACATATTAAGTGACCGAACTAGAAGCTTTAGATCTGGTAGAGAGTGTGAATAAATTTTCTAAATACTTATTGGGTAGAAAGTTTATCTATTTTCAGATAATAAACCACTAAAGATCTTTAAAGAAGGATCTCCATAAAATTCCAGAATTAATAGATAGTCATTGTTATTACAGGATTATGATTTTGACATTGTACATATTCCTGGGAAAGATAACAGTTTGGCAGACATTCTTAGTAGATTGTAACTACACAAGTTAAGAAAGAACAGCTGACGGACTAGTTAATAAAATTACATCAGCAATTGATTGTATTGTACAATATCAAATTTTGTAACCATATCATTTTCATCGGGTGTACCTGGAACCTATCGGTCTTTGATATCTGGACAGAATATCGGCAAATCAAGAGCAAGCAGGTTGAAGCTTTACATTATTGTAATATATGTATTCTTTTGAATTAAATTTGTATTTTTCATATATATACATCCTATGTTATTGGAAAGTATTTAAGATAAGTGAAAATAACAAGTAGATCTTCCATGATATCATGGCAGTATCAGTACAAGTCGAAGAATACCGACCGAAAGAATTCCACATTAGAATACGGGAGCTCTACAACAAGCAAGTCGATATTGTACATTGTTAAAGTAGAATTTCATTTTAACAAATAAAGAAGTTCATCGGGGGAAAAAAAGAAGAAAAAAATACCATTGTTCGTCTTAAATAATCAATGAATAATTGTATAATACATTGAAATATTACATTGTTATATTACTATTTCAGGTCTATAGAATCGACATTGCTATATTACTATTTCAGGTCTATAGAACCGACATTGCAATATTACTATTTCAGGTTTATAGAATCGACATTGCTATATTACTATTTCAGGTTTACTATTTCAAGTTTACTATTTCAGACTACAAAATATATTGTTGTTGTATGGTGCATGGTTAAATAGAATCATGTACACCCGGTTAGACAGGAAGTCTAACATTTTGTCATCTGGGACCATAGGTCGCCATTACAGATTGTATGAGAGTGCTATATTGTATAATGCGATTTGATTATCACCAGAAAGTATGGGAAGATAAGATACAAGATATTAAGTCATAATGCCGAAATAATGTCGTACATAAGGTTGGAACAATATAGTAACATTACTAACATAGAGTTAGAAGCTTAGGGAAATAATGTTTTATATATATATATATATATATATATATATATATATATATATATATATATATATATATATATATATATATATATATATATATATATATATATATATATATAAACAGAGATAAACTTAACACAATCATCATTTATAATTATATACTCTTTTATTTTGTACAGGTGCTTGTAAACCATCCACATTCATTTTCGGAGCCGTCTGAAAGCTGATGTGATCACAGCAAATTGTACAACATTAACTTGCCATAATTTTAGTGGGCGATGGCGACGCCGCCAGTTTGATTCAATTGGACGTTGCGACACTTTATTCGGCTCCATTTTTGGCTCCATTTCCGATGTTCGTCGTCGCTGTGTCGTTCTCATTCTCCTTCACATAAACTGAATCTTTAACATGGTTGTTGGTCATTTTTTTCTTCAACGTAGAGCGTACGATGTTTACTATCTGACCCTGAGTTATTGACTATTCAAATCCTTTCCACTAGTGAGCTGCACGTCGAGTCGTTCACTTTATGCATGTGTCACACTTCGCACGAGATGTTTTGAGCTGTGCTGGACCACACTCTGTAACTCTAGGTAAGGGAATCTAACTCCTACTCCCGTGTTCTTGTTGTGTCTCTCTTGTCTACCTTGCCTCTGCTTATATAACTGTGTCGTGGCATTAAGGGATGAAACTCCAGTTCTCCAATATTATTCTGGGTTAATTCCCCTACACTACTTCCTCTCTTCTGTCTATACTTATTTGACTCATGGCAATGTTCACGTTTGATGTCTTACACGTACACGATTTTCTTGTATTGCTGTTGTCTGATTACTCGAGCAAGATTCTCAACCATTGCACATCTGGTCTTCATGGCACGATGGTCTGTCAGCTCTACACATCTGTCTGGGAAAATACCGCTTCGTTCCAGAACTTCGGCGTTGGACAAGACTGTTTGCGTACACCTGTAACTGTGTACATCTGTCCTTTCGGCTATGTCTCCTAATTAGACTTTATATTCATTCGTGTTTCGGTATCTACCACCTCTGCAGCAGTCACACTATTTTCGATGCCACTGTAGTGTTTCGATGAGTGGTTGTGATCGCGTTAATACAAGAACCGTGGTTTAGGGTAAAGAGAGAGGGATAGTACTTCACGGTGAGTGGCAACCATATCCCAAGTGATAGACCAGGATCCTATTTGGTTCCCATCTCTTTACCTAGCTCATGTATGGATCCACGAATACCGCTTGTGTATGGCGATGGCCACACCACGGGCAACAGTCTTGGCTGACTGGCTAAACTACATGCGTGAAGTAGGGGTAATATCCTATTAAGGGAATATCCATCCCTAGTACACAAAGACTGGGATGGTGGAGAAGGCGGATAAATCTAAATAGACCAACGGCTTCGAAAGTGAAACAGCAGAGTGTGTGGCACACATGAGGCGTGTTCAAGACACGATAGTGAACATGGCTGGCCATCGTAGAAGAGACTGGGACCTCACCATGTAATATCCCAAAGACAGAAATGGTAATTCACCAACAAGAAAAAAGCGATACGGGTAATTCTTGGCCCCCTGGAGATGAGCCTGTTGTAAATATTCTCAGCGAAGAGACATCTTCTATAGTGAATAAGGAAGTGCATAATGACGAAAGCATCCCAAACTCTTTTGAAAATGTGTATTCTGACAATACCTACCTGAAAAGTAGAAGGAGGCGTCTAAGAACTGGTACGTGGAACGTAAGCACCCTATTTCAAGCAGGGACGTTTGATAACCTTATTGCCGAAGCGAAAAATATGAATTTAGATATCATAGGCATATATGAAACAAGATGAACAGATACAAGTTATATAAGGCGAGAAGATTACATATTCATTAACTCAGGAGGAGATCATTGTCACATAATGTACCAGTCTCCTCAGTTTGCAGACAAGAACACCGTTTCCAGGAATTGAAGATTTCATATGAAGTGGCTGTCATTACCTAATAAGGTAATGAATGGCGTATTTGAAAACGAGAGAGGAATGTAGGTAGTGGCTCGAAATAGACTGCCGTTAGCGGGCTTAGTTAGACCTGGCAATGATAGCATTGTCACTTGAGTTTTGCCCAGCCAACAAATCAGATGTAGTTACAACGGGAGTAGGTTTTTTTCGCCAACTGTGCCTTTTGCGCTCAGGGTGAGATGATATTGCTTGCCTAATGTTAGTACCTGTATTATATGATAAATACAATACATGCGTTTATGTAATTTTGTTGAAGTTGGTAACTGCAAAAGTACTTCTTGAAAAGACCGCCTGAGGTTCAAACTTTACACCAAGAACGTCTATACAACTATATCATATTAATATGCTTAGCATACAGATTCTGCAATGGTTGATAATTCATAATTTGGTGAAGAATATCTTACTATCATCTGAAAATTATATGCAGACAATCTGTTAACTATATCTTCACATTCGAACCAATATTCTCTAGATTAGAGACTTGTCTTTACTAGAATTCTAGTGAACTAATTGTGTACTCAAGAGTGCATTCTTCTGATTCATAGCATGTACGCATTCATATCGTGTGTGAATTTTTATGTAATCTGTTTAAGGAATATGCAAGGGAGTGAAGTTAATTGTGGTTGTATAATATCATGGGGGAAGAGAGGTGGACACCCCATATCTTCAGATGGTTTGCCCTACATGTCATGTCAGCAAGGTCCAATTCGTGGGACTGCCTAAATAACCATTTATACATGCAGTAAATCGTGTCGTGCTTGAGTGCCACAAGAAGAAGATTTTGGAGCAGAGGGTTAAACCCCCGACTGTGTTAGGAGGGTGGACAGTTAGTCAGTGGAGAATCCATGTATTATTCTAGATGGATAGATTATATGTCCTCTCATATTGTGGGTGTTTTTCCATGTGAATGTGAGAGTGTATATTTTTGGGTGTCAAGGTTTTGTCTTATTCGTCGCATAGCAAAGGGTCTGTTAGATGGAACCGTCCCGAATCCCCTAATAGTAGACGAATCAGTTTTACGGACAATACATGGATACCCTATTTGTCAATAGAGTTAACGACAGCGGGACTAACAGAGAGGTAATAGGGGAAATGACATCAACACCCTCCCCTCATTCTTGTATTTTTATTATTTTTCTCTGTTTGTGCGAAAATGAAAATGCATATTCTGTCAGATGTACATCGCTTGTTTGTTGTTGTTGTTGTTTTTTTTTTCAATCTTACAGCACTGGGGGAAATGGCGAGGGACATTGGCAGATACAAATTTTGGCGATATATTTTTTCCAAGAGTTGCGGTCAACTCCAGCTTAATCTTTCGAGCTGGTAACTTTGATTAACCATCGGACAGGGGAAACAACCCATTGCTTTCTTTCAAGCAACAACGAGAGAGTCATGTCTTGGTTGCCTCCCTTGTTCATCTATTTTTGCAACGCATTGGCCAGCTGCAAAACAAATTGATATTGGAACCAGCAACTGGTGCAATGTATTTACCATAATTTGCCGCTGGAGAAATTACTTATTGCTGCATCACTCCAGAATGGAGCTTAGCACATGATGTCAAAGTGTTAGGTAGGACATAGATAGGACAAGAGACAGAAGAGGGGTAAGGACAGGTAGGACGTAGATAAGGACCTCTACAAGGGAGTAGATAGAGTAGAGACAGAACGCAAGCTAGAACATAGAACAGTCATAAGACAGGACTTAGGTGAGGACACAGACGTGTCATACCTAGGACACCAGTAGGACCAACCCCGAGGATAGGGCGGGGGACGCTAGTTCACGGGACAACACCCGTAAACAGACGAAGCAGTAGTACAACCCAAGGTTGACATGAACAAGACTACTGGACTACGTGACGAATAGAACAGCACGAGGGTTTGCTGACCGCACGGGATTTAGGGTGACCAGACGAGCGAGTGGACTGAACTTACTCAGACGGGACAGGACAGTCTTCCAGACAGGACGTGTGTGGTGAGGGGTGATCATTTTCCTTAACTTAAGGATTTAAATATTACAGGATGTATGTAGGAGAAGAGAAATAAGACACAGCCAGATCCAAGATTTATGGACTGACTTTTTGTGTAGTAGAGAAGGTGTATTAGAATATAAATATACTATGTCTGGGTTTATTGAACCTAGGTAAATGTATGCACGTTATGTTTATTCTGGAAGTTACACCAATTCAGATTTTGAGTATTGTCTTATTTCAAGTGATAATTTAGACAACAGCGTTGGTGAGGTTTTGTTATCATAGAGTGTGCTACACTGCTTTGATAATGTACTTTTTCGGTTATTATGTTTTATAGAATTTAGCAGAGATAGAGTCCCATAATTCAATGTTTGGGATTATATTATTAAAGATTATAATTAGGAACAGTAGTGTTCTCATTTTCTTGTGTCCAGTGTTACAAATTGTTGTTATTGTAGAGATATATGTCACTGTTATCCATGTACAGAGAGCTGAAGTGGGAGGTCAGACAACACATAGACCCATATGTCCTAAAGAAAGACGACAGCTTAATAGATGTCTATGGTTAATTGACCGGCTTTCTCCCTTTTTCTCCAGGAGAGTAGTCTTATCAATGTAGGTTGGGCTGGAGTCTATTTCTGTCTCGTCCCATCCTTATATAAATAGAGCCAAGACTACTTCAATTCCGGGAGACTACTATAAAGGAAACGGATTAGAACTCATTGCTTATATCTTGAATCCAGGCACTCTAACCCCTAGACCTCATTCACATATAATCTATATTTAATATCCCACAATCATCACGAGAGAGGAGTAGGAATTTAAATAAAACGAAATTTAGAGACAAATATCAGTGGATTCTGGACTCATAAAGATAAGATGATACTTCTCAAAATTAAGGCAAGACCGTTCAACATACTAATTCTTCAGACATATGCTCCAACAACTGATTATAGTGATGAACAGCTAGAAGAATATTATGAAGACCTACAACAAACACTGAAAGTTGTAAAATCATCAGAGGTCCTAATTTTCATGGGAGACATGAACTCAAAAGTTGGGGGGGGGGGGGAAATAAATATAAGCAGATAGTAGGACAATATGGTATGGGAAACAGAAACAACAGAGGAGACCGGCTGATACAGTTCTGTGAAGAAAACAATCTTGTTGTTTGCAACACATTTTCCCAACATAACCCTAGGAAACTGTATACGTGGAAAAGCCCTGGAGATAAAACAAGAAAACAAATTGACTACATTATGAATAGAAATAGATTTAAAAACAATGCTTAAAAAATTAAAACATACCCTGGTGCTGATATCAACTCTGACCATAATCTTGTAGTCTTAAAATTACAAATAAAACTTAAAAACACAGGAATAAGGACATCGAAGACGCCTCAAGTAAATATATTGGCATTGAAACAAACCAGAAATAAGTCAACTATACCTGGTTGAAGTAAAAAATAGATATTATGGGCTAATCATTGAAAGTATGGAACAATATAGTCGTGAAAATACTGAGGATAAAATTTATACAAAATGGGAAAGTGTAAATACCAGTATACAGGTTGCAAATACCACCTTGCCAGTGAAGATAAATAAGAGAAATCAATTACGGATAACGGATGAGATCTTGAGTAAAATGACTCAAAGAAAGAAAGCAAAGAACACTCCAGAGTATATATTAATAGATAGAGAAATACATCACATGTGCAGAGTTGCCAAAGAAGAATGGTTGCAGAAACAATGCAAAGAAATAGAGGATCTGGAAATAAAACACAACTTGAAAGAATTACATGAACATATGAACAGATTTACAAAGAAGAAAAAAAATAATATAACAGGAAACGGTTGTATCAGAGGAAAATATGGAGAAATTATAATTAATAACACTGACATAATAAAAATATGGACAGAGTACACAGAAGATTTATTCTGGGATAACAGGGTCAATAGACCAACATTGCATAATACTCAAGATGGACCAAAAACATTAAAGGCTGAAGTAGAAAAGGCTATTAAAAAGATGAAAGAAGGAAAGGCTGCAGGTCTTGATATTGCTTTGGTATTGATACTATCACAGAATTATGTAATGATATATATTATACTGGGTACATCCCCAAGGATTTCAATAAATCTAGTTTCATCACACTACCGAAGAAGCCAAGAGCTGTTGATTGTGAGGATTTCAGAACTATTAGCTTAATGAGTCACATAATTAAGATACTACTCAAGGTCATACAAGAAAGAATTTAACATAAAATTGATGAGGAAGTAGCTGAAGAACAATTTGGGTTCCGCAAACACAGCGGCACCAGATTAGCAATTATCTGTTTGAGGATGTTAATTACAACATATATAAAAGCCTCAATATAATAAAACAAATATATATATATATATATATATATATATATATATATATATATATATATATATATATATATATATATATATATATTTGTTTTATAGACTACAAGAAAGCTTTTGATAGAGTACAGCATGAACGATTACTTATGTGCCTTCCAGATATAGAAGTAGACGGAAATGACATCAGACTTATTAGTAACTTGTACTGGGAACAAGCGGCACCTATTAGATGCGGTAATAACTATTCGTAGCCTATAGAGGTAAACAAGGATATACACCTTTGCTTTATTGACTACACAAAGGCTTTTGATAGAGTTAGACATGTCAACATGGTAGATATGCTTGCAGATCTACAAGTTGATGGGAAAGACATTAGACTTATAAAAAACATATATTGGAAACAACAAGCTGCCATATGGATTGATAATGAAGTGGGACAATATCAACCTATTGAGAGAGATGTTAGGCAGGGATATGTAATGTCTCCATATCTTTTTTTTCCTATACAGTGAAGATATTTTCAGGAATGTAGAAGATATAAATGGAATCAGCATTGGAGGACGAAACATCAATAACATTAGATATGCAGATGATACAGTATTGATTGCATACAGTATTGATTGCAGACAATGCACAAGATCTACAACAATTAGTAGACGCAGTTGTTGTACACAGTGAGCAGCTGGGGTTGGAATTAAATTGTAAGAAGACACAGGTTATGGTTGTCACTAGGAAGAACGAAGTACCACAATATAATATACAAGTAAATGGGAATATTCGTCAACAAGTGAATCGGTACAATTATCTCGGAACAGTCATTACATCTGATGGGAGATGCCTTGAAGAGATTAGAACAAGAATCTCCATGGCGAAAGTAGCCTTTAGCAAGATGAAAAACATTCTGACCAATAAAAAGATGTCAATTGAAACGAGAAAAAGAGTGTTGAGGGAATACATAGAGCCTATTCTTTTGTATGGATGTGAAACTTGAACAATGTGCAGTCAAGCTGAAAAACATCTGATGGCTGCAGAAATGTGGTTTCTGAGGAAAATGCAAAGAATACCATGGACAGACAGAAAAACCAATAACCAAGTACTACAGAAGACAAATGAAAATCGAGAATTAGAGAAATTAGACGTAGACAGTCAAAATTTTTTTGACATGTTATGAGAAGAAATGGATTGGAGAACTTAGTGACAACTGGCAAGGTCGAAGGGAACAGACCAAGAGGAAGACCGAGAGGAAAATACCTGGATGGCTTGGCCACATGGCATGGACGAGACAGGAACACTGAGCTGATCCACGACGCTTGTGATCGAGTGAAATGGCGAGTCATGACCGCCCACGCTTTCCGGCATGGCACATGATTGATTGATAGAGGTAAAAAGAGGAGTACGGCAGGAATGTGTACTGTCCCCAAGCTTCTTCAACCTATACACAGAAAGAATGTTTAAACAAGTTGAAATGCCTGGACTTAACATCAATGGAAGAATCATAAACAATCTTAGGTATGTTGACGATACCGTGTTACTAGCAGAAAGTGAGCAAGAGTTACAAGACCTAGTGGAAGAAGTAAACAGGCACAGTGCAGAATGTGGCTTAGATATTACAATCCAAAAACAAAATCTATGATAATTAGCAGTGAGAAGGAAAGGTCGTCAATGAACATCACAGTAAACGGGCAGATACTAGAACAAGTAATAAGTTTCTCCTATCTTGGACATATAATAACAGATGATGGCAGAAGTGAAATAGAAATCAAACATAGAATAGGAATGGCCTAAAATGCTTTCAACGGCATGAAATAAATATTAACATCTAGAGAGATTAATAATGCATTAAAAATGAGAATTGTCAAATGATACGTACATTCAACGCTACTGTATGGCGTGGAAGCCTGGACATTGAACAAGCAACTAAAAAGTCGCATAGAAGCCCTGGAGATGTAGATATGCAGACGAATAGGTCGTATTTCATGGAAACAAAAACGATCGGATGCAGAGGTCCTAGAAAAACTGGGAATGAAGAAAGAGTTGATGAAAGAAATAAAGAGGAGACAAGTGAAATATTTTGGCCACGTTAAAAGACATGATACTCTTATAAAAAACCACACTGGAAGGCAAGGTTGAGGGCAAGCGAGAAAGAGGTAGACAACGATACAAGTGGGGGTATAACATCCAGAGATGGACGAACATCAGCCTGACAGAATGTACAGTCAAGGCGAGAGACAGACAGTGTTGGAGATCCATTGCAACCAACCTTCATTGACCTTCATTGACCTTCATTCATTTTGTTTAAATGCTGTCTGGGGGATCCACATTTATTCTGTGGGAACGAAAGCATTGTTACACGGATATATATAGTATTTACATTCTTTAGCATATACCTGATTGATTGAATGAATACAAGAACCGATTATTTGATATTGTTTTTCCCTCCATATTTTATGGTTCTGTACTTCTAGCCCTTCTGAAATTCGTTTGATAGCGTAAGTAGAACCACAAATCACGTTTTATGTAGGCGTCTAGACTTGCTCTAGTATGTGTAATTAAAATTTAGCTTCCATTTTTAAGTACACTGTGTAGGGGCGGGACGGGGGAGGGGAGATTTATAGGGAGGTAATACAAAAGGGGGGAATGACATTCTGAACATATGGTGAAGGGGTGCATGGGCCAAAAAAAGGTTGAGAACCATTGGTTTAGGTATTTGTGTTACATGTTGTCGAGTTAATATTTAAATAATTTTGTTACATGTAACGGTGGTAGTGTTTAGATTTCTAAAAACAAAAACTGCCATTTGCTGCCAATATAGTACCTTGCGGTGTATGGCAGAGGGGTCTTGAGCCTGGGGAATTAAGGCCGAATTACTAGTGCAGTCGCCGCTACAAACTGTGCAGATTATAGTTTTATTTTTTTCCGCCCCCCCCCCCCCCCCATAGAAATAAACTCCACACCTTACCGAGGATTCGAACCCGGATCTCCACAAAGAGAATCTGGCATTCTAGGTAATTGTGTTAAAAGTTACTGTGGTCGTGTTTAAATAATTTTGTTAAATGTAACTGTCATTGTGTTTAGATTATTATGTCACAAGTTACTGTGGTTGTGTTTAGATGATTGTGTTACATGCAACTGTGCTAGTGTGTAGATGATTATGTTATAGGTTACTGTGGTTGTGTTAAGATAATTTTGTTAACTATTACGATGGCAGTGTTTAGATAATGATGTCACATGTAAATATGGCAGTATTTATATTATTTTGTTACACGTAACTATTTTAGTAACTGTGGTAGTGTTTAAACAGCTGTGTTAAATGTTACTAAGCTAGTGTTTAAATGCTGTCTGGGGGATCCACATTTATTCTGTGGGAACGAAAGCATTGTTACACGGATATATATAGTATTTACATTCTTTAGCATTTACTTTACACCGTCTCTACCCAGTGCTATATCAATGCTCGCTTTACTCATATACTAAAACACCGCTTTTAATTTTCCGTATTGCGCGCACTCTTAAGTCGGAAGTATTATTAGAAATTTTATGAGTCATATCTGGTTTTCTCATCTTGAGAGATCTGAAACTTATCCTGAGGATTAGAAACACGTGTCCAGATTTATCATGCCTATCGCGGCAGACATACACACCCATCATGAAATATAAAACACCTGTCCCTAGATATATACAAGGGACTTCTCATAAGTCAGCCTGACCATGAAGGAGTAGGCGGAGAAAATTGAAATTTGTCACATGTATAGCTCATTCAATTTGTAATGGACATATGAATTAAGAATTTCCCTCCTCAACTGGTTTTCCCGATATGACGCATGGCACAACACACCATATTATAACCAGATCTGCACATCCAACGGTTTGTCAGAACAATGGAGAAATCAGACGCCAGGACTGTGATAACATTCTTGATGTTACAGAGAAAAACACCTACAGAAATACCCAGGGAGATGGAGCCAGTGTTTGAGGAAGACTGTCCTTCGTATGCTTCTGTAAAGAAATTGGTGTTTGCAGTTTAAGTGTGGCCGTTCTCAAGTTGCTGATCTGCCAAGATCAGGACGCCCGTCCTCAGATGCAGTGATGCAAATGCTGCAAAAGTGAAGAAAATCATAGACAAGGATGGGAAAATGACAATTGCAGAGATATAGGTTCAGAAAAACTGAGTAAGAGTACAGTTTTTAGAATTTCACACAACAGACTGAACATGAGAAAAGTGTGTGCCCGTTGGGTCCCGCGCCTACTGACATGTGAACAGAAACAAACGCGGGTTGAATGTTGTGGCCAGTTGCTCAACATGTGGCGGTCGAAAACATGTTGACGACCATGGTGACGGTAGATGAGACTTGGATTTACCATTATGACCCAGAATCCAAAATTGCCAGCATGCGGTGGAAAACCCCGGGCTCGCAAACATATGTTAATCCAAGAGCACAAAAATATGCAAGAAAAGTGATGCTGGCTGTTTTTGGGGACGTTAAAGGTGTCATATTGAAAGATTATATGCTTCATGGCAACACGGTTAATGGGTAGTACTATGCAGATCTCCTGATCAAACTAAGAAAGGCTGTGACCAGAAAACGAGGGATAGCGCTTACGCAAATTCTGCCTTTACTTCAAGACAACGCGCCCTCTCATAAAGCATGGCTTGTGCTGCAAACTGCCAACGATTTTATAACAGAACGGAATTGACGATGATGTAAACAATACTCGGTGTTGATAATTCCAAGTGTTTATTAACAAAATATGCCGATAATCATACAGTGGACATGAGTACGATGTTTCGCTTCCTCGGCCAAGGCTGTAACTTCCTACCCAAAAACCTCCTACGTCACGGCTTGAGCGTCCTAGCAACGTTCTTCTAGGATGCTCAACCGTGCTCTAAACTTGCACATTAAAGCTAATAACAGAGATGGTACTCATTCTGTTACACCTCCCTTTCTTTAAAAAGACTTTTCTTCTTTCTTAACTCCTAATCCCCTTATCCTATACCTTCCTTCCTTCAATTAGTTAACTAATCTCCAATATTCTTTCTCTAAGCCGTCCCCAAACTAACCCTAAACACTTTCTTCTATCATCATACCACATAGCAACCCGCTATGAAGTTATACTTCTTCTTCGTTTTTGGATCTTCAAAGTTTCATTACAAAAAATTATAGGTCATAGAAAATGGCTCGTAAAAAAATCGTTAGTATACACCTGACATTATGAAATTTCTCATCCTTTCCTCACACAACACAGGATAGACAGAAGATGTAGTTAGAAAAAGTAAAGAAGGGGTGCGCACCCAGTTTATGAAAAGTATAAAGAAATAGTCAAAAACAATCACCTTTAGTCAAAAACAATCACCTTTACCTCCCTTGCAAACATAAAAACTTTCGTGAAAGTTTTTCAAAAACACGTCTTATGATTTATGAAGTTACATCTCTGTTCGTTATAAATTAAGTTAATCCAAAATTTCTTTTATATACTCAATATTTATATTGCCATCCACAACTCTGCCTATATTTCACTTATCTCACCTTCAACCATAAACCAATGTTCATATTCCATGAACATTTTAAATTAATTAACGCTGTTTTTTCACAGCTCCTATATTTTGCCCCCTCACATCCCATGACACGCCTCCTTGTTTATCTATCCCATATACCCAACCTTATGTGCTGCCATTCACAGCCCCATTTTTATCTATTCTCTATCAACCAACCTCTTATATTTGTTTCACTATCACAGCCACTTTTGACGTTAATCACGTATATAATATGGCGTCCAATCCATTTACTTTTAATCCACGCTGACTCAATGCAGCTCCTATTTTTAACTTCCCAAAACCCTCTTATTTGTGTGACCCCATCACTTAAATATGGCATATATTTCCAACACTTAACCTCTCTATCCTAAAATATTGACGCTGACTAACACAGCGGCCTTCTTACTCATGAACTTATTATTCATAAAGAGAATGTGTCTCTCTTCTAGTCCTCAGTAGTTTATTAACTATTTTCTGAACGAAGGGTTTTTAATTAAAGATCCATGTATTACTTTTATTCTAGACCGAACTATAACTGTTTGTAACTTAAACTTAACTTAAACACTTTTAAACATATTTGTAAACAAGGTAATTACTATTCAACACTCACGAGTCAAGTAAAATAAAATCACAACAGGACATCATACCCCCCCCCCCCCCCAAGTTTTTATACATCATTTATCTTTCCCCTCATATCAAATAAAGGTATCAACTCATTCAAAGAAAAACATATTTTAAAATAATATAACATACATCCTATCCATTGTTAGTCTCTTTTATGGACTAACAATAACTTATTTATCTATTTAAGAAATCTCAAGAAGTCAAACCATAAAATCAATTGGCAATAAAAAATATACCTCACTCGAATTTACATCCATATTAGTTATCTTAATACCTAAATATGTCTACTCCTCAAGACAACTCATTATAAGTATCAATAGAACCCTTTTCTATAACAAATGTGTCATATACATCATCACGTATCACTTTCCTTTTTAAATCATGAAATTTATATCTTGCTATCTGCAGTATTTTCTATCAATTTATCTCCTATGTTTCCATTTCTTCAGTAACTCCAAGTTTCTTTGAATAAGTGCTATCTCCGCATTAATGTCTTCTTCCTCTCGTAAAGGAATATTTTCATCCATGCTACTATCTCTATTAGATTCTGACTTTTCATCCATTTCTTCTTCTTCATCTGTATGTCTCTCTCTAGCAGCCGCTAATTTCTTCCTTTCTATATCCCATCTAATTTGTCTATCATTATTTCTTAACGACCTTTCTAGTAGAGGCATATCCTCGCCGCTTGATGAATAATCTCTAATTCTTCTCTGTCTTTTCACTTCTTTTTCTCTTTGTCTCTCTATTCTCCTTTTCACTGCTTGTCTAGTATTTTTAAATGGGGCGTTTACCTCTTCTTCCATAGATTCTGCACTATCATAATAACCCTCATACATATATTTTTCTTCTTTTATCAGAGTTTTCGGTATTGTCTGTTCCTGAGTATCCTCATCAACTGGTGTTGTTATTAATTGACTTTGAGTTGGGTCTTTTCCAAAATCTGGGAGTATGGTAGCTCTTTTGACGATTTGTCCATCTGAGTATAAAGCGTCTGAATAATAATAATTATTATAATTATTGTTTCCCTTATCATTATTATCTCTTCTTAAGTGCTCTACATGTGCCCTTGCCATATGTCCCGTGATCTGGTTCTTTATACTGTATGATACATTTCCTAACTTTTCTAAAATGTAATAACCTGGAACCCAACGAGCATCAAATTTTTGAGTTCCTTCTATGCTTCTTATAATAAACTCTATCCCCTACTTTGAATTCCTGTAATTTTGTATTCACGTTTCTGTACCTTTTCTGTCTTTCTCTAGCTTTAATTATATTGTTCTTTAACCTTACATGCGTTTTATGCATTTCTTGTATAATGACTTCTTAAAATCTTCTCCCATATATTAACGTCTTGGATTGTCGATAGGTAGTATAGGCTCTCTCCCGTGCAATAAATAAAATGGTGAAAACCCCGTACTCTCATTTTGATTTGTGCGTATAGCGCTTAGTGCTGGTCCCAGGAATAGATCCCAATCTTTTTCATGTTCATCGACAATCTTTGCTATAATGTCGTATAATGTTCTATGTTGTCTTTCGTTCTTAGCGTTTGAAGAAGGTCTATAATATGAGGTCTTTATATGGTTTATATTCAAATCTTTTAATAACTTTTCAAATTTCTTGTTCACAAATTCTTTACCATTATCCGTGAGTATGATCTGTGGGCAACTAAATCTTGGTATAAATTCCTGTAAAAAAATATTAATGATAGTATCTGCGCTCTTGTCTGGGATTGCATAAACTTCCGGCCACAGACTATAGATATCTATAATATGGATTAAATATACATTCCCCGATAGTGTTTTAGGGTGAGGACCTGATATATTAAGCTGATTTTTTGCATAGGAAACTGAGGAATATCAGTATCCTGTAAGGGACATTTGATAGTTTTCATATTTCTTAATCTACATTTTTCACAGGTATCGACGTATTTACAAGCAGTTTTGAATAAATTCGGCCAATAATATTTATTCGTTAGTGCTTTTACTAACTTATCACGACCGAGATGACCATTCTCATCATGATACGCCTTTAAAACTTCACCTTCCAAATGTTTTGGAATATATTTCCTTAACTGTTCGTTTCTTTCATTCATGTAATATAACTGGTCATCCTCTTGCAACACTAAATAATTCTTCTTATACTTATTCTCATCCGTTTCTTTTAATTTCTGTTTTATTTCTAAAACTTTTGGATCTAATTCTTGTTCTTCTTTCATATTAAATTGTGCTAAATGTGGGTCTTCTGCTCTATGTTCAGACTCTTGATCCGATGGTAAACTCTCAAAATTTTCTCTATTTATTATGGCAGAATCTAATATATTTACTTGCCAGTTTCGGTCGTCTATTTCCGGTTCACCTTCGTCTTCCGAGTTTCCTGATGAGTGTGGATACGGGATTCTAGACAATAGATCTGCACATGTGTTGTTCCTACCTGGTATGTATTCTATTCTAGTATTGTATCCCTGTAGATTCAACGCCCATGTCTGTATTTTTCTGTTCTGCACAGGAGCTTCTAATAAAGATTTTAAAGGCATGTGGTCAGTTCTAATGATGAAATTTGCGTTATGTAGATAATAGTTAAGATTCTGAAGAGCATATTGAATAGCATAAGCTTCTTTCTCAATATTCGACCATTTTCGCTGAGACCTGCTAAGTTTATGAGAAAAGAAATAGATTGGCCTTTCATTTATAACCCCTGGTATTCCAGATTCTTTTCCTTCATATGGTTGAACCAAACACGCTCCTATAGCATTATCTGAAGCATCTGTATATAATATTAGCTGTTTATTCAAATCTGGATATGTCAATAGTGGCACTACTGTTAAGCTATTTTTTAAAAACTCGAACGCTTTTTGACATTCATCATCCCACTTAAATCTAGCGTATTTGCCAGTTAAGTTAGTAATAGGCTCTGCTATTTTTGAGAACCCTGGAATGAAACGACGATAATACCTACAGGTTCCGATAAAAGCACGAACTTCTTTTACGTTAGTTGGAGGGGGTAGTTCTCTAATAACCTTTACCTTGTCTTGATCTGGTTTAATTCCGTCTCTATTAATAATATACCCCAAATACTTTGTTTCTGTTTTTAAAAATTCGCATTTACTGAGCTTCAGTTTAACATCATGTATTCTTAACCTGTCGAATACTAATTTTACATGTTTTAGGTGATCTTGTATATCTCCTGCTGTATAAATCAAAATGTCATCTATGTATGCCAATGCAATCTTTTGCATACCCTCTAATACTTGATTTATTAATAGCATATAATAAGAGGTCCCCGTACGTACTCCAAAAGGCATTCGTAAGAATTCGTAAGAACCTGCGTGTGTACAAAAAGCACTCTTTTTCTGGGCGTCTTGGGACATAGGTATACACCAAAATCCTGATCTTGCATCTAACGTAGTAAAGAAAGTAGACCCATTAAGTAAGCCTACAATATCGTCAATCACCGGTAATGGGTACGCTACATTTTTAGTGATTTTGTTCAACGCCCGGTAGTCGTAACAGAATCTATGACTCCCATCCTTCTTGGTCACAATTACTATCGGAGATGACCACTCTGATTTAGATCTTGTTATGATTCCCGCTTTTAACATATCTTCTATTGCTTTTTCAACAATTTCTCTATTCCTTAGAGGAGTTCTGTATGGTTTTAAACTGATTGGTGGATGATCTCCAGTATCTATTTCCATCGTAACTGTTTTTGTCCTTCCCAATTCTAAGTCATTAATTGCAAACACATCCTGATTCTCTTTTATAAGTTGTTCTAATACTTTCTTATTTTCTGGTGGAGTTTTTAACTGTGCTAACAATTCTTGTTCTCTTGTTATTTTGTCTACTGAATGTATTTGGGATGTATGTCTTGTGAATGGATGGATCAATTCATCATTCTGTACGTTCCCTTTTCTTTCGCGTGTAAGTCTGTTATTAATTCTTTCACTAGGAGTTTCTGAATAATTTATTCTCGGCATTTTTATTCTATCTGTTGCTAATATGTCATTAATATCATGTTCTACTTTGGCTATTACACATCCTCTGTATAATATAATTTCTCTACCTGTGTTATTAATAATCATTCCTGGAAAAGTTAAGTGTTTATCTAATGATATTATTCCATCCGGAACTTCTAGACCAGGCTCATCAATTACCTCCCTTTGCAATTCAGTAATTCTAACTGTATGTCCTATTAAATAATACAGATTTCTTTTTACCTTTGCCTGTATCAAATTAATCGACTGTGGTTTTAACGTCGTAGACATTTTAACTCTAACCAGTGCTGATATATGCATGTCCTCCTCTAAATCTACGTACACGTCCTTAAATTTTAATTTATGCATATCAAACAAAAGTCTTACACCGTTTTTTATTAAAAAATCTCTACCTATAAGCATATTTCTATTTAAATCTTTCACTACATGAAAAAGATGTCTTACGTTGATTCCCCCTAATTTAAGATTTATTATTGTTTGCCCAACTACTTGTAAATTTTGTCCTGTAACAGAGTGAAGATTATTATGACTCCTAAATATTTTGCAATTTCTCATTATTTTGTATAGAAAACTTTCTTTAATTACACTAACTTGAGCTCCCGAATCAATTAATGTACGAATTCTATACTTGCCTATCTCTATTATACATGAACTAGGATCTGTTTCATTTATTGAAAACTGTTTGATTTCATCTAGTTGAAAGTATTCCCTACTCGTCCTACTATACCTGTTATTAAAATATTCTTTAAATCTTGGGACCTTGTTATTTTCCCTCCTACTACAGGTCCTATTTAATAGGTAGGGCGCCGGTTTTCCTGCGTTCTTGGACTTGTAAAACTTCTGTGTCTATCTTCAACATTCCTATTTAATCTGCTATTGCCATTTCTACTTTGTGTATTTGACTGGACACGCCTGTTACCACAGAAGCGAAAAATGTGTCCACGTTGGCCACAACCCCAACAGACTATATTTGTGTTATTTGTGTTACCTACCGTCTCACTTGTAGGATTTCTCATTTGTCTTCTTTCATCATAAGCATTTCTGTTACTTCCTTGTAATGTCTGTATACCTCCTCTCCTATTCCATCCGAACCTTGTTTGTCCTATCTCCATGGGCTCTTCAATCCTGTCTTCTCGACTGGTACCTATTTCTCGTCCTACTCTCAATCTAAATCTACGTCTCAAGTTCTCTTCTTGTACCGCTATATCTACAGCTTGTGATAACCTCTCAGGATTTTCCCTCATCAGCTTAAATTTCAGTCCATCTGATTTTATACCATCTACAAAAATCCCGACCAACATCCCCTCCACCTCTTCTCCTCGTACGTTCTGTCCTAAGAATGCTTCTTCAGCCAGGTTAATCAACCTATCACTGAACAATTGTACAGTTTCTCCAGTGTTTTGTTTGGACTGTCTTAACACTGAAAACGCATGTTGTGGGTCCGTGATTTCGGCGTACTTATGGGCTAGATCGTCCTTGAACTGCTCCCATGTCTCATCTACCCTAGCTTCTAATTTTCTTCTGATGTTATCAGAAACCGGTTCTGTCGCTGCCTGATAAGCAAGTTTCATTTTTTCTTCGTCTGAAGCTGACACCAAATATGCATATTTCTCTATTGCAGTTATCCACTTCTTAAAGTCCTTCGCCTGTCCACTAAATTTAACAATTTCAGCTGCCATTCCTTGTTGTTTCATGACTGTGTTGAGTTTACTAATTACTGACCCTACCCCGGTCTAAACTTGTGCTAGTGAACCTGGTTCTTCTATCATTTTACAATGCGCTGAAATATCAACTTACATAAGCAACTCACAGTTATAACAATTTAATTTAAAGATATGATCGTATTTAACTTACGTAATTCCTAATAATTAATAGTTCAATCAGTCAATGGTATCTAAAATGACGTTTAAACTTTAACTAATTACCATTAGCTGTTTCTGCTCTTGATCCAAGAAAGGTGGATTCACGTACGTCCGCTGCAAATTTTCCTTGCCACGTATAACACAAACATTAGGAGTCTGTATTATCTGAAACCATCCAAACAATTACGTAATTTCAGTGACATTCTTCTTCCAGCGTCTCAAGTTTCGCTACCTTCAGCCCCTGGGCGGGCCCCTACCAGATTTGAGCCTTCACTTCACCCTGAACAGGGCACTTCCAGGCGACGTCTTGAAAACTGGTCTAGCTCAATAAAGCGATTTAAATTTGGGTCCCCTCTTCAGCAGGTCGGCAACCCAATTTGCCCAACCACCTCCGAAGGTTCCCTATTGATATGTTCGCTTTTGTTGAAAAACATTCTGATTTGCTAGAGTTCAGGACACATCTGCATTGCTGAGCAAACACGAGTGGTACTTTCTTCGTAATTTCCAACCAAAGGAGCAATTGGCTTGATTCTTCAGGCACCCAAGGTCACGGTTCGATGAATATAACAGCTTTTGAGTTCGCTCTAGGTGGTCTTGATATAAAGATGATAACAGCTCTCTCAGAACAACATCTCCATTTAATTCAAGTTGTTTATAGCTGTTTTGAGATTTCATTGCTCCTGGACCTGGACAGTCCTAGTATGTAAGTGGCTGACCTTCAAATGCCAGGTTAACAAACGGCTGTAAGAATGACAAATCGAGCGTCATAGCATTTTGATGGAAATCACGTTTCTTCAGGTGGCAAAAATGCGAAACAGCTTACTTCCACTGGCAACTATGTTATGAAGATGGTTCCATCTAGAAATCTTGATTTCAATTTAGTTAGTCCGAAAAATGCTTCAAATTTTTGACTTCCTAAAAAAAAATGGTCCGGTCTTGGATTTTTGTTTCGAAGGACCTAGTGAAAACTTATTGGTTCATACTTTCTTCTCTCGGGAAGGTGGTAAAAATCTCATAACAGTCCGCCATGGCATGCCGGTTTCCATTACTTCACGTTACAGCATGTGTCCATCCAAACAACCGAGGTGCTGGTCTGCGGCGCCAAAATAATCCCTTTCTATAACAGAACGGAATTGACGATGATGTAAACAATACTCGGTGTTGATAATTCCAAGTGTTTATTAACAAAATATGCCGATAATCATACAGTGGACATGAGTACGATGTTTCGCTTCCTCGGCCAAGGCTGTAACTTCCTACCCAAAAACCTCCTACGTCACGGCTTGAGCGTCCTAGCAACGTTCTTCTAGGATGCTCAACCGTGCTCTAAACTTGCACATTAAAGCTAATAACAGAGATGGTACTCATTCTGTTACAATTTGAATATTGAAATTCTTTCACACCCACCATATTCTCCAGATTTGGCTCCATCAGACTCTTTTCTTTTCCCAAATCTTAAAAAACAGCTGAAAGGAAATCGTTTTGACAGTGATGAAGATGTCATACTGGCTTGTGATAACTGGTTTAGTCCGAAAAATAGGTTGTTTTATTCTTAATGTCTTTCCAAGGTCACGCAGAGATGGCAGAAATACATAAATTCAAGTGGTGGCTACATTGAGAAGGAATAAGCACTCTGCCAAATTTCAATTTTCTCCGCCTACTCCTTCACGGCCGGTCTCTCTGGCCGAGGGGTTACACCACTTTCTCCGTAATCCCGTTTATCACGCAGAGTCTCGTAGCGGGCGAGAACTGGGAGCGGTTTGTCCCCCGCTGGTGACTTGCGGGATAACTGAGCCGGCCGCTCAGAAAGCAATGGCAAACTAGTGAGCGTAGTCTTGCCAAGAAATCAACAGACAGCTGAAAGATGCTGCTGTTGACAGCGATGTCCTGTAAAAGGATATGCGAATTTTAAAAAAAAAAAACTCCTTCACGGTCAGGCTAAATACATATGAGAATCCCCTTGTATCAACATATGTAATGAATTAAATAAACATATATCCTAAGATTTACTAAAACATATCCTGAAATATTAAACACCTATCCTAAGATATATGAACATATACCCTGGTAGACTTAAAAGAAGAAGAAAAAAAAACAACAATAACAAATATCCGGAAACATCGAACGCCCGTCCTGACAGATACATTCTCTTCCAAGCCTAAACAAATAGTAGACCGGTCTGCTTATGTGAAAATAAACATAAAAACATATATAGATAGAGAGAACATAACATCAAGGCCAACAGGAAAAGAACAAATAAGCATGGGAGGAATTGTCCAGTAGAAGAAACACTAGACAACAGTCTCACGTGTCCCACTGGCAATCGATCATGTTATTGCATTACAGTTAACAGGGTGCCCTGATACTTCTTACTCAAACACAGGGCGGGAAATGTATGGGTATGCAGACAGAAGGGCGGGCTGACAGACGGGCGGGCAGAAAGATGGGCGGACTGATAGACAGTTGGGGTAAACGAGTGGATGGACGACCGGACACGGAGAGACAGACAGACTGGATGAATGGATGGATTTACGTAAGTATGGACGCGTGAGCAGATGGACGGAAGGACGGACAGACATACAAATAATGAACAGAAGGGAGGACGGAAGGGCAATCAGGCCATGGATGGATGGATGGACGGATGGATGGATGGACGGATGGATGGACTGATGGATGGATGGATGGATGGATGGATGGATGGATGGATGGATGGATGGATGGATGAGCGGTCGGACGGAACGACAGACAGTCAGAGGGACCGACCGACCGACATAGACAGACAGACGGACGGCGGGAGATGGGAGTGCAGCCAGCCAGCCAGCCAGACAGACAGACAGACAGACACACAGACACGTAGGTAGGTAGGTAGGTAGGTAGGTTGGTGAGTAGGTAGGTAAATAGGTAGGTAGGTAGGTAGTTAGATCAAAATTGCGTCGATTTGTTTTGATCGGTGCAGAAATGTCACCTAGCCAGATGTATTTGCTCTATCGCTGTGTTGCCATACTTGTTCTCCGTCAGACATCACATCTACTCCCTGTTATTGTCACACAGGGCAACTAAGTACATATTGCGACATCAAACCATCCTCCGCTGATCGGTTTTCCTTGCGGTTTGAGACAACTTTTACCTTCCAGAAGCTTAACTCAGTCGTGTACAGTCGTGTAGCGGAAAGGTCAAGAATCTTTCCGGCCAGTTGTGATGAGAGGTGATGTTCTGCAAATGACGTGTCACATGATGATGATGATGATGATGATGATGATGATGATGATGATGATGATGATGATGATGATGATGATGATGATGATGATGACCACAACTGTTGATTATTTCCCATGCTAGTCTGACGACTGGAACAATCAAGGGGACTCTTACGGACTCTTGTACACACCCTAAAGCCCATTGGACATAAGTTGTTAGCCCATATGTAATATACTAACCGGCATTTGGTATTTGAGTAGTCAATGGTCAGAGAGGCAGAGGCATACCATAGAGAAATGATGTTGGATGGGCTGGGACGGTGGCATGGAGGAATTTCATCGGCAGAGTTGATCCAGAACAACAAAGACCGAGATCTGTGGAGAGACATGAGCGCCTACGCCAGCTGGCAGGGCACTTGATGATGATGGGTCTGCCAGCCCTTCCAGATTGTTCTGTCTGTGTTGTTGCTCTGTAGCGCCCTCACCGTTCCCAGTTGTTAGTGACTGGCTGCACGTCCCCTTGTCATGGACTCGACCTGGCATCGAGACGGCTGCTTACAACTGACATGGGTGCCCTGGTCGACCGAGCCTAGACTGGGTACCAGACACTGTCTTGGCCAGTGAAGGGTCGGGTATTGAGTGTATCATTCATCGGGTGCTGAGTGCTATACAAATATGTGGCTAGCACAATAAACTCATCACGCCTGCTGGCATGACAAGGGGTCTTTTACTGGACCAACGTGACGATGGAGGTTCCGTCCTTATGTTATAATGTCCCATACAAGAAGCGAAGAAAAGTGACACTGTAACCAATGAAGCATGTCGTAAGAGGCGACCAAGGCGAGTTGGCGTGAGGCTGGTTACCTTGTCCCGTTAACAACTTCCATGGCAAAAGCCAGCCTATCAGGAGGAAAAGTCTTCAGAAAAGTTAAACATAATTCAGACAGCTAAGTTGGAAGGGGTACCATGGGGTAGCCTAGTGGTTAGACGCTCGCCTGCCGACCCGATGCTCATGAGTTCGACTCGCATCGGGGCGGATGCGAATGTTTAAAATTGACTTGGGCTCCCAGTACGACCCAGCCTAACATAGATACCAGGGAGTTCTGGGGAAGTAAAGGCGGTCACGACCCAGCCTAACATAGATACAGAGGAGTTCTCGGGAACTAAAGGCTTTCACAACCCAGCCTAACATAGGTACTGGGAGTTCTTGGGAACTAAAAGCTTTCACGACCCAGCCTAACATATGTACAGGGGAGTTCTCGGGAACTAAAGGCTTTCACGACCCAACCTAGCATAGGTACAGGGGAGTTCTCAGGAACTAAAGGCTTTCACAATCCAGCCTAATATAGGTACAGGGGAGTTCTGGGGAAGTAAAGTCTTTCACGACCCAGCCTAACATAGGTACTGGGAGTTCTGGGGAAGTAAAGGCTTTCACAACCCAGCCTAACATAGGTACTGGAAGTTCTGGGGAAGTAAAGGCTTTCACAACCCAGCCTAACATAGGTACAGGGGAGTTCTTGGGAACTAAAGGCTTTAACGACCCAGCCTAACATTGGTACCGGGGAGTTCTGAGGAAGTAAAGGCTTTCACAACCCAGTCTAACATAGGTGCAGGGGAGTTCTCGAGAACTAAAGGCTTTCACGACCCAGCTTAACATAGGTACCAGGGAGTTCTGGGGAAGTAAAGGCTTTCACGACCCAACCTAATATAGATACCAGGGAGTTCTGGGGAAGTAAAGGCTTTCACGACCCAACCTAATATAGATACCAGGGAGTTCTGGGGAAGTAAAGGCTTTCACGACCCAACCTAATATAGATACCAGGGAGTTCTGGGGAAGTAAAGGCGGTCACGACCCAGCCTAACATAGGTACTGGGAGTTCTGGGGAAGTAAGGGCTTTCACAACCCAGCCAAACACAGGTACAGGGGAGTTCTCGGGAACTAAAGGCTTTCACTACCCAACCTAACATAGGTACAGAGGAGTTCTCGGGAATTAAAGGCTTTCACGACCCAGCCAAACATAGATACAGAGGAGTTCTCGGGAACTAAAGGCTTTCACGACACAGCCTAACAGAGGTACAGGGGAGTTCTCGGGAACTAAAGGCTTTCACGACCCAGCCTAACATTGGTACCGGGGAGTTCTGGGGAAGTAAAGGCTTTCACAACCCAGCCTAACATAGGTACAGGGGAGTTCTGGGGAAGTAAAGGCTTTCATGACTTAGCCTAACATAGGTGCAGTGGAGTTCTGAGGAAGTAAAGGTGGTCACGAACAGCCTAACATAGGTACTGGGGAGTTCTGGGGAAGGAAAGGCTTTCATGACCCAGCCTAACATAGGTACCGGGGAGTTCTGGGGAAGGAAAGGTGGTCACGACCCAGCCTAACATAGGTACATGGGAGTTCTGGGGAAGGAAAGGTGGTCACGACCCAGCCTAACATAGGTACCAGGGATTTCTGGGGAAGTAAATGCGGTTGGGGCTATACGGGCCACTCAAATACCGATTTTTTTTTTTTAATTCGCATATCCTTTTTACAGGACATCGCTGTCAACACCAGCATCTTTCAGCTGTCTGTTGATTTCTTGGCAAGATTACGCTCAGTAGTTTGCCATTGCTTTCTGAGCGGCCGGCTCAGTTATCCCGCAAGTCACCAGCGGAGGACGAACCGCTCCCAGTTCTCGCCCACTACGAGACTCTGCGTGATAAACGGGATTACGGAGAAAGTGGTGTAACCCCTCGGCCAGAGAGACCGGCCAAATACCGAATGCCGATCGATATATTACAAATTGGCTAGCACCATATGTCCAATTGTCTAATGGGCTTTAATTTTTGTAAAAGAGTTTTTAAAATGAAAAGGGGATCTTCTAAAATAGGTTAAAGGCAGGATTATTTTCTTCATTGCACGGGGTTCGATCCCGAATGGTTCGAGCTTCTATCCACAGAGCGGCTTGCCGCGAGCGTCGCACATCGCACAAACTCCGTAGCTCTAGCGGGGTCTTCGAAAACTCTGCATTTGTGAACAGAATGACGGAGTTCAGAGACTAACCCATAAGCTTCGTAAAGTGAGGTGGGCGGCTTGGCCACTTCGCCAGGGAGACTCCCGTGTAGAGGGAATTCTCTAGAAGACAGAAACTCGCGGAGAAGAGACAGGTGAATTATTGGAGAAAGGCATGAAAAGACCAACATGAATTAGTAAGGGACAAGAGGAACTGGTTTAAGATGTTTGCGGCACTCTGCTCCTTGTGGGCATGACAGACGAGAAATAAGACAATCGTGATCAGCGGGTTACCGTCGGGTACGAGGTATTTAAATATTCAAGTTATGTATATTGAAGAAAACTGAAACGTCGCATTGTCCACAACAACAACAACAGCGTAGAAATGTGAACCTATTTTACAGAAGAATGCTGACAATACAATGGGCAGCCAAAATGTCTATTTTACATATCTGGTAAGAGACTAAGACACAATTATGACATTAACAAACATATCAACAGCCTTCTTATTTCAACCTTTATCTCTCATCGGAACATAGGTCCTTAACCACTCATTCCAAGCCATTCTGTCCTGTGCTATCTAGTGCAGCTGCGCCCTCGTCTTCCCCATGTGATTCACCTCCGTCTCCAATTCTCTTCTTTGTATGTTTTTAGGACTTCCACTGTTTCACATTCCCTGTGGACTCCAGACAAATGTGTGCACTATCCACAGCCAGTGTCTTGTCCACACCTCTTGATTCTCTGGTGTGTGTCTAGTTCTCTCAAAGACCTCAATGTTTCTGATCCATACTGTTATACTAATGTGACGTCTGAATTACATAATCTCAGTTTTTGTGCTAAATTTAATTTAATTTGAATTGCACAAGTTTGCTAGTGGTATAAAAACTCTTCTTTATTTGTGTGTTCTTATTTTATTATCTATATATGTTCCCCTATCTTCGTCTACGTTACTAATTAAATAGGTGTATGATTCCGTCGCTTGAAATGAGATTTTACCAAGGCAGGTTGTCATTTGCTTAATTTATTTTCATAATCTGTGTCTTCTTCTATGAATGTTTAGACCTAATTGTTGTGACCTCTTATCCAATGGGATTAGTTGATCTTGCATCACTTTATTTCTGCGTGGAGCAGAAGGGATGTCAGTAAGACCATCGAGCGGCTGTGACAGGAGTCCAATGAATGCCATGTTCGGCAGTGCTTGTTGTTGTCTTCATAGTCCATTCTATAGTCAGTGGGAATTCTAAAGGTGACAAAAGACATCCCTGTCTCACTCATGTTCTTATGTGGAATGCTTCTATTAGTTCAGTGGTTCTCAACCGGTGGGGAATTCCCGGGGGGAATTTGAGGGTTTCCAGGGGGGGAATGAAGACGTCAAATTGGCTTCAGGACCACACAAAACATGATAGGGATATTAAGCGTACTCGTGACGTTAAATCCCCCAATTATTTCAAGATCGCGTTAATACAAGAACTGATTACTTGATATTGTTTTCCCTCCCTAATATACGGTTCTTTTCCTTCTACCTAGCCTCTATGATTTAGGTTGCCGTATTTTACCAGAGATTTTATTTGCGGTAACTTACGTTTTTTTGTTATTGCTTCTCCGTTTTAATGAGGTTTAGAGTACTCATCATGTTAAATTTCCCGATTATTTCAAGATCACATTAAAACAGAAACCGATTACCGAGATCCCTCCATTGTTTACGAATCTACACGTCAGGTTTTCAAATTATTATTTTTGCGGAGGTAAGTTGACTCGTAGATATATATATATATATATATATATATATATATATATATATATATATATATATATATATATATATATATATATATATATATATTGCATATCCTATTTACAGGGCATTGCAGTCAACACCAGCATTTTACAGCTGCTGTTGATGTCTTGGCAAGTTTTATGTTCAGTGGTTTGCTATTGCTTTCTGAACGTCCGGCTCACATACTTTTCCATAAGAAACTGATGCAACACGATCCTTTGGCGAATCTCGCGCAGCTGTGTTTTGTACCTGGGTATACGGGATTATGAACAGCGTCCTTAACTCCTTCATCAGGGAGACTGACATATATATATATATATATATATATATATATATATATATATATATATATATATATATATATATATATATATATGAGTGTGCGTGTGTTTGCATGAGTGTACATATATATATATATACCACCGTCTCCGTGGCCTAAAAGCTTGCCAGCGGTGACCGATTTAACACAGACCACATCGTGCTGGGGTTTTAGCGTGTTGGTATTGGAGCCGGTCGTTCAGAAATCAATGACAAACTACTGAACGTAAAGCTTGCCCAGACATCAACAACAGCAGTAAAATGCTGGTGTTGACAGCGATGTACTGTAAATAGGATATGCAATATAATTTTGTGTGTGTGTGTGTGTGTGTGTGTGTGTGTGTGTGTGTGTGTGTGTGTGTGTGTGTGTGTGTGTGTGTACACACACACACGTCTGTGGGTGTTTATGTGTGTTGATCTTGACTTTATCGTTTTATATTTATAGAATTTGAAGCCCATGATGAGTGTCAAGAAACGAAAGTATGACCTGTCTTATTTGAATTATGGATTCACAAATATCGTCATCAACGGAGAAGAACGACCTCAGTGTGTTATTTGTAGTAAAAGTTTGTCAAATGATTCTATGAAACCGACACAGTTGAGGAATCATTTGTTGAACGTTCATCCTCAATACAAGGACAAGGACAAAACCTATTTTGAATGTCTTGGGAATGCTGTCAAAAGGATGAGACTGGATTTAACAGGGGTATTCCAAGAAACAAACCAAAAGGTTACTGAAGCTTCCTATGTCATAGCATGGAGATAGCGAAGCAGAAAAAACCACATACAATCGGGGAATCTTTGATCAAACCTTGTTGTCTCAAGATGGTGGAAATTGTGTTGGGAAACGAATCAGAGAAAAAAACTTGCAGCGGTTTCACTATCAAACGACACTGTTCAAAGGATCAGCGATATGGCCAAGGACATCAAGGATCAAGTTGTGCAAGAGATCAAATCTGCAGCATTTGGGCTCTATTCAATTCAAATTGATGAATCGACTGATGTGGCATCGTGTTCTCAGTTGATAGTGTTTGCAAGGTATGTGCATTCAGGATCATTTAAAGAAGAACTTTTTTGTTCTCCTCTTCAAACAACTACCATGGCCTCTGACATTTTGGAAAAGGTTTAATCTTTCCTTGAATCAGAAAATCTTTTATGGGATAATATGTGTGGGGCGCTGTACAGATGGAGCACCAGCTATGTTGGGGACAAATCAGGATTTCAAGTTAGTGTGAAGAAACGTGCCCCAAAAGTGAAAGGCATTCATTGCATGATCCACCGTCAAGCACTGGCCTCCAAAACACTTCCAGCTCCTTTGGGGAAGGTTTTGGATCAAACCGTTCAGATAGTGAATTTTATCAAAGGAGGAGCTCTCAACTCAAGGCTTTTTAAGCAGTTATGCGTTGACATGGATGCAGGCCACCATTTGCTTCTTTTCCACACAAATGTTCGATGGCTGTCAAGAGGAAATGTAACTGCGCGAGTATACGAGCTGAGAGACGAGCTCAAATTATTTTTTGAAGTTCAGGGTAAGATGGACTTTTTCGCCTGGCTGGATGATGAGGAATGGATCATGCGCTTTGCCTATTTAGTTGATATTTTTGAGCAGTTGAATAAACTCAATCTTCAGATGCAAGGAAGGAATACAAATATCATACAGTTTGTGGATGCCTTGAGAGCTTTTATGAGCAAGCTGGAAAACTGGAAAAGAAAGGTCAATATGACAAATGTTGCAATGTTTGAGAAGCTGTCATCCGTTCTCGTTGTTGATGGTAAAGACCAAGTACTTCCACAATTTGCAAAAAATGAAATTGTGCAGCATTTGACAGCGCTAGAAAATGAATTTGAGCGATATTTTCCTGAACTTCGTGATGATGAGCTGGATTTGGTGCGAAACCCATTCAAATTATCGGTTGAAAAAGTTTCTGATGATTGTCAAGATGAATTTCTGGAGCTGAAAAATGATTCGGGGGCAAGGGATGTGTTCAGTGAGAAACCAATCACGGAATTGTGGCCTTTAATGTGCGGTTCATACCCAAAAGTGGCAGAAAAAGCAATCCGTGCATTGCTTCCATTTGCGTCAACATATCTTTGTGAGTTAGGCTTTTCAGCTCTGCTAGAAATTAAAATGAAACGACGCCACAGATTAGATGTTGAAAACGATCTCCATTGTGCCCTTTCAAGCACTCCTCCGCGTATTTCAGAATTGCTGCAGGAAAAACAATCACAGTGTTCTCATTGATTACAATTTTCATTTAAATTACGAATCTACAATATCCAGGTTTTGTAATGAGCGTTTTGTTTGATGAAGCACAATTTTCTGGCATCCTGGTGTCGTATATTAAGCTACAATTCTTTGACGTTTTAACTGTTTGTTTATTGTAGTATGATTAATGTGGTGTTTTAATAAAATATTGCGAATGTAAAAATGCTTCTATTTAAGTTTAATATCCATCAGCATATTCATTTGCTATTAACTGTAGAAAACTACACTATAAAATGTATCTTTACATGTGAAGGTTATGTACAACTATGGAAGAAAATAAGTATTTTCACTATTATAGGCATGTTATTTTTAATGCACCTTTTGAGGCTGACAATTTTGGAAAGTTGGAAGGGGGGGAATGACGGTCTGAAAATATGGTGAAGGGGGGAACGGGCCAAAAAAGGTTGAGAACCACTGTATTAGTTGTTTCCTCACTGAGACCTTCGCACCTCACGTCTCTATATCAGTTGCCTTTATTACATTAATGATTTTTTGTGGAATCACATATTGCCTCATCAATTTTCAAAGAGATTAACCATCAATTTTATTATGACTTTTCTCAATCCGCAAATTCGATGTAAAGTGGCGAATATAGTTTCATATAGAGGCTGTCGACATGTTTAGCCAAGTTATGAATAGAGAAAAACAGTAAAATATTGCGACAACTAGAAAGATTTATGGAAAAAGATGAAGACGAAAGCAACCATAAACATTCTTGAAAGCCTTCCATCATGGCGTGGTCCACTTTCAACAAACTAACTTACATTCTCGTGAGCTCGCGAAATGTAGGGAAGCATGATAGTAAACGAAGTATTTGAAGGAACTTCATGATGATGAGTGTAAACGACTTGAATACATATATGTAAAATAATACTTGCCGGTCTCCCTGGCGAAGGCGTTATTGACGTTCTCCGTAATCTCGTATATCCACTTGGGGTAACACAGCTGAGTGAGATTTGGTAGCGGATCGCGTCACGTTGGTTACTTACGGGTGTATGTGAGCCAGTCGCTCAGAAATCAATGGCAAACTACTGAGCGTAATCTTGCCAAGAAATCAACAACAGCGGTAAAATGCTGGTGTTGACAGCGATGTCCTGTAAATAGGATATGCGGAGAAAAAAAAATAATGCTTAAACACATACCTTTCGTATGGAAGTTGATGAGGCGGACACGAATCACTCCAGAAAAGATTAACTGGCAACACCGGATGGGAGTAAATTAGTACTTAGCTGACAATGTTGTATGGGACAACATTACAACCTTTGTTCACCCTGGTTTGTTTTTATTCTGTAACGTCAGTGGTGAATTCGTCACTTGAAGGTGGATGGTAAAGTTTGAGCACTGTTCCTGTAAGTTTGTTACTATTTGTGGTCACGATTATTTCAAAGTGAAGAGTAGAAAACGTTGTTTTAACGAAGCTGCAATACTTTATCAAGCTAAAAACAGAGCCAATCCGAAATGTATGCATTCGCATGCAAATAAAACACACTTGCTGACAAATTCTGGCACAGAGATCGTAGACTACTGGAGATGTGTTTTATATCTTGGGATCAGTGGCCCCAAATTATGCACAGGAAATGAATGCAGGTCTGGCAATGTACTGAAGGAGGAGCCTACATAACGAAGGGCAACGCACCAAGTCCGACAAGCAAGCAACAACCGAGTCATGTGATTTCAGTAAGCAATTAGCTGACTGGAGTAAGGTAGACAGCCTTGTGATAAAACATTGTTATGTGACAATATAAATACTCATAGCTTGACCCACCTGGCGGTAAAAATATAGGTGTATATGTTTCTGATAGAGTGAATTATTCACTAGAATGGCCGTTACTGTATTTCGGGACATACCCATGTGTGTTTTGTCTCTCTTAGCAGATATCGGAGTGCAAGAATGTTATTTTGCCCCAGTAACGTAGCACAGTGCTAGACTCCATGGCGAAGGTCTTGCGGACGCGTTTGTAATCCCGTATATTCGCGTTCGAAACACAGCTGAGCGCGATTTGGCAGCAGACCGCGTTGCGTTGGTTTTGCGTTGGTATCGGTGCCGGTCGTTCAGAAAGCAATGGCAAACTACTGACGTAAATTTGCCTAGAGATCACAGCGGTAGAAATGCTGGTGTTGACAGCGATGTCCTGTAAAAAAAAAAGGATGTGCACAACAACAACAACAAAAACACGTAGCACAGTAACGAATGCCCATAACATTCCACCATGTGATCACGTCTGCAACTATCACGGGTGATGTGGAATGACAAGTCTTCTTCAGCATATGCTTGTAGTAATCACTCATATATGACGCTTACCAATCCTCAAATAACCCAATATTGATGCCCTTAAGACAGCAAATCATCTCGTTCATATTGAACATCTGAACCTCTGCATGGGTTGGACAGAAGATCCATCTCAAGTGTTGATAAGACGACATCTCTAAAACACGTTGCCGCTCATTCTATAACCATGAGGTTCATGGGCAAGGTTTCAGAATCATACACAATATTAACTTTCAGATTACCAGCCAAGATCGGTAATCAATGACTTAACTAACATCATCGCTCTTGACGGTTTCATTAGAGAGTCATCACTATGCTCTGCAATAATCTGCCCTCTATATATCATATTCTGTTCTAATGTATTGTTTGTAAGTGTCATCTCCGCATTGAACGTCGGCTGCAATAATTCTCCAACACTTAATATCCTGCGTCGTCATGGTGCATTCATAGGCTTCTTCCAGTCCATCTCATGATGTTGTCCATCCGCCTGTAATATTGCGCGTCTTCCTTTTACCTTACCCCTAGTATATTCTTTAACAAGGAGCTGTGTCTTTTTATATGGCCAAAGTCACTTAATTTTTGAATCTGAAATAATTTAGTAATGTTTTCTTCTATCCCACTTTTTGAAATACGTCATTGTTTATTTTCGTCTCCTGTCATGATATTGGCCTGTTCTTTCATCCATATAACACAACAAGAAAGAGTCAATTGTGCCCCCCCCCCCCCAATTGTGTACTCAATGTCTAAATTTCTGCACCGAACAGTGAATGTTTCACTTGATCGCTCTAAGTGCTTCCATCGTCGATGAATTGGTCGATATTTTGAGGCGGACTTTTGTGTTGGCATTCTGGCAGCTGCCTTACGTATACCTGTGCGGGCTGTTGGTTTGTCGAGACAAATGTCTGTTCCACTTTTCTCATGGGGCAGTGAGGAGTATTTTTGTGTGATATTCAGTGGCACAGAAACGGAGCATTATGGGGACTACCTTTACCGTGAAGTTGTAACCGCGACTAACTAACTCTAAGTGTTGACTCGTAACTCCAAGCTGTGATGTCGGTTCCTAAATCAATCAATCAATCAATCAATCGTAACTCCAAGCTGTGATGTCGGTTCCTAAATCAATCAATCAATCAATCAATCGTAACTCCAAGCTGTGTAGATGTCAACAGCCGTTTCACGTTGTAGAACGTTGTTTTGGCCACTTCTATGTTCTATTTTATTTCTACCTCACACCCAACATCACGTGTTAATTATTGTCATCAAAATGTCAAGGTCCCTGTTACATGCCCTGGGCAGTATTGGGTTTATGGTGCTAGCCCCATATTTGTATAGCCAGTCGGTACCCATTGAATGATGTGGTCAATATCGCATGGGTCGCCTTTACTTCCCATGGCATCTACTAGTACCCGCTGTAGACTGGGTCACTCTGGGCACCTAGGTACAGTTTTAAAACTGCACCTCAATGGGGATTTGAACATATCACCACTGGGCTGGCAGGCAAGCACAGTAGTCACTGTGCTGCTGCGGCGTCCATTAATTCACCTACATAAGACACACTATTAATGTCCTAGATCAGAAACTCGTAATTGTCCTAGGTTAGAAACACGTCATTGTCCTAGTTTAGAAATACTTTATTGTCCTTGGTCAGAAACACTTAATTGTCCTAGGTTAGAAACTCTTAATTGTCCTAGGTTAGAAATACTTTACTGTCCTAGGTTAGAAACACTTAATTGTCCTAGGTTAGAAACTCTTAATTGTCCTAGGTTAGAAATACTTTATTGTCCTAGGTTAGAAACACTTAATTGTCCTAGGTTAGAAACTGTTAATTGTCCTAGGTTAGAAACTCTTAATTGTCCTAGGTTAGAAACTCTTAATTGTCCTAGGTTAGAAACTCTTAATTGTCCTAGGTTAGACACTCTTAATTGTCCTAGGTTAGAAACACTTAATTGTCCTAGGTTAGAAACTCTTAATTGTCCTAGGTTAGAAACGCTTAATTGTCATAGGTTAGAAACAACTGTCCTAGGTAGTTGACAATAGTCCAGGTTAGAAACACTAAATTGTCTTAGGTTAGAAACATTTAATTGTCCTAGGTTAGAAACTCGTCATTGTCCTCGGTTCGAAACACTTAATTGTCCTAGGTTATAAACATGTAATTGTCCTAGGTCTACAAGGTGTGGATTGCACCTGGCCCTGCAGCCAGCAGGGTTAGGATCGGCTAGCCTCTCCCAGGAGGGGTGAAGAGCGAAAATTTTAGTAGCCTGCCGATGACCCGCAAGCTACACAAGTCAACCCCACCTCCACGCGGTGTAGACTGAGAAACCATGACCGCGAGGTCATGAGCTAATGGGGCTATGGCTCGCCATAGAGGATGGGCTGCCTATGGTCAGATTTTTGTCCTAAACCTGCGACTGGCCTAGCAAGCCGGCAGAAAAAAACTAAGAAGTATAAACGGACTAACCCAAATGGATATAGACCCGGCAATGTTAATGGACTACGAGATAGATCAGCGATTAAAAAAAAAAAAAAAGTCACTATGAACTTCTGCTGATTTAATAGTAAAGAAGAATAACTTATAGAAACAATGGAAGAGAGGACAACTGGACTGATGGAAATAGCCAACACCAGAATAAAGGGGGAAGGATGCAAGGAGATCCACCACAGCTACACGTGTGTCTACTCTGGAAAGAAATAGCAAGAAAAGGCAAGACACAGTGTGAGAATTGTCATTGAATCACGGCTAGCAAGAGGAATACTAGAAATAAAATATATATAAGAAAGAATCATAACAGTGAGAATAAAAGAACAAACAATTACAACATATGTACAAATACACGCACCATGTAATACAAACAATAATGAGCAAGAATGCGAGGAATTCTACGAAGACATCCATGACATGCTAAATAAAATAGATAAGCATGACAACATCATAGTTATGGGAGACTTCAACGCAAGACTAGGACATAACAGAGCGGGCATAGAAAAACATCTTGGAGCATTTGGAGACCAACATAATGAAAGAAATGATAACGGAAGTAGACTGATAGAGTTATGCAGCCAACTTGACCTCTATATGACAAACACATTCTATAAACACAAAGACTCAGAAATAAACACCTGGTATAAATGGAATGATCTAGATACTAAAAGCCAAATTGATTTTATATTAACAAGAAATAACAGAAAGAGAAATATATTAGATGCAAGGGCAGTACCCAATCAGTAAACTTAAACAGCCTCAAAGACGAGGCAGTGAGGGAAAGTTATGGGAAAGAACTAACTGAAATCTTTGTAAAATTACCTATAAAAAGAACAACTGTGGAGGAAGAGTGGGAGATGTTCAAATCAAGCATGTTAAATACTGCAAAAATAACATGTGGAACCACGAAAAAACCAAAACACGGATAAAGAAAATAACAAGTTGGTGGAACGCAGAAGTAAAGAAAGCTGTAAAAGACAAACAGGAAAAATATAAAAAGTGGTCGAAGAGCAAACAGGAACTTGATTACATAGAATATAGAATAGTGAGAAGACGTGTGAATAGAATAGTAAAAAGAGAAAAACAAAAAGACTGGGAGGAGTATGGAGAAACCCTAAATAATAACTATAAGGAGGCATTTATAAAAGTCTACAAAAAGATAATTGCAATGAGAACCAGAGGAGAGCCCTTTGACCCAACTGAAATAATTAACAGCGAAAATGAGTGAACAAAAACAAATCCTAATAAGATGGAAACAGTACTTCGAAAAACATCTCAACATCTCATCAGACGTCACAGGAATTCAAGAAACCGACACCGATGCCACCGAAGAACTAGAACCAGACATACTGAAAGAAGAAATTATAGAAGCCGTTAGATTAGCCCCATTGAACAAATCACCGGGACAAGGTAAAATACCGAATGAACTAATTGATTGATTGATTGATTGATTGATTGATTGATTGATTTAGGAACCGACATCACAACATTCGGGACATTCTCATAAGCGCTCCGTCCCCATCCTCAGCAGCCAGCGAAGAGTTCCAGCACTAATAGTTCCAGTAGCAATCTGATTATATGTCCGTCTCACCTTTCCTCTGAGCGTCGATCGTTGGCCAGATCCCCTCGTCACACCTCGCTGTCTCATTCTTACCAGACTATGGTGATCCATTTGCTCCTCCGAGGTGTACATGTG
Source organism: Cepaea nemoralis (assembly GCA_014155875.1). Classification (NCBI taxonomy): domain Eukaryota; kingdom Metazoa; phylum Mollusca; class Gastropoda; order Stylommatophora; family Helicidae; genus Cepaea; species Cepaea nemoralis. Next base: position 911,799 of record JACEFZ010019206.1, read on the forward strand.
CTCCCACAAGGCCGCAACCACGTCAGTCTTGTCATGCATCAATACTCCACCAAGTTTTGCCGAGCCAGCCAATCTGTCCTCCTGTTGATTCCCCAGCACACCGGCATGCCCCACAGACAATATCCAGGTGATGCTTGCTACCCGTGACCTCCGAAACGAAGCAAGCCATTCTGCACGAAGCTTGCCTGTTCTCACCCTCCTCAACATGCTTTCTGAGTCAGTTACAATCACAATGTGTGTATGTGTCGTGTTCTCTATCCAGCGGAAAGCTGCACTGACCGCCTCCACCTCCATTCTTAAGCTAGATGTTGTGTCATCATACGTCAGGCTCTCCTGCAATAAACGCCGATCATTAGCTTTTGCTAAGAACCCCCAGGCACTTCTCCTACCTCTAATCACCGACCCATCCGTGTAGATAATCCCATCACCCGGGCGAGAATTATCCTGAATGAACTAATTAAAGTAGCAATAGAAGTAGGGGCAGCATGGCTACGTAGACTATTCAACCATGTTTGGGTAGAACAAAAGGCACCACAAGACTGGGGAAACGCCATAATTATCCCAATTTGGAAAAAAACAAAGGCAACAAGAGAGATTGCACACAATACAGAGGCATTTCCCTTTTGAGTCATACGGAGAAAATATTTTGCAAATTTCTTGAGAAAAGATTACGATCTACTATAGAACCCCAGCTAAGCGAAACACAACTTGGATTTAGGAAAAACAAAGGATACACAGATGCCATTTTTGCTTTTAGACAACTTATCGAAAAATCAATCGAATTCAATGAAACACTCTACTTAGTCTTTGTCGACCAAGAAAAGGCATTTGATAGAGTAGATAGAAACAAGCTGTGGGAAATCTTTAAACAATATGGAGTGAGTACACATCTAACAAACCTATGTAGAAGCTTATACAACAACAGTGAATGCACAGTGAGAGCAACTGGAGGACACTCAGAACCCTTCACTATAAGATCCAGAGTATGACAAGGTTGTGTCATGTCCCCTCTCTTGTTCATAACATATATAGACAACATATGTAAAGAAACCAGCCAAACAGAGACCACAAGAACACCGCATGACGAGAACACAGAAGAAGAACCATCTGCAAATTTAACCATTAGAGAACTCCTGTTTGCTGACGACCAAGCATTAATAGCAAAATCAGAAGCTGAACTACAAGACCACATGAATAGTCTAAACGAAATGTGTAGGGAACATAACATGAAAATTAGCACAAGCAAAACAGAGGTAATGACTATTACTAAAGAAGAAAACGCAACAGCGATTCACTTAAACGAACATCCCTTGAAACAAGTAAAGAGTTTCAAGTATCTAGGAAGTATAATATCATCAAATGGCAAATCAGAAGACGAGATCGAAAACAGATGCAATAAGGTAAACTAACACATTGGACAAATTGCACTAATACTAAAGAAAAAACATGTATCAATAACTACTAAGAAAGCACTTTGCAACAAAATCTTCCTACCAACTCTGTTACCAATGCCAAACCTGGACAATGACAGAAATATAGAAAAGAAAAATCACAACAGCAGAAAAGAGATTCCTGAGAAGAATACTCAATGTATCAAGAAGAGACAAGATCAGAAATGAAGAAATCAGGACTAGCTGCACTAGATTAGAAGGCAGCAAGTCAGATGATTTGACCATGCAAGTAGGTTACCAACTAACAATATACCACAACAAGCAATGATGTACAGACCAGATGGAAGCAGAGGAAGAGGCCGACCACGTAAAGGATGGACACAGGGAATAACAGTGTCCATGGGAATATCGATACATGAAGCCCATTAGCGGGCACTCTCCCGCTGTTTATACTTCACCTCGACACCGCAAGGTACAAGAGGAACATGATGAGATGAGATGATGAGATGTCCTAGCTTAGAAACTCTTAATTGAGATGAAGAGATGTCCTAGCTTAGAAACTCTTAATTGTCCTAGATTTTTTTTTTAAAGTTGCATATCCTTCACAGGACGAAGCTGTCAATCCCAGCATTTTCGCAGTTCGTGGTGATTCCTGGGCAAATTTTATGTTCAGAAGTTTGCCATTGCTTCTATACCTTTTTCTAAAAAACCAGCACAGCAGTGTTTCGAACCCGGGTACACGGGTACACGGGCTCACAAACCGCGTTCGCAAGCCCTTAGCCACAGAGACCGGTTGTCCTAGATTAGAAGCAATTACTTGCTTGCTTGCTTGTGTTCGCTGGCTGTGAACTCCAGCGTGAAGTCCTGTATGTCGGATGAATACATCCTGTTGTCCAACATCAGTGTGATGTCATACTGGACCTGAAGTTTGCGTGAGTATCCGTTGTCCCATGTCTGGCTTATTGGTGTGCAGACTGGTGGTTCCTCGCCATGCAGGCAGATACTCTCCGGCTTCGGAAGAATCATCGATCCTACTGATGTTAGCCAGGTCCCCGAAGGGACCTGTTGCCCAGGACGCACGGCGTGGACGTGTCAGCAGGTCTGGGCCAGTATAGATTCCGGCCCTGGTGCCTTGGAAACACGTCTGCGTCCCTAGTAGAAGCAATTAATTGTCCTCGGTTAGAAACACTATGGGTTCTCTTAGCGGGCGATAACTAGAAGCGGTTCTACCCCTCGTTGGTGACTTGCGAGATAACTGAGCCGGTCGCTCAGAAAGCAATGGCAAACTACTGAGCGTAATCTTGCCAAGAAATCAACAGACAGCTGAAAGATGCTGCTGTTGACAGCAATGTCCTGTAAAGGATGTGCAAACCATTTATTTAGGCCTATGTGTATGATCTTGAGTTAAGTGTTTTTAGTCTAAGAAACACAAGCTTAATGTGGGCAACCCGTGCAATTGTTTTCTCTACTTGTGCCATCTAGACATTTCTCTACTTGTGCCATCTAGACATTTCTCTACTTGTGTCATCTAGACATTTCTCTACTTGTGCCATCTAGACATGTTTCTACTTGTGCCATCTAGACATCTCTCTACTTGTGCCATCTAGACATTTCTCTACTTGTGCCATCTAGACATTTCTCTACTTGTGCCATCTAGACATTTCTCTATATGTGTCATCTAGACATTTCTCTACTTGTGCCATCTAGACATTTCTCTATTTGTGTCATCTAGACATTTCTCTACTTGTGCCATCTAGACATTTCTCTACTTGTGCCATCTAGACATTTTTCTACTTGTGCCATCTAGACATTTCTCTACTTGTGTCATCTAGACATTTCTCTACTTGTGCCATCTATACATGTCTCTACTTGTGCCATCTAGACATTTCTCTACTTGTGCCATCTAGACATTTCTCTACTTGTGTCATCTAGACATTTCTCTACTTGTGCCATCTAGACATGTCTCTACTTGTGCCATCTAGACATCTCTCTACAAGTGCCATCTAGACATTTTTCTACTTGTGTCATCTAGACATTTCTCTACTTGTGTCATCTAGACATTTTTATACTTGTGCCATCTAGACATTTTTATACTTGTGCCATCTAGACATTTCTCTACTTGTGCCATCTAGACAATTTTATACTTGTGCCATCTAGACATTTCTCTACTTGTGCCATCTAGACATTTCTCTACTTCCTATGTCATCTAGACATTTCTCTACTTGTGCCATCTAGACATTTCTCTACTTGTGCCATCTAGACATTTCTCTACTTGTGTCATCTAGACATTTCTCTACTTGTGCCATCTAGACATTTCTCTACTTATGCCATCTAGACATTTTTCTACTTGTGCCATCTAGACATGTCTCTACTTGTGCCATCTAGACATTTCTCTACTTGTGCCATCTAGACATTTTTCTACTTGTGTCATCTAGACATTTCTCTACTTATGCCATCTAGACATGTATCTACTTGTGCCATCTAGACATCTCTCTACAAGTGCCACCTAGATATTTCTCTACTTGTGTCATCTAGACATTTCTCTACTTGTGTCATCTAGACATTTTTATACTTGTGCCATCTAGACATTTTATACTTGTGTCATCTAGACATTTCTCTACTTGTGCCATCTAGACAATTTTACACTTGTGCCATCTAGACATTTCTCTACTTGTGCCATCTAGACATTTCTCTACTTCCTATGTCATCTAGACATTTCTCTACTTGTGCCATCTAGACATTTCTCTACTTGTGCCATCTAGACATTTCTCTACTTGTGGCATCTAGACATTTCTCTACTTGTGTCATCTAGACATTTCTCTACTTGTGTCATCTAGACATTTCTCTACTTGTGTCATCTAGATATTTCTCTACTTGTGTCATCTAGACATTTTTATACTTGTGCCATCTAGACATTTTTATACTTGTGTCATCTAGACATTTCTCTACTTGTGCCATCTAGACAATTTTATACTTGTGCCATCTAGACATTTCTCTACTTCCTATGTCATCTAGACATTTCTCTACTTGTGCCATCTAGACATTTCTCTACTTGTGCCATCTAGACATCTCTCGTCTCATGCTAGCATCCATTGTGTCAGCAATGTACCTCACGATCACGATCATAATCAGGTGTCTTGTAAATTGTCGTATGCGTTTATATCTTTACACAGATCTCGGTCCATGGTGTCCTTAACCAACACCATCATCTTAGGCCAACGCTGGTCTTTCTAATAACCACGATGTTCTACAACGCCTCGCTCCGCATAATGTGTCCAAAAATACAACGCTTGTCTCTTGTCTGTTAGTAGTTGTGTGTAAGGTTCTACATCCAATAGCCTCTTCCAGACAATCGTTGTTAGTTACTATGACCGTCCAAGGTATTCGCAACATTCCAAGATCCATTGAAATATTGCAGAATAGCTCGATAACCATCTTAGTACCCTCTTTTTGACATTCTGTGAAAGGGATTTATTACATAATGCAGATGAATTGCAGCTTATGCTTGGCTTATTCTGCCCTAATCTATGTTATGTATCTTCCATCTGATGTCATAATTCCTCCCACATATTTGAACTTATTGACTTCGTTAAGTACGGTGAAGCTTTCTCCCCTCCATTGTAACATCACATTTTGGTACTATCTTGTTATGCTTATTGCCATCATTTGTTTTTTCACGAACAGTCTTTGTTACTGAAATGATCTTCTTTTTTTTTTTTTTTGTAACCTCGCAGTGTCTTAATGAGAGTTATCCTGGCAAATTTCAGGTAAATTCTAATGTCCTCGTTCTGGATACATTCTAATATGTCACAGTGTGGCGGGACCAGCGTGACTACTTTCAGGCCATAGAAAATGAGATAGGACCAGGCGATCACACAAGAGTACACACAGTAGTTGCTCAATTTGCGCTACTGTCAATGTTGTCAGTGCAGCTAAGACACGTTTGCATCTATGAATAATGTGGTCACCTGACACTTGAATGAGAGACTATGTCACACTTGGATAGTGTTTCGGGTCATGGCGGCCAACGATGTGTTTATGCTGTACAGTATTGGCTGGGTCTGTTTTACAGATGGTGTTATTAAAAGAGCAGCACAATACAGAGTCCTCACTGTCAGTTTCTGTACACCACTGACAGCAGTATGTAATTAATCTAGCATGTTATGACACAATTGCGTGCCAGTGTTATACACGCATATATCATCGGCAAAAGTGAGAGCCCCGCCAGGCCCTGAGCACGGGTATTGTGTCACTCTAACTGCGTGTAGGGCCAACACACCAGGGGACATTGGAGAACCACGAGGCAACACTGGACATTTGCCCATAGCTTCTACCAGCACGAAATGTCATGGATCTCTTCACGAACATTAGCATTATCCTAATAATAAGTCATGGCTTCATGTGTATTTTCAGTGTTTGCCCCTCACTGGAAACATGATGATGCTGTATTTTAACGTCACACTGTGTGGGACTCTTCACACATACGCCATCTAAATTATCAATACATTAGGTGCCGTCTCCGCAATGAAGATTGGCTGCAATGGATCTCCAACACTGTCTCTCGCACTGACTGTACATTATGTTACATTGCTGTTAATCCATCTCCTGATGTTATCTTCTCACATGTATCGTTGTCTACCTCTTGCTCGCTTGCCTTCAACCTTACCCTTGCGTGTGGTTTTTATCAGAGTGTTATGTCTTTTAACGTTGCCGAAATATTTCACTTGTCTCTTTTTTTATTTCTTTCATAAACTCTCTTTTAATTCCCAGTTTTTCTAGACCCTCTGTATTTGATTGTTTTTGTGTCCATGAAATCCGACATATTCTTCCGTATATCCACATCTCCATGGCCTCTATTTGATGTTAATACTGAGTTCATGATGCTGAAGGCATTTTGGCTACTCATATTCTCTTTTTTTTATTTATGTTTTACTTCTGCCACCATCTGTTATTACATGTCCAAGATAGGAGAAACGTTCTTTCTGTTGTATTATCTCCCCGTTAACTGTAATGTTCATTGATGATCTCTCCTATCCACTGCTAATTATCATAGTTTTCGTTTTTTTTAATGTTAATATCTAAGCCACATTTTGCATTATGCCTGTTTACTTCTTCCACTAGTTTTTGTAACTCTTACTCGCTTTCTGCTAGTAACACTGGATAGCATACCTAAGATTGTTTTTGATTCTCCATTGATGTTAAGCCCAGGCAGTTCGACTTGTTTAAAAAATTCTTTCATCTAAATAAAGCGGCACAAGTAGTTGCATTATTCTCTCTCTCAACACTTCTTCAAACTCTCTGTCTTCTGTCAACCAACTTTTCCCCCAACTATTTCTTCTCTCAACCAACATGTCTTCGAAATTATTATTTATTCTCTCAAACAACAAATTCGCCCAACTACTTATTTCTTCACTTAAACAACATTTCACCCAGCTCACCATTTCTTCTCTCACCCAACTTCCTCCCAACTCACCTTTTCTTCTCTCAACCTACTATTTCGTATTTTAGCCAACATTTCTCCCAACCTACTACCCCTTCCATCTCATATTCTCTGGATGCCAGTGTATTTTGTCATGTACCATTTTCTCCAGCCTTCTATAATGCAAGAAGTATCTCACTCACAACTTCGACATAAGGATGCGCAGTGGCCAGCAAACTTGCCCGCCTGCCCGTGTTCTCCGAGGCAGGATTTTTTTTTATTGAAAACTGCCTATAGATGGATATCTTTCATTGAAAACTGCCTATATATAGATAACATATCTTTCATTCAAAACTGCCTATATATAGATGAAGCCGCGTGACACGACACGGCTCCACAGGATGTTTGGCTGATGCAACGACAAGAAACCCCTCCCCTGCAGCTGGAGGATCATGGGTAATTTGAATGGTTAAAAATTGAGCTCGCATTTTTGCCCTGGGGATTCAGTGCTGGAGTGGCCTCAGCGGCCGAAGGCCGCACTGACACCAAGCAGAGAGGGGGAATGTGATCGTCCCCCTCACACCATCTCCAGTCGGGAACCGTGTGTGTGTGACCAGCGCCTAACCAGGTGGTGCCAAATATATTAATTCAGGTGCAAAGACCTGTGAAACAAATAGGACAGTGAAGAGAGCCCGCAAAATATAGCTCGCAGAAACATTACTGCTGGAACACTGGTGCACGATGGTTGAGGTATGTTGCAAATCAAATTGCTTGCTTTTATTAACGAATGTAGGAAATTTGGGTCATAACTAGCCCCACATGTGTTAATGGCCTAAGGTTTAGTAACAGATAATTAGAATAGTTGTTGAAGTTAAGAGATAGGTGTTAGAATAATGTTAAGGCTTTGTGAAGGATGTAAATGAGACCTCCCCCGATAAACGGAAACAGCGAATAGGCCATACCTATTAATAGATCGCCTGTTGGTTTTTTACTGCTGGCATTGGCAGGCAGCTAAAACGGAGAATGTAAACAAAGGCCAAGATTAGTGTTTTAGCTAAAATAAGAAGTTCCTGTTGGGTGTAAGTAACATCTATATGTACAGGAATATGTGTTGGTGTAGTTTAATTATTAATGGCCAGCTGAGTTCACTTAAAATGGGGTAAATCAGGTGTTATGCTGCTAAATAAACCTCAGAAGTGCCTTTGAGCTGTAACTATAGATCAATAGGGTGTGTTATGTGTAGATAGCCTCTAAATGTGGACAGATATGTAGTTTAATAATTGGTAGCTGGTGCAGTATTCTCATCATAAGGCTGCATGAGTATTCTCTGACATATTGAATGCTGGGTTTGGCCACCATGAGAAATAATATGCTGTTAGTTATTCTGACCATTTATTGATTTGCTAGTCATTCTATTGACATGTCATGTTATATGTAAAAACTGTGTGGGTAGGTTCAAACTAATGTTGTCTCATTGAGGCCATGTATACAGCATGTGACTGGCTGTCACACTGCATCATGATATTGTTGTTGTGTCACTTGATGTTGAGATGTGATGTTCAACTGTCCCCATGTATGTTGCTGGTGCAGGGCTTAACTTGGCCAGTGTGAATAATGTGACAGACTGTGTCTGAATGAGTGTATTGGTATATTATTAATTCATAGGCAGTTATTTTATAGTTTTTAAGTTGCTGTTAATATAGTAGTAATATTTAACAGTTGTTAAATATGTTTTTGGTTGTTTACTTTGATTGCAGGATGTGATTCCTGCCGAAGGGAACAACCCTGGGTCCTTAATTACCCCCCTATTTTCCCTTACCTCACATTTTCCACCTCCCCTCCCAACTGATCCCATAGTTGAGCTTTCCATACCTTAGTTTGTTACTGCGTGGTTAAAGGTGTAGTTCCTGGTTCAACCTTTCACACTCATGTTTATACTTTTATTTTTGAAGTTGTGGTCTTGTTATTGTAATGTGTCCCAATCGGTTTGGGGACATAACTTTCTCTGGCGGCATTAGGCACAATATTGGATTTGGCTGAGGCACGGGGTTTGGTAATATCTGGAGCTCAATCCACTGATTTTCCGCTGTGTACTACAGGGATCCATAGTGTTGTGTTGTGTGTCTCAGGATGGTAAGTCCCGTCTCCGCACTGTAAGGCTCATACTCAGATTTAGAGTTGTGTTACTTTCTATTTTCCAAGTAATGGTCTCTCTGTTGTCCAGTCCTGGTCAGCCGGCTGTATAGGTATCGTAGCAGAGTCTTAGGAGTACTCTGTAGGCTCGGCCACCACAGGCAGAGGTCTGGCTATATGCGGCAGACTGCCTATATGAATGTCAGTGATGTAGAGTGTTGATTGTCTTGTCCATAAGTAACCAAACTTTGTCATCCGCATAGTTATGAATATGTGCTACAGTATTGGACAAAATAAAGACTGATGCGTATTGTTTTACCTTGTTTATCTAGTCTTTGCTGTTGTATTATGTTTAGTCTTTGTTGTCCCAGTAACATTGGTTATTGTCGGTCCCATTCATTGATGTTGTTACAGTCCAACAGTGTGATCTTTTGTCTGGGGTGTACAACAGTATGTATACCCTCCGCTCAAAGAACTCCTGGAAATCTTCTGTCTAATTTTCTATCCCTTTCTTTTGTTAACTGGAGGGAATATATAAGGTGCTCTTTTTCTCTTTCTTCTTATTATCTTTTCTTCTCTGGCCTACTAAAAGTCAGTGTTGCGCTTCTTTGTCTTTGAGCACCCAAGAATAGGAAACTTATGTCCTCCTATCCTTGATATTCATTTTACTGTTACAAAATGGCGAGCCTGAGCCTAGGATGTAAGCGGCCTCTGGATCACCCTGATGGTAACTGTTCCATTCCTTGATGATTGTTTTAGGCGGTAGATCTATTTATATTTCCCTGATCTTCATGGTCACGTAGAAAGATCGACGGGTCATATTTGAAAGAACCCAGGTTTGTTCCCCATCCTCTCCAAGATCCCATCTTCATCCCCATCCCCCCATCTGCCCACCCCCATCTTCCCAACTCCGTCCTCCCCATTTTCCCAACCCCATCCCCATTCCTTCTATCCCCCCTTATCCGCACACCCTCCCCCATGTCTCCATATCCAAAGCACAGCACGGAAGAGAGCCCAGATGCCAGACAAAGCACAGGTCAACTACAAACATGTCATCGCAAGTCGTCGAAACAACAGGTGACCCTATTATTCACTTATGAGAACCATAACTTCTCAGACAGTACACGTTCGAACCTGAACTTATCGATGTTTTTCTTATCTGGTATGCACATATACCTCTACAGAAGTCACCAAGCTTTGCCCAAAAAGCTACAAAGAAAGTTGACGACTTTGGGAAGTGACATAGCAGGGGAGCAGAACACTCCCATGTTTAAATGAGACCAGGGCCGTGCTTGTCCAAGGACAAATATAGTTGTTCATCACAGGAGGACAGTTTTTAAGAGTGGTCAGGGGATGAACGTGGCTATTCCAGAATTCCCGGAGCTGATTGAGCAGTGCATTCAAATGTATCTTCATCGGAATCAGCTGGCCTGTAGGCGGTGACACCGCCAGGCCAGGGCAAACCCTCCACACCACCAGCATTGACTGTCTGTGAATGTATTCAACTCCCCATGGTGACATCATCCCAAGTCATTGAGAAACATCCCCTCATTCCACCAAAGAAGGAGGCACCAAAACTCCATCCCACCAGCTCATTCCCCCCAGCATCAGAGCATCGAACAATCATATTCAATTCCCCATGGGACATCATCCCAAGTCATCGAGAGACATATTTCCCCCACATTCCCCCAAAGAAGGAGACATCAGAGATCCATCCCGCCAGTGTATCCCTCCTGCGGCGAAACAACGTACATTCTGCTTCCAACATAACGGATGGCTTATGTGGTGTGCCAGAGATGCATACATTGACAAGCGAATCAAGAGGGAGGTGTCCCTTGCTTTACGTGTTTTAATCGTGCCAATGTGATGTGACCGATGGACAGTGTTATCCTGGTTATCAGGAAATCCTCTTCATTCAGGAAGGAAGCAGAGAAGAAGTTTATTTAGGCATGGATCAACTTGCTGACTTGACATTTAGTAATTAGTTGAAAGCATTGTGTCTTATTGTTGCCTTTTTGTATTCTAAGCAGGTGACTGGTTACACATGATTATATCTTTTTCTCAAGAAGGAAGAACACCAGTCTGTCCAAGAACAAGAACCATTGGGGCAGAGAAAGGCTGCAGATTTATCTCCATTGTCATAGAATGTAGAATCCATATATGGCCATATGCCTTTCTATTTCAGATGTTCCTGGCGGTCATGCCCATATTACCCAAGGTAATCTGGTTATGTTGGTGGTAATGGAGATATTTTCCCTTTTTTGACAATGATGATTGTCATTGTGAACATTCTTATTATTTTTGATCTAACTATGTATTGCCAACATGAAACTGAGTGTTCATTTTGATGTCAGGATTTTTTTTGCTTATTCTGAATGTAAACTGCATAATTCCCAGCGCCAACAATAGGATAATGGATTACCTTTTTGTCAGGGGCCGATTTTGTTGTTGTTGATAGTATGCACAGAGAATCCATCCCAATCTTCCCATGGATGCAGAGTTTGTGTGGCTGTAGGACCAGCCATTTGTTGGATGGGGGGCATGAAGCCGCGTGATACGACACGGCTCCACAGGATGTTTGGCTGATGCAACGACAAGAAACCCCTCCCCTGCAGCTGGAGGATCATGGGTAATTTGAATGGTTAAAAATTGAGCGCGCATTTTTGCCCTGGGGATTCAGTGCTGGAGTGGCCTCAGCGGCCGAAGGCCGCACTGACACCAAGCAGAGAGGGGGAATGTAATCGTCCCCCTCACACCATCTCCAGTCGGGAACCGTGTGTGTGTGACCAGCGCCAACCAGGTGGTGCCAAATATATTAATTCAGGTGCATAGACCTGTGAAACAAATAGGACAGTGAAGAGAGCCCGCAAAATATGGCTCGCAGAAACATTACTGCTGGAACACTGGCGCACGATGGTTGAGGTATGTTGCAAATCAAATTGCTTGCTTTTATTAACGAATGTAGGAAATTTGGGTCATAACTAGCCCCACATGTGTTAATGGCCTAAGGTTTAGTAACAGATAATTAGAATAGTTGTTGAAGTTAAGAGATAGGTGTTAGAATAATGTTAAGGCTTTGTGAAGGATGTAAATGAGACCTCCCCCGAAACGGAAACAGCGAATAGGCCATACCTATTAATAGATCGCCTGTTGGTTTTTTACTGCTGGCATTGGCAGGCAGCTAAAACGGAGAATGTAAACAAAGGCCAAGATTAGTGTTTTAGCTAAAATAAGAAGTTCCTGTTGGGTGTAAGTAACATCTATATGTACAGGAATATGTGTTGGTGTAGTTTAATTATTAATGGCCAGCTGAGTTAACTTAAAATGGGGAAAATCAGGTGTTATGCTGCTAAATAAACCTCGGAAGTGCCTTTGAGCTGTAACTATAGATCAATAGGGTGTGTTATGTGTAGATAGCCTCTAAATGTGGACAGATATGTAGTTTAATAATTGGTAGCTGGTGCAGTATTCTCATCATAAGGCTGCATGAGTATTCTCTGACATATTGAATGCTGGGTTTGGCCACCATGAGAAATAATATGCTGTTAGTTATTCTGACCATTTATTGATTTGCTGTCATTCTATTGACATGTCATGTTATATGTAAAAACTGTGTGGGTAGGTTCAAATAATGTTGTCTCATTGAGGCCATGTATACAGCATGTGACTGGCTGTCACATGCATCATGATGTTGTTGTTGTTGTGTCACTTGATGTTGAGATGTGATGTTCAACTGTCCCCATGTATGTTGCTGGTGCAGGGCTTAACTTGGCCAGTGTGAATAATGTGACAGACTGTGTCTGAATGAGTGTATTGGTATATTATTAATTCATAGGCAGTTATTTTATAGTTTTTAAGTTGTTAATATAGTAGTAATATTTAACAATTGTTAAATATGTTTTTGATTGTTTACTTTGATTGCAGGATGTGATTCCTGCCGAAGGGAACAACCCTGGGTCCTTAATTACCCCCTATTTTCCCTTACCTCACATTTTCCACCTCCCCTCCTAACTGATCCCATAGTTGAGCTTTCCATACCTTAGTTTGTTACTGCGTGGTTAAAGGTGTAGTTCCTGGTTCAACCTTTCACACTCATGTTTATACTTTTATTTTTGAAGTTGTGGTCTTGTTATTGTAATGTGTCCCAATCGGTTTGGGGACATAACTTTCTCTGGTGGCATTAGGCACAACATTGGATTTGGCTGAGGCACAGAGGTTTGGTAATATCTGGAGCTCAATCCACTGATTTTCCGCTGTGTACTACAGGGATCCATAGTGTTGTGTTGTGTGTCTCAGGATGGTAAGTCCCGTCTCCGCACTGTAAGGCTCATACTCAGATTTAGAGTTGTGTTACTTTCTATTTTCCAAGTAATGGTCTCTCTGTTGTCCAGTCCTGGTCAGCCGGCTGTATAGGTATCGTAGCAGAGTCTTAGGAGTACTCTGTAGGCTCGGCCACCACAGGCAGAGGTCTGGCTATATGCGGCAGACTGCCTATATGAATGTCAGTGATGTAGAGTGTTGATTGTCTTGTCCATAAGTAACCAAACTTTGTCATCCGCATAGTTATGAATATGTGCTACAGTATTGGACAAAATAAAGACTGATGCGTATTGTTTTACCTTGTTTATCTAGTCTTTGCTGTTGTATTATGTTTAGTCTTTGTTGTCCCAGTAACATTGGTCATTGTCGGTCCCATTCATTGATGTTGTTACAGTCCAACAGTGTGATCTTTTGTCTGGGGTATACAACAGTATACCCTCCGCTCAAAGAACTCCTGGAAATCTTCTGTCTAATTTTATATCCCTTTCTTTTGTTAACTGGAGGGAATATATGAGGTGCTCTTTTTCTCTTTCTTCTTATTATCTTTTCTTCTCTGGCCCACTAAAAGTCAGTGTTGCGCTTCTTTGTCTTTGAGCACCCAAGAATAGGAAACTTATGTCCTCCTATCCTATATATTCATTTTTCCTGTTACAAAAATAACATATCTTTCATTGAAAACTGCCTATAGATGGGTGACATATCTTTCATTGAAAACTGCCTACAGATGGGTGACATATTTCCCAGGAAGTAAAAGTGACCGGTGTGATATTGACCACACCACACATTGAGTGATTGGTCTAAAATTAGCGGGCTTAAACCATACACACAATAGGAACCATGGCGTAAAAGGGATCCCTTTATGTCACTTTGTTGATTACCCTAACATCGAATAACCCGTGGCTTTCGTTTATTCTCTATAAATCTAAATTCCGTGATCCTTCATTGTCTGTGCCTTATAATATAGTTTACTTACTTGCCTTATCATCATTTATGTTCGTCATTCATTTTATTTAATAACTGTACCTTTCTAACAACTATGAAAATGTTTGCGTTCATTCTTCTCTATATGGGGTTCCTCGGTGAAAATAGTCCATTGTTGAATAAATTCTTCGATGTCTGAATATGACACAACAAATTGAAAACCATATTACCAGCTTATAAATGTCTGAAGACGACACAACACATTAAAAACCATATTACCAGTTTATAAATGCCTCATTGTTTACCCAATCAAGTCGCCGCTGAACGTGTTGCATGGAGGGCAAATATCAGAAATGGAATAAAGTCAAAGGAGAAAATTATTGCAGCAAATTGGCCTTATCAGTCACACTCGCTACCGCCATAGTTAAAAGTTATTATGCCTTTTTAAAGCACAAACTATCGTCTGTCAGGACGGCAAGGTGCCAATGATGAGTGAGTGAGTGTTTACCCAACCTTTGCTGACGATTGTTGTTCTCCTTCTTGTGTCCTTGACTAGAAAGCAATAAGCGACTTTTCCCCTCCTCACTTGGCGATGTTCCCCTCCACTCTCCAAACATCTCAGACTATTGAGTTTACTAGCCTCAACAGTTTCCGTCATGATACCTTTGCCTGATCTCCCTCCCGCCATCGATCTGTTGTCCGTGCAATGATTTTCTGGGCCTCTTCTCGGAATATGGCAAGTTCACCCCATACATCTGAATGTTATACTAATATGAGCGCCTTGGTTGATCTAGGCAAGCAATACTTTGATTATCACTACATATTGTGTACATTCTTTATTAACAGGGCTGGGCGATTGATTCCCAATTCCTCTGACTTTTCTAAGACTTTTTGGTTGTTTTTCTTACAGTTGTCAGTTATTACAGATAATCATCGCGAGATAATATAAATATGTCGTTGTGTTTGCGTGGTTATTTCAACAGCTACCATTTTGCCGAATGGGCCAAATCACATATGGTACTACAACATGCTGCACACAGCGAGAAAACAGCGTTAGAACTAACTTGCTCGATCAAAGATGGCACTGCCTTCTTCTGAGGTCAGGGCATCCAACTTCTGCATTCATGTGTGTGAGATTTACTTTCGTTAGACAGACTCCGTCCACGGTAGCGGGCGTTACCGACCCATGGGTAGATTTCTATATCCTGACAATGTTGCCAGGAATGAAGGCTTACGGCCTGCTCTTTGCTATTTCCAGCTGCCGTGAAATGGTTAACGTGTATAACTTGCACAAGGGACCTCCACTTTGCCGCCCTTATCTAGGAAAACTAGGTATTCACTATCACTACCAAAGAGACCAGGGCGACGTGTGATATCATTAGATACCAATGGTTCTTGGAAAAATTTCTAGCGCTGTGCAGGGATCGAACCCTGCACCTTCTGGTTCTCAGGGGGTTATTGTAACTACTCAGTCGCCAAAAACTAACTCATTGTAAGGACATAACCAAGCTGGAATGTCTGACCAGCTGAGCTGCAATGGGCACTCTTCCGACAGACGGGTCTAAATAGTTCTGCAGTGAATAAGTTAGGGTTTAGGGTTAGGGTTAGTGTTAGTGTTAGTTATATAAAATTATTCACTGCAGAACTATTTAGACCCGTCTGTCGGAAGAGTGCCCTGCAATGAAAATAAAACTGGAAAGATATCGTTTATGAATGAATAAATCCGTAAATACGGTAGACATGACTTTAATATATGCAGCGGCACTGATTATAATAGTACGAAAGGTAATTATTTGTTTTAAATGTGATGGCAAATATGAACCTACGTTAACAGAAGTGTGCCAATCACTGGTACTCAAGTTATGACACTGAGCGGACTCCATCGCCGCACTGGTTGGGCACCAACTCAATTCTGTTACCACTGGGAGTGTGATACTCAGACCGCTGAATTGACAAGTGAGTGTACTATCCACTCAGCCACCACATCTTACATATCATAGAATGCAGAAACGTTGAAATATACAACTTATCTAACACGGCCAATAAACAGATAAGTGGCAATCCCCGTTAACAAGACAGAATCTACAGCAATGTGAAATGTTAATGAAACACAAACATAGTTTATCAACACTAACAGCAACGACCACAAACTCCTGCCTGGCGGAATGTTAAACCTGTCTTCTGTCGTGGTTGAACCGGCCATGCAAGTTAATCAACCAACCATCAAGTACGTACAAACAACATAATGAAGCTCGCTGGCTCGGTCTTGATTAGCTGGTATTGCTTGAGGAAAATCACGTTTAAACATGATACTTGCCATGAGCAGATTTCAGGACGAAATTAACCACAAGAAAACCAAGTCTTTATCAATTATGCAAGCCTTATCACTTATACAAGCTTGATCACTTATACAAGCTTATCAAGTATACATGCTTTATCACGAATACCAAGCGTTATCACTTAATGCAAGTTTTATCGGTTTATAGGCTATATCAAGCGTAATCACTCATACAACATCATCATTTATACAATCGTTCTCACTAATACAAGTGTTATCATTTATGCAAGCTGCATGAAGTATTCAAGATGTATCAGATAGTCAAGCTTTATCCGGTTAGTAAAGTAAAGTAGCCTCTGTGTCGTCTTTATCGGGTAGTCATTTGTTCCAGTTAGACATCTTTGTCTGGTAGACATCTTTGTTAGGGCAATCAACTTAAATATTAGCTCTGAGGGGTTCTGCCTGGCTGAGATCTTCTAACGACTCACCAGCTACTACAGTGGCAGTACTTTGTTGATCACCCTGGGATGCACTGGTGCACTTGTTTAGTCAAGGGTGAATTTACATTCCCCATTGCGTGGTGAAGCTTTTACCACAAACACACGGCCAGCATGGGTGTAAAGCTAAGTCGAAGACCTGTATCGTTCCGTGTCGTTACCGTGGGGACATTAATGGATCCATCATTCTCCCCTCCAACAATAATATTGCCCTGTTGTAGTTGTTCTGAGTCTCGGTTCAAGTGTCGCTGAAGTCATATACCGGCCACCATTGACAGTGAAAGTCAATCACAACGTGTCAAACTACAGTCAGTAAAGCGGCTGTGGGCCGATCTCGTCAATGACTTGCCTGGTATACAGATTTATGGTTATATACCTTTGTTCTATTCCTCCATAATGACTATCAGGTATCCGCTCAGGACGACGTCTAATGAATTATTCACCAGCCACACAATTTAAATAATTAAAATATATTGGAATTTTATTATATTGTGTTAAATCACAGTGGGTTTTTCACGTATGTCTGCAAAAAACAACTCAAACGACATTAAAAATGAAACTTCAGAAAATTTCTTCTGCAGTTTTTTTTTCTTCTTTCTGACTATGTGTACAGTTTACTAAATATATAAAGTATAGTGAACTAACAAATCATTAATTAACGTATAGTATGTGTATTGTACCCAGGTATCTAACGATATTTTGTCAAGCCGCTAACATTGTGGATTCCATCAGCCAGCTACGACTTCTAAAGTATTTACCGTAAACTGGTGGCTGTGAACTTACACAGTACTTTCAGGACGTTGTGACCATCCCGAACCCCAGTTGATTGTCTACGGCAATTTTACGTCCGGTAGTTTGCCACTGCTGTCTGAACCAGGAGTCAACGTTGAAGTCCAACTGACCGGTGCAGGAGTTGAACCCCCCCCCCCCCCCCCCCCACCCCCCTTACTTCGCCTTCAGCGCATCGGAAGTGTAAGCACATTAAGCCCCGTGACCAAGTAGACCTTATTGTAAGGCACAGTATCCCAATGACAGACATCAGTTGCACTTGAATCTGTTCAATTCTCATAACCCTCTGACATCTCAAACTACAGAATTTCAAACAATCACTTTTAAGATTCATAAAAAACATTTTATACATGGCATTCCTGCTGTTCACGCCAGGCTTTAACTTGGCTGTTGTACCTGAGTGGTATTCTTGTTATGTGACGGGATGTTTGTGAGACGTTTTATGGCTTTGTAACTGGAATTAAGAAATAAAGTGTACTCTAGATTGCCGTTGTTGTTGCGCCCGCCGTATAGAACGGGCAGCATTCAAGGGCAGAATCCCGCCTGTGTCACGTGGTTGCTGTTACTTTTGATTGAGGTGATATTATTTCTGCTTGGCGCTGATTATGTCTACGCATTGGCTCTGGAATGAACTGCGTTGGTTTCCTAAATGTTTGTGAAGAGTTAACCGATACATTGGCGTGTCTCGCTGCAGTTAGAATGTAGCGATACACATGTTCCTCTCTTTCTGGCTCTCTTTGTGTTCATCCAGCTATCTATCTATCTGTCTGTTTATCTGTCTGTCTCTTCCCTTCCATTCTCACACACGCCCTCTCTGTCTATCCAAGCTTTTTCCTCCCTTCATCTAATTGTCTCACTGGCTATTTCTGTCTATGCGTTAGCATGCCTGTCATAATACGTGCATAAGTAAAAGGAAAGGCATTACACGCAACAGAGATGTGGTGCCTGAAATCATAGTTGTCAATATCTTGGACTGCCAAAGTGATTCATATTGATTGTCTGGAAGAGGCTAATGAAACTAGAACAGTATTTAAACATATAAGAGAGAGAGACAAACAGCATTCGTTAGTCATGTGATGAGAAGAAAGGCATTGGGGAATTACGTGACAACTTAAAAGATCGGTGGGAAAAGAGGCAGGGGCAGACTAAGAGAAATTATGTGGATGGACTGAGACGATAAATGGAGGAATATCATCAGCAGAAATAATCTAGAGCACCAACGACCGTGATCTGTGGCAAGACATGAACGCCTGCGCCAGCTGGCAGGCATATGGTGGTGGTGGTGGTGGTGGTGGTGATGATGATGATGATGATGATGATGATGATATGATGATGATGATGATGATGATGATGATGATGATGATGATGATGATGATGATGATGATGATGATGATGATGATAAGAGGCAAGATTGGGTACCAATCCAAGAATCACTCTAGACTTTACCAGAAATCACGTATATGGAAGTGTGAGTGTACGAAGGGATTTATCAAGTGTGTCCCTCGGCTTGGATGGACCGATCACGTTGACTGCATGTTAAATTAGCTCTTTCCAAGGAAAATATTCTTTTAAACAAAGAAACCACACCAACGATAAACTTCACAGTGTGTTGCCTGCCTTATTTCACTGCATGTCATTAGGTGCAGAATTAGGATATCATACGAAGTGAAGAGATGAATCCCGATTAGTCGACTGAAATACACGGCAAACAAAAGCTTCAGTGAATTCCCAACACCAGCGACAGGAAGACTCAGTGGTGAATCTGGGGTCCTGTTGTGGCTGCTTCAGTATTTGGTCATCTGTCAGCTCCACTTGGATACGCTTGATCACCCATCTGATTGTCTGTGAGTCGGTGTTTCCGTGGTAGCTTCACTTGAGGTTAATGTATGTTCTGGTTCTTTGCTGTAGCTGTAGTTCGCAGGTAGTTTCTCTACTCTCGTCATCTGTAAGGCCTTGGCGGCTTCCACGCTCCTCATCTTGTGAGTCGGGTGTCTTTTGGTGTTGATCTTGAACGTGCCATTTTCTCCCCCTTATCAGGTTTCTTGAACAGTTCAGGTGACTTGTTCTCGATAGCGCTCTACAGATGCCAATGTTAGTAGTTGGGCGACCATCTTTATATTCTTGAAGTGCGCCATCTACAAGACATTCTTGACGCCCTTAGCAACAATAGTCAATACTGTCACTGTACTGACAGTGGTTCAGTGACTCGATCTGTATCGCAAATTTACGGGTTACATTTGTGATCGTCTAGTATAGAATATGCAAACACATTTACATGAAAGAAAACAATAATGAACAATGTGAGCAAATTGAAATGGAGATGTACAATTCAATAATAATTATTTAAATAAACGAAGTTATAAATAACCAGTATAGAAACGAACACGTACAAAGCGACCAAGGAGTGTTGAAATATGATTATATGAGTGGCTGTCACTCCTGCACAAAACTGGCTGCAAAATGCTAACCACGAACAAGTCAGAACAATCATCATCAAGTGTCTTGCTACTGACGTGGGAGTTCATGCTTCTCCACAAATAGCGATCTCCGACGGCATGTTAATGTGTTGCCTTCCGTCCATGCCATTACACCAGACTGTCAAGAATGTTCTCCCGCTGTCTTCCTTGCCACAAATCTTTCCGGTTGTCACATGTTCCAGTTTTTGTCTTTTCATAAAGTTGCCACACACACACACGCGCACGCACACACAGAGAGAAAACCACAAGACAAATAACTCAGGCAACCCAGATGAAAGGAGGCGCATCCGCTAACAGAAGCCTGGGTCGCTGAAGAGAATTACAGCCAGAGGTGAATCTAATATGGCAATAGTATGGAGGAAGATATTCTTCTTCTGCCGCCCTTTATCCCTTATTGGGACATAGGCCCTCAAGCACAGCAGGACAAGCTGTACTATCTGTTGTTTATCCTGCAGCTCCCTCCATATATGATTCATCTGTCTGTCATTCTCTTCTCCGCCTGTGTTTTAGGTATCCAGCTATTTCGTTTCCTTGTGAGTTCTAGGCAAGAGAGCGCCTAGTCATAATGTCCTCGTGTTTCTACGTGTGTCCTACCCAGCGCACTGATAGCTTTTCTGAAGAAGATAGAGGAGACAGCAATGAATAGGAGAACTTGGCTGAGTTTGTTCAAGTCATATGCGGGTAGTAATGGGAGATAAAAGGCACATACAAGGAGCAGGCGAAGGTAGAGGTAAAGGAAGAGGAAGAGAGGAAGAAGTAGAGAAAGAGGACGACGAAAACGAAGAAGAAGAAGAAGAAGAAGAAGAAGAAGAAGAAGAAGAAGAAGAAGAAGAAGAAGAAGAAGAAGAAGAAGAAGAAGAAGAAGAAGAAGAAGAAGAAGAAGAAGAAGCAGCAGCAGCAGCAGCAGAAAAAGAAGAAGAAGAAGAAGAAGAAGAAGAAGAAGAAGAAGAAGAAGAAGAGAAGAAGAAGAAGAAGAAGATATTGAAGAGAGGGACAGGGGGAGGAGCAGAAGAACAAGAGGAGGGGGAGGAGATGAATAAGGAGAAATAAAATGAGGAGGAGGAGGAGTAAGAAGAAGAAGAAGAAGAAGTAGAAGAAGAAGACAATGACGACGTCACAGTTGCCATTTTATTTACATGGCCATGTATGTAATGTTCTCCGTGTAACTCCACATTACCTAATTACATCTTCCAACTCAACTGCTCTCAGACATTATATCCACATACAACTATACTTAGTTTGTTGTCTGCACCAGATTTTATTGAATTCTTTTTGTTTTTCCGGAAATTCACTAGGCAAACTGTCACTTTCCAGGCAAAAATCACGCAGACACATGAATACTTTAATACAAACTCTATATACATAGTTCTATCACAAATCACCACTCAACCTCTAATGAAATATCTACACGTTTAGCATGAGCTCAAGCACAAATCACCACTCAATCTTTAATGCAATATCTACAATGAATTACACTTTAAACGCAACTCACATATGAATATAGCATTCCTTGTGTGTAAGAATAGTCTGTCCAGATGAATGTACCATATTTGGGTATATGTTTTAATTACATTGACCTAGTCCTTAAGTCAGTGAACTGGACATACTAAGGTTTTAAGGAAATTGCCGATGTCAAATGTGTGTACATACACACATACAACCAACAAAAACTTTATCTGACTTCAAGTGACATGTTCGCATTTTTTTAAAAAACAGATCAATTTGTTTCAATGAAAACTATTTTCATGTAAGGAAAATATATTGTATGGTAGATATTCTGAGGACAAATAGCAGAAAATGTCCAAACATGTATTGCATGGTAGATATTTTGAGGAAAATAGCAGAACATTGTGAATATCTATTGTATGGTGGATATTTTAAAGACAAATAGCAGAAAATGGCCAAAATGTATTGCATGGTAGACATTTTGACGACAAATACCAGAAAATGGCTGAACATTTGTTGTATGGTAGATATTTTTAGGACAAATAGCAGAAAATGGCTGAACATTTATTGTATGGTAGATATTTTGAGGACAAATAGCAGAAAATGGCTGAACATTTATTGTATGGTAGATATTTTGAGGATAAATACCAGAAAATGGCGGAACATTTGTTTTATGGTAGATATTTTGAGGACAAATAGCAGAAAATGGCTGAACATTTATTGTATGATAGATATTTTGAGGACAAATGGCAGAAAATGGTCAAATATTTACTGTATGGCCGATATTTTGAGGACAGATGGCAGACAGTTTTAGGAAAAACTGTATGGCAGATAATTTGAGCACAAACTCTATGAAGATGTCAACAAGCTCAAGTTAAATGCTGCTTTCTTGAAATATATTCATGTTGACATCTGAGGATGTACGAAGAAGTATGTCAGATGTTGCCTGGAAGGTGTGAACTGAAACTAGGTCATGGCATTATACTGTGCGTTGCCAACACTTGTCCATGCTGCCTTCCTGCCCTGGGACATCTCTGCTACTCAACTGTCAAGGCTGGGTAGTGGACGCAGCTGTAAACAGCGGTACACCAACTTGAGACTTCTGTACTGGCAAGACCCACTCTGCCATCGTGTCTGCTTTTAAAGTGTATACATTGTCAACCTGTCAACTTCGTAAAATAAGAGAGAGATGGAGAGAGACATGAAGAGTGGGACAGAACAAGAGAGAGATGGAGAGGGATAATGCAGAGTGGGACAGAACAAGAGGACAGATGGCGAGAGACTTGCAGAGTGGGTCAGAACGAGAGACAGATGGAGAGATATGCAGAGTTGGACAGAACAAGAGACAGATGGAGAGAGACATGCAGAGTGGGACAGAACAAGAGACAGAGGGAGAGAGACATGCAGAATGGGAAAGAACAAGAGAGAGAGAGATGGAGATAGACATGCATAGTGGGACAGAACAAGAGAGAGATGGAGAGAGATATGCAGAGTGGGACAGAACAAGACAGAGATGGAGAGAGACATGTTGAGTAGGACAGAACAAATAGACACTGAGAGTGGTTGAGAGAAGAGATATCAAGACATAAATAAAGGTAAGCAGCAACCTAAAGTATGCACCAGTGACACTACAACCTATTAGAATATACGTAATAAAATTGTAGCAATCTTTGAGAATAAACTTGCTCAACTATAGCAATCTTTGAGAACATACTTGCTCAAATCGTAGTAATCTCTGAGAACATACTTTCTTAAACTGTAGGAATCTTTGGGAATATACTTGCTAAAACTGTAAGAATCTTTGAGGAGATACTTGCAAAACAGTAGGAATCTTTGAGGAGATACTTGCAAAACAGTAGGAATCTTTGAGGAGATACTTGCTAAAACTGTAGGAATCTTTGAAGACATACTTGCTAAAATTGTTGCAACCTTTGAGAGAATACTTGTTAAAACTGTTGGAACATACGATAATAAAGACAAACAAAAAAATGAATATATGATGTCGGCAACTCTTCACTACGCACAGTCTGTCAACATCTATCATGTTGCTGTCTATCAAAATCTCTCCATTCTGTTCATTCTGTCAGTATCTCTCATGTTGCTGTCTATCAAACTGTCTCCACTCTGTTCATGCTGTCAGTATCTCTCATGTTACTGTCTATCAAAATCTCTCCACTCTGTTCTTGCTGTAATTATCTCCCATGTTGCTGTCTAGCAAGTCAAGTCCTCATTATAAAAGGAGTGAAGCAATGATGTTAATTATCATCAAGCCTAATCAGTTAGTATCTCTCATGTTGCTGTCCATAAACATCTATAAACTCTACTCAATCAGTCAGTATCTCTCATGTTGCTGTCCATAAACATCTATAAACTCTACTCAATCAGTCAGTATCTCTCATGTTGCTGTCCATAAACATCTATAAACTCTACTCAATCAGTCAGTATCTCTCATGTTGCTGTCCATAAACATCTATAAACTCTACTCAATCAGTCAGTATCTCTCATGTTGCTGTCCATAAACATCTATAAACTCTACTCAATCAGTCAGTATCTCTCATGTTGCTGTCCATAAACATCTATAAACTCTACTCAATCAGTCAGTATCTCTCATGTTGCTGTCCATAAACATCTATAAACTCTACTCAATCAGTCAGTATCTCTCATGTTGCTGTCCATAAACATCTATAAACTCTACTCAATCAGTCAGTATCTCTCATGTTGCTGTCCATAAACATCTATAAACTCTACTCAATCAGTCAGTATCTCTCATGTTGCTGTCCATAAACATCTATAAACTCTACTCAATCAGTTAATACCTCTCATGTTGCTGTCCATAAACATCTATAAACTCTACTCAATCAGTCAGTATCTATCAACTCTGCTCAGTCTGCACTGAGGCACCAGGAAAATTATTCCAGGAATTACTTTCAAATTATGTACATACTATTTATGTAGAAGGAATATTATACAAAATGTGTAATAATTCTACCATTGAAAAGGTAACATAACAGAGACTTGTGTATATTTTTAACCTTATATTACATGCTTCACAAATCCTGCTGAGAAATAAAAAATGAAACTGTTGCTAACAAGACAGAAACAGTATTCGTCCTGATTTCACCAGACATGTAATGAGAATACTGAAATTTCTTGCAGACAAAATGATGAAACAAAGTAAAGCTCTCTGGCTGATTTACTACCCATAAACAGTCTGTTGACAAGGGTACCACATAAGAAACTTGCCCCAATCCTGCAACAGCTAGCAATAAGTAAACACAGACTGAACTCTAGTTACAAGCACATGAAGAATCCTATATCAGACAACACAAAGATGGAATAGCAAGTCATTACAAAAGGAGTGAAGCAATGATGTTAATTATCATCAAGCCTAATCAATGCTTATTCAAAGATGATGAACAAAGAAACAATAAGACATCGCTTAGGGTTAAAATCAATGATCACCAAATATATGCCATCTGCCGTTTGTGGATGACGAAAGGATCATAGAAGGAACAGAGACATAACCACAAACATTGTTCAACATCAACAGCCATCAAATACTGAGCTGGAGGAGATAATAAGTAAGGTTCTGAAATGTGGGATTTTAAACTAAGAGGATGAACCAGATTGGAAGTTTCTTGAGTTGAGGCAGTACCACAAGAAGCAAATACTGAGTTGGGCTGAATAAAGATCAAACAAAGAAGTGGTTAAAGACACAAATGCCAGCAAACAACTGTTGAAACAGCATACAAATATGTAAACAGTAATGACTTGGTCACAAATGAGTCATCAAGGTCAATTATTACAAATTTTGGAAGGGAAATTTCAGGGGGAAAGATGAACCCAAGAAATAATGATATGGAGCTGCAAAAACCTCAGAGTGGAGACATCTATTGAGCAAACAGAACTGATGAGAGGACAAGGAAGTGACATACTCAGAAGATTTCAAAATCAGTTTTTGTGCTAACTTGATAAGCTTGATGATGAGGATGATGATGACAGTTATGTGTAGCTCAACATTCTACTTCTTTTTCTTCTTCTTCAGCATTCCGAGCCATTGAGGTTCTTTGCTGCAGATACAAGATGTCTCCATTCGTCTCTCTGGTGGACCTTCTCTTGCCAGTCGTTGATTCCAAGTGCTTGTAGGTCTGTATGTATATTATCTCTCCACTGTCTTCTTGGTCTACCTCAGGGTCTACAGTCATTTATTTCTTGAGTGTAAGCGAGTTTTGTTTCCCTGTTATCTTCCATTCTTTCTGTATGTCCCAGCAATTGCAGTCTATTAGCCTTCATGATACCAGTGATTAGCGGGGACTTAAACAGATCATAAATGTCTTTGTTGCTTCTTCTTTTCCACTCTCCACTTTGTGTATCCCTAATGGGCCCAAAGATGCGTCTTAAGACTTTTGTTCTCAAAGGTTTGTAACAAGGCTTCTTCTCCTTTAGTTGTACTCCAGGTTTCAGAGCCATACAGCACAACTGGTCTGATCAGTGTTTTGTAGCTCAACATCTAAAAATATCATTACTAACAAGACAACCAGCAAACCAGGTAGAATAGTCCTACTGACAGAAACTGAGCAGATTTTGTGTGGTTTCATATGACTTGACATCATGGTATAATTTACAGTAAGTACAATACAGTTAGTGATATGTGGCAGCGCAGTATCTAGTGCACAGGCCTGTCGACCCAGTGACCATGTGTTCAGATCCTCAAGGTGGGTACTTTTCACTGACCTGGGCTCTCAGAATGACCAACTTAAAACGAGTACCAGCCGATGTTCTGGGAACTAAAGGCAGCTGAGGTGATACTGACCACATCATTCACTTTGTGCCTACTGGCTTACAATATGAGGACAGTCCTATTTGCCCAATACATCTCACGGTATTGAAAGGGGGTTCTTTTCTTAAATAACAGACAGAGGAAGCACTTTTATTTCCTTTGACATAAAGGCATGTTTGGTAATGCTACCAGTGAACACACAGTTCCCACAGAAAACACACTATTTACAGCGGGTCAATGGTGCAGGTAATCTCATGCTCCTCTTAACTGTCATAGATGTTGCATACACTTAGCACAACTTCAGAAGGTGGGACAACCAGGTCCTTCATTGCCGCCTTTCTGTTGGCCACCTCAGAACAAATTCATCCTATGTTGTGACTTGGTGTGTTGAAATGATGCCATGTCCTGGTTAGCAACTGATCACTATATCAGTAACTAATTCGTTCCAAATCACTAAAAACTGTATTAGTTAAAGAAAATCATTAGCAATAGTTTATACTAAATAGAAGACAATGATAGTCCCCAGGAAGGTTAACCCAGTCAACAAATGCCCACAGAAGTCAGATGTGTCGGCATATCAGCGCAGGAACGCAGCTCTGCTGTAAACAGGCACAAAGCAATCATGTCCGGGAAAAAAAGAACTCCGGACAAATGCAGAAGAAGAAAGAAGAAGAAGAAGAAGAAGAAGAAGAAGTAGAAGAAGAAGAAGAAGAAGAAGAAGAAGAAGAAGAAGAAGAAGAAGAAGAAGAAGAAGAAGAAGACAATGATAGTTTATACTAATAAGAAGTCACTAACAACAGTGTGTAATCAGGAGTACATATAAGAGAAATAAATAATAATAATGCATATTACAGAGCATTCTAAAGAGAAGGCACTAATGATGAAGATGAAATAAGTCACTAACAACAGAGTATACTACAGATTATACTTAAGAGATGTCACTAACAACAGAGTATACTACAGATTATACTAAAGAGAAATCACTAACAATAGAGTATACTAATGATTTTACTAAAGAGAAATCACTAACAATAGAGTATACTAATGATTTTACTAAAGAGAAATCACTAACAATAGAGTACACTATAGATTATACTTAAGAGAAGTCACTACCAATAGAGAATACTACAGATTATACTAAAGAGAAGTCACTAACAATACAGTATTCTAAACAGAAATCACTAAAAATAGTATTACTCAAAAGAAGACAATAACACAAGTGTATACTAAAGAGAAGACACTAACAACAGTGATACTAAAGAGAAATCACTAAAGATAAACAATACTATATGAGACTGGCTAGTAAAAACCACAAGATTTTCACTTATTCTACACGTTTGTAAAAAGTTCAGTAAAAGATCTCCCTTTTCACGCCGATATTTATTGGGTATAAGGTCTAGCTCCATATATTAGACCCATCAGCACTTGATGCATTCATCATCACACCAACCACTTTTGCTTGCCATGTAATTTCTTGGTACACACTTTAGGCTAGGCTGACCTGGGAGTCCAGTCAATAAAAACACTCCCAGCTTGAGGGGGAGATCAAACACATAACCAGTAGCAGACAGGTACACTTGAGGGGGAGATTAAACACATGACCAGTGGCAGACAGGTACACTTGAGGGGGAGATCAAACACATGACCAGTGGCAGACAGGCACATATGAGGGGCAGATCACACACATGACCAGTAGCAGACAGGCAAAGTTAAAGGGGGAGATACACACATGACCAGTGGCAGACAGGAAAACTTTAGGGGGAGATCACACACATGACAAGTGGCAGACAGGTACACTTGAGGGGGAGATCAAACACATGACCAGTGGCAGACAGGCAAACTTGAGGGGAGATCAAACACATGGCCAGTGGCAGACAGGTACACTTGAGGGGGAGATCAAACACATGACCAGTGGCAGACAGTCAAACTTGAGGGGGAGATCAAACATATGACCAGTGGCAGACAGGCACAATTGAGGGGGAGATCACACACATGACCAGTGGCAGACAGGCACACTTGAGGGGGGAATCACACACATGACCAGTGGCAGACATGAGGGGGAGATCAAACACATGACCAGTGGCAGACAAGCACACTTGAGGGGGAGATCATACACATGACCAGTGGCAGACATGAGGGGGAGATCAAACACATGACCAGTGGCAGACAGACACACTTGAAGGGGAGATCAAACACATGACCAGTGGCAGACAGGCACACTTAATGGGGAGATCACACACATGACCAGTGGCAGACATCAGGGGGAGATCAAACACATGACCAGTGACAAACAGGCAAATATGAGGGGCAGATCACACACATGACCAGTAGCAGACAGGCAAAGTTAAAGGGGGAGATCACACACATGACCAGTGGCAGACAGGAACACTTGAGGGGGAGATCACACACATGACCAGTGGCAGACAGGCAAACTTGAGGGGAGATCAAACACATGGCCAGTGGCAGACAGGTAAACTTGAGGGGGAGATCACACACATGAGCAGTGGCAGACATGAGGGGGAGATCAAACACATGACCAGTGGCAGTCAAACTTGAGGAGGGGGGGGGGATCAAACACATGAGCAGTGGCAGACAGACAAACTTGAGGGGGAGATCAAACACATGACCGGTGGCAGACAGGCAAATTTGAGGGGGTGATCAAACACATGACCAGTGGCAGACAGTCAAATTTGAGGGGGAGATCAAACACATGAGCAGTGGCAGATAGGCACACTTGAGGGGGAGATCAAACACATGACCAGTGGTAGACAGGCACACTTGAGGGGGAGATCACACACATGACCAGTGGCAGACATGAGGGGGAGATCAAACACATGACCAGTGGCAGACATGAGGGGGAGATCAAACACATGACCAGTGGCAGACAAGCACACTTGAGGGGGAGATCAATCACATGACCAGTAGCAGACAGGCAAACTTGAGGGGGAGATCATACACATGACCAGTGGTAGACATGATGGGGAGGTCACACACATGACCAGTGGCAGACAGGCACACTTGAGGCGGAGATCACACATATGACCAGTGGCAGACAGGCACACTTTAGATGAAGATCACACACATGAACGGCGGTAAACCGGCACACTTAAGGGGGAGATCACACACATAACCAGTGGCAGACAGGCACACTTTAGGGGGAGATCAAACACATAACCAGTGACAGACAGGTACACTTGAGGAGATCACATACATGACCAGTGGCAGACAGGCACACTTGAGGGGGAGATCACACACACATGATCAGTGGCAGACAGGTACTCTTGAGGGGGAGATCAAACACATGACCGGTGGCAGACAGGCAAATTTGAGGGGGTGATCAAACACATGACCAGTGGCAGACAGTCAAATTTGAGGGGGAGATCAAACACATGAGCAGTGGCAGATAGGTACACTTGAGGGGGAGATCAAACACATGACCAGTGGTAGACAGGCACACTTGAGGGGGAGATCACACACATGACCAGTGGCAGACATGAGGGGGAGATCAAACACATGACCAGTGGCAGACAAGCACACTTGAGGGGGAGATCAAACACATGACCAGTAGCAGACAGGCAAACTTGAGGGGGAGATCATACACATGACCAGTGGTAGACATGATGGGGAGGTCACACACATGACCAGTGGCAGACAGGCACACTTGAGGCGGAGATCACACATATGACCAGTGGCAGACAGGCACACTTTAGATGAAGATCACACACATGAACGGCGGTAAACCGGCACACTTAAGGGGGAGATCACACACATAACCAGTGGCAGACAGGCACACTTTAAGGGGAGATCAAACACATAACCAGTGACAGACAGGTACACTTGAGGAGATTACATACATGACCAGTGGCAGACAGGCACACTTGAGGGGGAGATCACATACATGATCAGTGGCAGACAGGTACTCTTGAGGGGGAGATCAAACACATGACCGGTGGCAGACAGGCAAATTTGAGGGGGTGATCAAACACATGACCAGTGGCAGACAGTCAAATTTGAGGGGGAGATCAAACACATGAGCAGTGGCAGATAGGCACACTTGAGGGGGAAATCAAACACATGACCAGTGGTAGACAGGCACACTTGAGGGGGAGATCACACACATGACCAGTGGCAGACATGAAGGGGAGATCAAACACATGACCAGTGGCAGACATGAGGGGGAGATCAAACACATGACCAGTGGCAGACAAGCAC
Organism: Cepaea nemoralis; assembly: GCA_014155875.1. Lineage (NCBI taxonomy): Eukaryota > Metazoa > Mollusca > Gastropoda > Stylommatophora > Helicidae > Cepaea > Cepaea nemoralis. The sequence goes on from JACEFZ010019206.1 coordinate 942,462, forward strand.
ACTTGAGGGGGAGATCAAACACATGACCAGTAGCAGACAGGCAAACTTGAGGGGGAGATCATACACATGACCAGTGGTAGACATGATGGGGTGGTCACACACATGACCAGTGGCAGACAGGCACACTTGAGGCGGAGATCACACATATGACCAGTGGCAGACAGGCACACTTTAGATGAAGATCACACACATGAACGGCGGTAAACCGGCACACTTAAGGGGGAGATCACACACATAACCAGTGGCAGACAGGCACACTTTAAGGGGAGATCAAACACATAACCAGTGACAGACAGGTACACTTGAGGAGATCACATACATGACCAGTGGCAGACAGGCACACTTGAGGGGGAGATCACACACATGATCAGTGGCAGACAGGTACTCTTGAGGGGGAGATCAAACACATGACCGGTGGCAGACAGGCAAATTTGAGGGGGTGATCAAACACATGACCAGTGGCAGACAGTCAAATTTGAGGGGGAGATCAAACACATGAGCAGTGGCAGATAGGCACACTTGAGGGGGAGATCAAACACATGACCAGTGGTAGACAGGCACACTTGAGGGGGAGATCACACACATGACCAGTGGCAGACATGAGGGGGAGATCAAACACATGACCAGTGGCAGACAAGCACACTTGAGGGGGAGATCAAACACATGACCAGTAGCAGACAGGCAAACTTGAGGGGGAGATCATACACATGACCAGTGGTAGACATGATGGGGAGGTCACACACATGACCAGTGGCAGACAGGCACACTTGAGGCGGAGATCACACATATGACCAGTGGCAGACAGGCACACTTTAGATGAAGATCACACACATGAACGGCGGTAAACCGGCACACTTAAGGGGGAGATCACACACATAACCAGTGGCAGACAGGCACACTTTAAGGGGAGATCAAACACATAACCAGTGACAGACAGGTACACTTGAGGAGATCACATACATGACCAGTGGCAGACAGGCACACTTGAGGGGGAGATCACACACATGATCAGTGGCAGACAGGTACTCTTGAGGGGGAGATCAAACACATGACCGGTGGCAGACAGGCAAATTTGAGGGGGTGATCAAACACATGACCAGTGGCAGACAGTCAAATTTGAGGGGGAGATCAAACACATGAGCAGTGGCAGATAGGCACACTTGAGGGGGAGATCAAACACATGACCAGTGGTAGACAGGCACACTTGAGGGGGAGATCACACACATGACCAGTGGCAGACATGAGGGGGAGATCAAACACATGACCAGTGGCAGACAAGCACACTTGAGGGGGAGATCAAACACGTGACCAGTAGCAGACAGGCAAACTTGAGGGGGAGATCATACACATGACCAGTGGTAGACATGATGGGGAGGTCACACACATGACCAGTCGCAGACAGGCACACTTGAGGCGGAGATCACACATATGACCAGTGGCAGACAGGCACACTTTAGATGAAGATCACACACATGAACGGCGGTAAACCGGCACACTTAAGGGGGAGATCACACACATAACCAGTGGCAGACAGGCACACTTTAGGGGGAGATCAAACACATAACCAGTGACAGACAACTACACTTGAGGAGATCACATACATGACCAGTGGCAGACAGGCACACTTGAGGGGGAGATCACACACATGATCAGTGGCAGACAGGTACTCTTGAGGGGGAGATCAAACACATGACCGGTGGCAGACAGGCAAATTTGAGGGGGTGATCAAACACATGACCAGTGGCAGACAGTCAAATTTGAGGGGGAGATCAAACACATGAGCAGTGGCAGATAGGCACACTTGAGGGGGAGATCAAACACATGACCAGTGGTAGACAGGCACACTTGAGGGGGAGATCACACACATGACCAGTGGCAGACATGAGGGGGAGATCAAACACATGACCAGTGGCAGATAAGCATACTTGAGGGGGAGATCAAACACATGACCAGTAGCAGACAGGCAAACTTGAGGGGGAGATCATACACATGACCAGTGGTAGACATGATGGGGAGGTCACACACATGACCAGTGGCAGACAGGCACACTTGAGGCGGAGATCACACATATGACCAGTGGCAGACAGGCACACTTTAGATGAAGATCACACACATGAACGGCGGTAAACCGGCACACTTAAGGGGGAGATCACACACATAACCAGTGGCAGACAGGCACACTTTAAGGGGAGATCAAACACATAACCAGTGACAGACAGGTACACTTGAGGAGATCACATACATGACCAGTGGCAGACAGGCACACTTGAGGGGGAGATCACACACATGATCAGTGGCAGACAGGTACTCTTGAGGGGGAGATCAAACACATGACCGGTGGCAGACAGGCAAATTTGAGGGGGTGATCAAACACATGACCAGTGGCAGACAGTCAAATTTGAGGGGGAGATCAAACACATGAGCAGTGGCAGATAGGCACACTTGAGGGGGAGATCAAACACATGACCAGTGGTAGACAGGCACACTTGAGGGGGAGATCACACACATGACCAGTGGCAGACATGAGGGGGAGATCAAACACATGACCAGTGGCAGACAAGCACACTTGAGGGGGAGATCAAACACGTGACCAGTAGCAGACAGGCAAACTTGAGGGGGAGATCATACACATGACCAGTGGTAGACATGATGGGGAGGTCACACACATGACCAGTGGCAGACAGGCACACTTGAGGCGGAGATCACACATATGACCAGTGGCAGACAGGCACACTTTAGATGAAGATCACACACATGAACGGCGGTAAACCGGCACACTTAAGGGGGAGATCACACACATAACCAGTGGCAGACAGGCACACTTTAGGGGGAGATCAAACACATAACCAGTGACAGACAACTACACTTGAGGAGATCACATACATGACCAGTGGCAGACAGGCACACTTGAGGGGGAGATCACACACATGATCAGTGGCAGACAGGTACTCTTGAGGGGGAGATCAAACACATGGCCGGTGGCAGACAGGCAAACTTGAGGGGGAGATCACACACTTAGCCAGTGGCAGACAGGCAAACTTGAGGGGGGAGATCACACACATGACCGGGGGTAGACAGGCACACACTTAGGCCACTGCACTGCCACGGCTTCCATTCTTCTTTCAACTCTACAGTAAACAACACCTCTAATGACAGCGCAGACTGCAAACATCACACATTTGTTAACAAAGTTACAGACTATGTCATGAACATACTTCTCCACCAGCATAGCTACGCAGCAAATCATTACCCAAAGAAGCCACAAAAACAAACAGCCAAAATTAATTTCCCAAATTCAGGCCACAGTTACAGGGAAAACATATTCCCAACTCTTCTGCTATAGTTGGAATTTGTAGCTTAGGGGAGCAAAAATTGCAGCTTGACAATTGCCTGATATACCGAGTCCAGAATTCAACATCAGCCACAGGCAATGTGCAAGCAGATCACTTGCATTGATTTTGTTGATATGAGGCTCTGCGGTTCAGAAAGCAATGGCAAATTACTGAACATAACATTTTTTTTAGAAAATCACTTACATAAATAAACACACATAGTATTATTTGGCGCTCACAGAAGGTGAAGAAGGAAGTAGAGTCTAGATATTTTAAGAAAATTGTTAGATTTAGAAAATCACAAACAGTCAATGAATGCTGGGGTTAACTGCAATGTTCAGTAAAGGACACACAACTAACTTGTTTAATTGTTCTGCTAAAGCTGAATGTTCCAGTCGAGCAGATGAAACAAATGTCTAGCTTCTGCAATGATACTCTTCATGAGGAGATAACAGTCTGAACAGCACTGACAACCAATGTACCAAGGATCACATGCCATGAACACAGCCAGGCTGACAGAACACACATGCAAGCAGATCATGTCATGACAATTCACATCTCCCTGATAAAGGATACAACATGATTACTTCAACAACTCTGCATGACATTCTAATGATCTCTGCAAATGCCATTTAATATTTTCATACAATATTTACAAAATATACATATGGTAGACTTCTGTTTGTGAGCTGCAGAACACTCGGCTGAAATATTGAATATGTATCCACTTATCCTATCAATGTCTGCTACATGTTCATACAAGTGTCTGTATTCATTACAAATAATTAAATAAATTATGCAATTAATTCTATTAAGAACATTACTAAAATCTAATCTTGTCACACTGGCATGTTTGTGCTTCACCAAATCTAAGACATCATATATGACAAGAGTATTTCACATGTCACCAAATCTAAGACATGTCATATATGACAAGAGTATCGCTCATATCAAGATGTGTCATACATGACAAGATTATTTCCCAAGACACACATTCTTGGACATATTCAACACAGCCACATGATCTTCTGTACCAGAAATTCTATGACAAGTCTTGCATGACCAGATTATCTCCCATGTCCCATATTCTAACATATCTTCTGTGACCTATTGACCCCCATATCATACAATCAAGGACAAAGTTCACACATGACCAGATAAACACCATCATCCCATGCTGTGAACCCAGACAGGGGTCAGAGGAAGGTCAAGATGGAAGCATGGCCTCAGACCATTCTCTCTCCTGGCAAAATGCACAAGTATGGAAATTGTGTGACTTGTCCTTTCTTTAATGTTGTCAGTCCAGGATTTTCTCTGCATTCTTCTTCTCTTTTTTCCCTCAATTATTGCTGGGGTGATTATCTTCAAGAGGGTGTCTTGATGCATACATGCCTTAATCAGGCAGCTTTCAACTATCACAACTGACAACAGCAGTTCTTGATGGTCTGCATACATATTTACTTTCTCTCTAACAGACATTTGTTTTGCGCTCCACATACCATAAGCACAGATTTTGCACTCAAATGCCTGGATCTCCATTGTGTTTCTGCAGTTAGAATCCAACTGTCAACACCCATATAAGAGAATGTCTGGATCTCCATTCTGTTTCTGCAGTTAGAATCCAACTGTCACACCTATATTTCTGCAGTAAGAATCCAACTATCACACCCATATTTCTGCAGTTAGAATCCAACTGTCACACCTATATTTCTGCAGTAAGAATCCAACTGTCACACCCATATTTCTGCAGTTAGAATCCAACTGTCACACCTATACTTCTGCAGTTAGAATCCAACTGTCACACCTATATTTCTGCAGTTAGAATCCAACTGTCACACCCATATTTCTGCAGTTAGAATCCAACTGTCACACTCATATTTCTGCAGTTAGAATCCAGAAGTCATACCCATATTTCTGCAGTTAGAATCCAACTGTCACACCTATATTTCTGCAGTTAGAATCCAACTGTCATACCTATATTTCTGCAGTTAGAATCCAACTGTCACACCCATATTTCAGCAGTTAGAATCCAACTGTCACACCCATATTTCTGCAGTTAGAATCCAGAAGTCATACCCATATTTCTGCAGTTAGAATCCAACTGTCACACCCATATTTCTGCAGTTAGAATTCAACTGTCAAACCCATATTTCTGCAGTTAGAATCCAACTGTCACACCCATATTTCTGCAGTTAGAATCCGGAAGTCATACCCATATTTCTGCAGTTAGAATCCAACTGTCACACCCATATTTCTGCAGTTAGAATCCAACTGTCACACCCATATTTCTGCAGTTAGAATCCAACTGTCACACCTATATTTCTGCAGTTAGAATCCAACTGTCACACCCATATTTCTGCAGTTAGAATCCAACTGTCACACCCATATTTCTGCAGTTAGAATCCAACTGTCACACCCATATTTCTGCAGTTAGAATCCAACTGTCACACCAATATTTCTGCAGTTAGAATCCAACTGTCACACCCATATTTCTGCAGTTAGAATCCAACTGTCACACCCATATTTCTGCAGTTAGAATCCAGAAGTCATACCCATATTTCTGCAGTTAGAATCCAACTGTCAACACCCATATAAGAGAATGTCTGGATCTCCATTCTGTTTCTGCAGTTAGAATCCAACTGTCACACCTATATTTCTGCAGTAAGAATCCAACTGTCACACCCATATTTCTGCAGTTAGAATCCAACTGTCACACCTATATTTCTGCAGTAAGAATCCAACTGTCACACCTATATTTCTGCAGTTAGAATCCAACTGTCACACCTATATTTCTGCAGTTAGAATCCAACTGTCACACCTATATTTCTGCAGTAAGAATCCAACTGTCACACCTATATTTCTGCAGTTAGAATCCAACTGTCACACCTATATTTCTGCAGTTAGAATCCAACTGTCACACCCATATTTCTGCAGTTAGAATCCAACTGTCACACCTATATTTCTGCAGTAAGAATCCAACTGTCACACCTATATTTCTGCAGTTAGAATCCAACTGTAACACCTATATTTCTGCAGTTAGAATCCAACTGTCACACCCATATTTCTGCAGTTAGAATCCAACTGTCACACCTATATTTCTGCAGTTAGAATCCAACTGTCACACCTATATTTCTGCAGTTAGAATCCAACTGTCACACCCATATTTCTGCAGTTAGAATCCAACTGTCACACCCATATTTCTGCAGTTAGAATCCAACTGTCACACCCATATTTCTGCAATTAGAATCCAACTGTCACACCCATATTTCTGCAGTTAGAATCCAACTGTCACACCCATATTTCTGCAGTTAGAATCCAACTGTCACACCCATATTTCTGCAGTTAGAATCCAACTGTCACACCCATATTTCTGCAGTTAGAATCCAACTGTCACACCTATATTTCTGCAGTTAGAATCCAACTGTCACACCCATATTTCTGCAGTTAGAATCCAACTGTCACACCCATATAAGAGAATGTCTGGATCTCCATTCTGTTTCTGCAGTTAGAATCCAACTGTCACACCCATATTTCTGCAGTTAGAATCCAGAAGTCATACCCATATTTCTGCAATTAGAATCCAACGTCACACCCATATTTCTGCAGTTAGAATCCAGAAGTCATACCCATATTTCTGCAATTAGAATCCAACGTCACACCCATATTTCTGCAGTTAGAATCTAACTGTCACACCCATATTTCTGCAGTTAGAATCCAACTGTCAGACCCATATTTCTGTAGTTAGAATCCAACTGTCAGACCCATATTTCTGCAGTTAGAATCCAACTGTCACACCCATATTTCTGCAGTTAGAATCCAGAAGTCATACCCATATTTCTCATCATGTTCCTCTTGTACCTTGCGGTGTCGAGGTGAAGTATAAACTTCGTGAGAGTGCCCGGTTATGGGCTTCGTATATCGACATTCCCATGGATTCTGTTATTCCCTCTGTCCAGCGTTTACGTGGTCGGCCTCTTCCTCTATTTCCATCTGGTCTGTACGTCATTGCTTGTTGTGGCATGCTGTTGACTGGTAGCCTACTTGCATGGCCAAACCATTTGACTTGCTGCTTTCTAATAAAATCTAGAGCAGCTTTAACCCCCACTTTAGTCCTGATTTCTTCATTTCTGATCTTATCTCTTCTTGATACGTTGAGTATTCTTCTCAGGAACCTCATTTCTGTTGTTGTGATTTTTCTTTTCTCTTTTTCTGTCATTGTCCAGGTTTGGCATTGGTAGCACAGAGTTGGTAGGAAGATTGTATTGTAAAGTGCTTTCTTAGTAGTTATTGATACATGTTTGTTCTTTAGTATTGGTGCCATTTGTCCAATGAGTTGATTTGCCTTATTGCACCTATTTTCGATCTCGTCTTCTGATCTGCCATTTGATGATATTATACTTCCTAGGTACTTGAAGCTCTTTACTTGTTTCAAGGGATGTTCGTTTAGGTGAATTGTTGCTGTTTGTTCTTCTTTAGTTATAGTCATTACCTCTGTTTTGCTTGTGCTAATTTTCATGTTATGTTCCCTACACATTTCGTTTAGACTATTCATGTGGTCTTGTAATTCAGCTTCTGATTTTGCTATTAGTGCTTGGTCGTCCGCAAACAGGAGTTCTCTAATGGTTAGATTTGCAGATGGTTCTTCTTCTGTGTTCTCGTCATGCGGTATTCTTGCTGTCTCTGCTTGGCTGGTTTCTTTACATATGTTGTCTATATATGTTATGAACAAGAGAGGGGACAGGACACAACCTTGTCGTACTCCAGATCTTATGGTGAAGGGTTCTGAGTGTCCTCCAGTTGCTCTCACTATGCATTCACTGTTGTCGTATAAACTTCTACATAGGTTTGTTAGATGTGTACTCACTCCATATTGTTTAAGGATTTCCCACAGCTTGTTTCTATCTACCCTATCAAATGCCTTTTCTTGGTCAACAAAGGCTAAGTAGAGTGTTTCATTGAATTCAATTGATTTTTCTATAAGTTGTCTAAGAGCAAAAATGGCGTCTGTGCATCCTTTGTTTTTCCTAAATCCAAGCTGCGTTTCGCTTAGCTGGGGTTCTAAAGTAGTTCGTAATCTTTTTTCAAGAATTTTGCAAAATATTTTCCCAGTATGACTCAACAGTGAAATGCCTCTGTATTGTGTGCAATCTCTTTTGCTGCCTTTGTTTTTCCAAATTGGGATAATTATGGCGTTTCCCCAGTCTCGTGGTGTCTGTTGTTCTACCCAAACATGGTTGAATAGTCTATGTAGCCAAGCTGTTCCTACTTCCCTTGCTGCTTTAATTAGTTCATTTGGTATTTCATCCTGTCCTGGTGATTTGTTCAATGGGGCTAATCTGATGGCTTCTATAATTTCTTCTTTTAGTATGTCTGGTTCTAGTTCCTCGGTGACATCTGTGTAGGTCTCTTGAATTCCTGTGACATCTGATGGGATGTTGAGAAGTTGTTCGAAATACTGCTTCCATCTTAATAGGATCTGTTTTTGTTCACTTATTGGTTCTCCATTTTCGCTGTTAATTATTTCAGTTGGGTCAAAGGGTTCTCCTCTGGTTCGCATTGCACTTATCTTTTTGTAGAAGTTTCTGGTTGCCTCCTTGTAGTTTTTATTTAGGGTTTCTCCATACTCTTCCCAGTCTTTCTGTTTTTCCCTCTTTACTATTCTACTCACATGTCTTCTCGATATTCTGTATTCTCTGTAATCACATTCCTGTTTGCTCTTCAACCACTTTTTATATTTTTCCTTTTTTTCTTTTACCGCTTTCTTTACTTCTGCGTTCCACCAACTTGTTATTTTCTTTATCCGTGTTTTGCGTTTTTTCGTGGTTCCGCATGTTATTTTTGCAGTATTTAAAATGCTTGATTTGAACATCTCCCATTCTTCTTCCACTGTTTTTCTTTCCGTAGGTAATTTTACAAAGAGTTCAGTTAGTTCTTTCTCATAGTTTTCCCTTACTGCCTCGTCTTTAAGGTTTTTTAAGTTTACTGATTCGCATGGCATGTATTTTCCTGCTTTTTGTTTTCTTCTTCTAATGGTTCTTATTGTGGCAACGACTGCTTTATGATCTGTGTTTATACTGAAATTGGGCACTGCTCTTGCATCTAATATATTTCTCTTTCTGTTATTTCTTGTTAATATAAAATCAATTTGGCTTTTAGTATCTAGATTGTTCCATTTATACCAGGTGTATACTTGCGAATCTTTATGTTTATAGAATGTGTTTGTTATATAGAGGTCGTGTTGGCTGCAAAGCTCTATCAGTCTACTTCCGTTATCATTCCTTTCATTTTGCTGATCTCCAAATGCTCCCAGGTGTTTTTCTATGCCCCCTCTGTTATGTCCTAGTCTTGCATTGAAGTCTCCCATAACTATGATGTTGTCCTGCTTATCTATTTTATTTAGCACATCATGTATGTCTTCGTAGAAGTCCTCGCATTCTTGCTCATTATTGTTTGCATTACATGGTGCGTATATCTGTACATATGTTGTGATTGTTTGTTCTTTTATTCTCACTGTTATGATTCTTTCTGATATATATTTTATTTCTAGTATTGCTCTTGCTAGCTGTGGTTTGATGACTATTCCCACACCGTGTCTTGCCCTTTCTTGCTGTTCTACTCCAGAGTAAACAAACGTGTAACTGCGGTGGAGCTCCTTGCATCCTTTCCCTTTTGTTCTGGTGTCCGCTATTCCCATCAGACCAATATTCCTCTTCTCCATTGTTTCTATAAGCTCTTCTTCTTTACTATTGAAACCACAGACGTTCATTGTGCCTATTTTTTGAATCGCTGATCTATCTCGTAGTCCGTTAACATTGCCGGGTCGATAGCCGTTTGGGTCAGTCCGTTTATACTTCTTAGTTTTTCTACGAGCAGTATGAAGATCCCCTGCCGGCTTGCTAGGCCAGTCGCAAATACCCATATTTCTGCAATTAAAATCCAACGTCACACCCATATTTCTGCAGTTAGAATCCAGAAGTCATACCCATATTTTGCAGTTAGAATCCAACTGTCACACCCATATAAGAGAATGCCTGGATCTTCATTGTGTTTCTGCAGTTAGAATTCAACTATCACACCCATATTTCTGCAGTTAGAATCCAACTGTCACACCCATATTTCTGCAGTTAGAATCCAACTGTCACCCCCATATTTCTGCAATTAGAATCCAACGTCACACCCATATTTCTGCAGTTAGAATCCAGAAGTCATACCCATATTTCTGCAGTTAGAGTCCAACTGTCACACCCATATAAGAGAATGCCTGGATCTTCATTGTGTTTCTGCAGTTAGAATTCAACTATCACACCCATATTTCTGCAGTTAGAATTCAACTATCACACCCATATTTCTGCAGTTAGAATCCAACTGTCACACCCATATTTCTGCAGTTAGAATTCAACTATCACACCCATATTTCTGCAGTTAGAATCCAACTGTCACACCCATATTTCTGCAGTTAGAATTCAACTATCACACCCATATTTCTGCAGTTAGAATTCAACTATCACACCCATATTTCTGCAGTTAGAATCCAACTGTCACACCCATATTTCTGCAGTTAGAATCCAACTGTCACCCCCATATGTTATTTCTTGTTAATATAAAATTAATTTGGCTTTTAGTATCTAGATTGTTCCATTTATACCAGGTGTATACTTGCGAATCTTTATGTTTGTAGAATGTGTTTGTTATATAGAGGTCGTGTTGGCTGCAAAGCTCTATCAGTCTACTTCCGTTATCATTCCTTTCATTTTGCTGATCTCCAAATGCTCCCAGGTGTTTTTCTATGCCCCCTATGTTATGTCCTAGTCTTGCATTGAAAGCTCCCATAACTATGATGTTGTCCTGCTTATCTATTTTATTTAGCACATCATGTATGTCTTCGTAGAAGTCCTCGCATTCTTGCTCATTATTGTTTGCATTACATGGTGCGTATATCTGTACATATGTTGTGATTGTTTGTTCTTTTATTCTCACTGTTATGATTCTTTCTGATATATATTTTATTTCTAGTATTGCTCTTGCTAACTGTGGTTTGATGACTATTCCCACACCGTGTCTTGCCCTTTCTTGCTGTTCTACTCCAGAGTAAACAAACGTGTAACTGCGGTGGAGCTCCTTGCATCCTTTCCCTTTTGTTCTGGTGTCCGCTATTCCCATCAGGCCAATATTCCTCTTCTCCATTGTTTCTATAAGCTCTTCTTCTTTACTATTGAAACCACAGACGTTCATTGTGCCTATTTTTTGAATCGCTGATCTATCTCGTAGTCCGTTAACATTGCCGGGTCGATAGCCGTTTGGGTCAGTCCGTTTATACTTCTTAGTTTTTCTACGAGCAGTATGAAGATTCCCTGCCGGCTTGCTAGGCCAGTCGCAAATACCCATATTTCTGCAATTAAAATCCAACGTCACACCCATATTTCTGCAGTTAGAATCCAGAAGTCATACCCATATTTCTGCAGTTAGAATCCAACTGTCACACCCATATAAGAGAATGCCTGGATCTTCATTGTGTTTCTGCAGTTAGAATTCAACTATCACACCCATATTTCTGCAGTTAGAATCCAACTGTCACACCCATATTTCTGCAGTTAGAATCCAACTGTCACCCCCATATTTCTGCAATTAGAATCCAACGTCACACCCATATTTCTGCAGTTAGAATCCAGAAGTCATACCCATATTTCTGCAGTTAGAGTCCAACTGTCACACCCATATAAGAGAATGCCTGGATCTTCATTGTGTTTCTGCAGTTAGAATTCAACTATCACACCCATATTTCTGCAGTTAGAATTCAACTATCACACCCATATTTCTGCAGTTAGAATCCAACTGTCACACCCACATTTCTGCAGTTAGAATTCAACTATCACACCCATATTTCTGCAGTTAGAATCCAACTGTCACACCCATATTTCTGCAGTTAGAATTCAACTATCACACCCATATTTCTGCAGTTAGAATTCAACTATCACACCCATATTTCTGCAGTTAGAATCCAACTGTCACACCCATATTTCTGCAGTTAGAATCCAACTGTCACCCCCATATTTCTGCAATTAGAATCCAACTGTCACACCCATATTTCTGCAGTAAGAATCCAACTGTCACACCCATATTTCTGCAGTTAGAATCCAACTGTCACACCTATATTTCTGCAGTAAGAATCCAACTGTCACACCCATATTTCTGCAGTTAAAATCCAAATGTCACACCCTCTATATAAGAGAATCAATGCCATAATGACTTGTATGTCATTACAGGACAGATATCATACACTAGGACCACATTCACAAGTTAGTTGCATATCCTGTACAGGACGTTGCAGTCAACACCAGCATTTTGTGCTGTTGTGATCTCTCTGCATGTTTACATTCAGTAGTTTGCCATTGCTTTCTGAATGACCGGCACCCATACCAATTAGTAAAAAACCAATGCAACACAGTCTTCTGCCAAATCATGCGCAGCTGTATTTTAAATGTGGGTATGCGGTATCACGAACCATGTCCGAAACCTCTTTGCCAAGAGGCCGGCAGTACCACATTACACATGTGGGATTGTTTCCACTGGCCTAGGCTCATAGGCTGGCCCAACCTAGCATGGATACCAGCAAATATTTTACCCAAAACATATCATAGGTGTAGATTATCTACCAGGTCACACAACAATGTAAAGTCATCCATGACCAGATTATCTGCCAGCTCACACAATCTAATGTCATACATGACCAGACTATATATCAGGTCACACAATCTAATGTCATACATGACCAGACTATATACCAGGTCACACAATCTAATGTCATACATGACCAGACTATATACCAGGTCACACAATCTAATGTCATACATGACCAGACTATATACCAGGTCACACAATCTAATGTCATAGATGACCAGACTATATACCAGGTCACACTATCTAATGTCATAGATGACCAGACTATATACCAGATCACACAATCTAATGTCATACATGACCAGACTATATACCAGGTCACACAATCTAATGTCATAGATGACCAGACTATATACCAGGTCACACTATCTAATGTCATAGATGACCAGACTATATACCAGATCACACAATCTAATGTCATACTTGACCAGACTATGTACCAGGTCACACAATCTAATGTCATACATGACCAGACTATATACACCAGGTCACACAATCTAATGTCATACATGACCAGACTATATACCAGGTCACACAATCTAATGTCATAGATGACCAGACTATATACCAGGTCACACAATCTAATGTCATACATGACCAGACTATGTACCAGGTCACACAATCTAATGTCATACATGACCAGACTATATACCAGGTCACACAATCTAATGTCATACATGACCAGACTATATACCAGGTCACACTATCTAATGTCATAGATGACCAGACTATATATCAGGTCACACAATCTAATGTCATACATGACCAGACTATGTACCAGATCACACAATCTAATGTCATACATGACCAGACTATATACCAGGTCACACTATCTAATGTCATAGATGACCAGACTATATACCAGGACACACAATCTAATGTCATACATGACCAGACTATGTACCAGGTCACACAATCTAATGTCATAGATGACCAGACTATATACCAGGTCACACAATCTAATGTCATACATGACCAGACTATGTACCAGATCACACAATCTAATGTCATAGATGACCAGACTATATACCAGGTCACGCAATCTAATGTCATACATGACCAGACTATGTACCAGATCACACAATCTAATGTCATACATGACCAGACTATGTACCAGATCACACAATCTAATGTCATACATGACCAGACTATATACCAGGTCACACAATCTAATGTCATACATGACCAGACTATATACCAGGTCACACAATCTAATGTCATACATGACCAGACTATGTACCAGGTCACACTATCTAATGTCATAGATGACCAGACTATATACCAGGTCACACAATCTAATGTCATACATGACCAGACTATGTACCAGGTCACACAATCTAATGTCATACATGACCAGACTATATACCAGGTCACACAATCTAATGTCATACATGACCAGACTATGTACCAGGTCACACTATCTAATGTCATACATGACCAGACTATATACCAGGTCACACAATCTAATGTCATACATGGCCAGACTATATACCAGATCACACAATCTAATGTCATACATGACCAGACTATATACCAGGTCACACAATCTAATGTCATACATGACCAGACTATGTACCAGGTCACACAATCTAATGTCATACATGACCAGACTATATACCAGGTCACACAATCTAATGCCATAAATGACCAGATTATCTGCCAGCTCACACAATCTAATGTCATACATGACCAGATCACTAATATGTCCCTTAAACGCTGTTATATCTGACCAGAAATAATATATGCAACACTATCTTCATCAAAATATCAAATGCCAGAGAAGACTGAGGAGTCATGCTAGCTGACATCTGCTCCAGACCGGGCACCTGAAGCAGAAGCTGCAGTCAGCACACTTCAGGCAGATCCACCTGTACACAGTTCCCCTCAGCTGTGCTGATTGTTCTAACATCTCACTGACGGTATTTGTCAGTGACACCATCTCTGGCACTGAAACTGGGAAAGTGAACCCCAGTCAACAAGAAATGTTTCTGCAATCTGACACAAGTGAGGCCTGCATCTACTCTATTCTCTCATACAGCAATATTAGAGACTGCTGCCTTTAAGCGTCAAATTACAAGTTGTCACACATACTAGGTCCTGACATGATGAGATGGGTGGCCAGCTCCTTTTCCTTGCCAGACAAATCTCAAGTATCTATGTATGAGGCCAGATCAACACTAAAGCTGTGTAAGAAGTAAATGTAAACGACTCTTGTCCATGCAACGTGTATCAGGTATTTGGTGCTAGCCTTATATATTTATAGACCACTCAGCACTCAATACGTGATGTGATCAATACCCTGCCAGTCACTGTGACTTCCCATGACACTTTCTGGCACATTTCAGCCTGGGTTGATCTAGGAGCCCAGGTTAATTTATGTTTACCTCTCAGTCTTGAAGGGGATTTGACCACATAACAAATGACCACTGCACCGCCACCCCTGCCTGGAGCTGTGTGCAGCAGGGAAAGAATGTCATCTTTCCAACCCACCCTGACCCATCTATAACTAAGGAGGGCTGAGCCCAGTCTGATGCGATGGTAGGTCAGTACACTATTACGTAACTAAATTACATTATTCAGTTCCAAGATGAGAATGTCAGGTCCGGATATTTAGTTCCAAGATGAGAATCTCAGGTCAGGATATTCAGTTCCAAGATGAGAATGTCAGGTCAGGTAATTCTAAGCCACTTTGCTCCAACCCATTATCAAAACATGACAAGTGAAATGGCATAATATTCTTGCATTTCTCATTTGCATTTAACATCAGAGAAAATAAACAGCTATAAAATTCATTAATGTAAGAGAACCAGAAGTGTACTGGCAATGACTTCCTAAAGGGCCACCTAGCTGGCACTACAGAGATTACAGAGAAGAT
This sequence comes from Cepaea nemoralis, assembly GCA_014155875.1. Lineage (NCBI taxonomy): Eukaryota > Metazoa > Mollusca > Gastropoda > Stylommatophora > Helicidae > Cepaea > Cepaea nemoralis. Next base: position 958,347 of record JACEFZ010019206.1, read on the forward strand.
ATCTTTATCTATTAGCTGACACTAAAGAGATTACAGAGAAGATATCTTTACCTACAAGCTGGCACTACAGAGATTACAGAGAAGATATCTTTACCTACAAGCTGGCACTACAGAGATTACAGAGAAGATATCTTTACCTACAAGCTGGCACTACAGAGATTACAGAGAAGATATCTTTACCTACAAGCTGGCACTACAGAGATTACAGAGAAGATATCTTTACCTACAAGCTGGCATTACAGAGAAGATATCTTTACCTACAAGCTGGCACTACAGAGATTACAGAGAAGATATCTTTACCTACAAGCTGGCACTACAGAGATTACAGAGAAGATATCTTTACCTACAAGCTGGCACTACAGAGATTACAGAGAAGATATCTTTACCTACAAGCTGGCACTACAGAGATTACAGAGAAGATATCTTTACCTACAAGCTGGCACTACAGAGATTACAGAGAAGATATCTTTACCTACAAGCTGGCACTACAGAGATTACAGAGAAGATATCTTTACCTACAAGCTGGCACTACAGAGATTACAGAGAAGATATCTTTACCTACAAGCTGGCACTACAGAGATTACAGAGAAGATATCTTTACCTACAAGCTGGCACTACAGAGATTACAGAGAAGATATCTTTACCTACAAGCTGGCACTACAGAGATTACAGAGAAGATATCTTTACCTACAAGCTGGCACTACAGAGATTACAGAGAAGATATCTTTACCTACAAGCTGGCACTACAGAGATTACAGAGAAGATATCTTTACCTACAAGCTGGCACTACAGAGATTACAGAGAAGTAGATATCTTTCTTTGTCGCCATACAGTGACTATACAGAAGATAGTATACAATTAACCATGCTGTCATGTGTCTCAATTATGAAGGTGTCATAAGATTTTCCATAATCACAAATGTTGTATGTGTTAAACAATGGACAGAAAATATACATGATTTCACAAATTGTAAGAATAAATTCCTATTACATAAATACAGAAATCATTTCATAAAATAAATACATGAAACTTTTCTTGAAATGTTCTGACAATACTTACAATCTCTATAACTGAACCCAAGACTAACCAAGCACAGGCAGGTGGCGTAGCACAATTCTTTAAATTCACAGCCAGAAACTTCACTAGTGACGTACAGCAGTGTAATACACAGAGATCATGAACAAGTAATGCCACAGTTTAGATCATTTTCAATGCACTGTTTCTTATGTCCGCATCCGACAAATTGTATGATAACATGTTTTGTGTTTTCTATTTGCAATTGTTGCCCTATATTTATTTTTTACTACATTCATAAAATAAAACAGACAGAAAGAAACTAGCGGCAACAGAGATGTGGTCTCTGCGTAGAAAGCTAAGAATCCCAAGGACAGCTGAGAATACCAATATTCAAGTAGTGGGAGGTAAGAGAATAGAGGGTCTGGGGAATGTTGTCACAACAGAGAATACCAATTTTCAAGTACAGAGAGAGGCATCTTCACATACACACAAATTCACAAAAACATGCCCTCAGATAGCTATGTGTTTCCTTCTTTTTTTTTAACAGCATAGTAGGAAAACAAACATATTACTAACAAAAAGATTATTATTATAACTACTAACAAAAGAAATTAGCTATCAAACAATTTGGTAAATCAAACAATCTTAAATACAATTATTACATAGTGGTTCGTAAAATCTGATAAAAAGTGCATTGAAAACAGTGATTTGAATGCACCTAGCAAAAGCACTAACGCAAAAACAGAAGATATTTTGGGTATACAGCAAGAAAAGGTTCATATTTTACCATTACTGACAAACAGATTCAGTACTTATGTAAAAATGGCCCATTTATTACAAGTATTTGGTAGAATTCCCTAACTCACTGACAGATTATGGCAAGTTGTATGAAACAATGCATTCCAGATAGGATAGCCTGAACAAAGACATTGAACCAAAAAATGTATGACAGTTAAGACAGGTTGGACAAAGAAGATGAACTCAACAATGTATGCCAGATAAACAGGTTGGACAATCAAGCTAAACCAAACAATGTGTACCAGATAAGACTTAGACAATGAGTCTGAAACAAACAATCCATGCCTGGATAAAATTGGTTTAATAAAGAAGCTGAATCAAATAATGCAATTCAGAGAAGAAATAATGGGTAAAGAAGATATGTGCATTATGCTAGGATTGATGACAACATGTCAAAATAATAATTAATGCAATGACAGTCATCCTAGGGAAGTATGGAGGTAATGGCAGTCACCTAGCAATGTCTAGAGGTAATGAGTCCCCTCACTATGTCTGGAGGTAATGACAGTCACCTAGCAATGTCTAGAGGTAATGACAGTCACCTAGCAATGTCTAGAGCAGTGTTTCCCAACCTTTTTTGTGCCATGCCCCACTTAAGCCTTTCTAAAATTCATATTGCCCCCCCCCCCCCCAACATAAACATTATTTTTAATATTCAAAAATTGAAATGTTCACTAAAGAAACTTGAATGATAGGTTTTAGGAAGAAATCACTAGGTAATTATTGAGCAAACACAGTAAGTAAATTTTCAAAACATATAATGGAGAACTGAAATTCAAGTACAAAATAATTTTAATGAAAGATTTTTCTATATTATTTTAATTATTAGTAATTATTTATTATTTAAATTTAGTGAGATCCTTGCGCTTGATGCTTGCTGCAAAGAGATCTTATGTCAGGTTCCAATTTAGTTAACTTCAGTCTCAAGTCTCCCCGTTTTGTTATATTCAGCCGATTTCTTCCATTTTCGAATTGCCCCCCTTAACAGTCAAATTGCCCCCCTGTAGGGCGTGGGCCCCACGTTGGGAAACACTGGTCTAGAGGTAATGACAGTCACCTAGGAAAGTATGGAGGTAATGACAGTCACCTAGCAATGTCTAGAGGTAATGACAGTCACCTAGCAATGTCTGGAGGTAATGATAGTCACCTAGCAATGTCTAGAGGTAATGACAGTCACCTAGCAATGTCTAGAGGTAATGACAGTCACCTAGCAATGTCTGGAAGTAATGACTGTCACCTAGCAATGTCTGGAGGTAATGACAGTCACCTAGCAATGTCTAGAGGTAATGACAGTCACCTAGCAATGTCTAGAGGTAATGACAGTCCCCTCACTATGTCTGGAGGTAATGGCAGTCACCTAGCAATGTCTAGAGGTAATGACAGTCCCCTCACTATGTCTGGAGGTAATGACAGTCACCTAGCAATGTCTGGAGGTAATGACAGTCCCCTCACTATGTCTGGATGTAATCTGTCAAAAGTTCTTCAATTTAGAGAGAACTTCTTGGCTCTGGAGAGAGGGAAGTTCACTTGGGTCATGACCCCCATGTGTAATCCTCTGTTTACTTTGCAGAGTTATTTCCCATGTGTGCACCTTTTAAAATCACAACAGCATCCATGACATGTCTTACAAAACGTTTATGAAGAAATGTCAAACTTACAGTGAAGACTCAGTCTATGGTATACTACTCAGCTGGTGTCATCAGCTCTCTCTCTCTCTCTCTCTCTCTCTCTCTCTCTCTCTCTCTCTCTCTCTCTCTCTCTCTCTCTCTCTCTCTCTCTCTCTCTCTTATACAGTTATATGATCTAGGCCACTTATGTCCAGCAAGAGAAAAGACTTAACACCTTCCATTTACAATGTCTGCCTCTTATCTGCAGCTTCTCTTTGAAGAACAGAGTAAAATGCTAATGTGATGACACACACTGATCGAATGACCTGGTATACATTTCTTGGAAAGTGTAGAATGCTATGGCTTGGTCATGCATACTTTGTGCCAGGTTGATGCATGCTAAAGGACATTATGGGTAGCTGGCAAACAGTACAAGAACAACTGGACATCCACAGCTACAGTTCTAAGATACAAGCAAGTGAGACATGAAAATGCTGGGGACAGACACCACAATCTGTCAGGAGAAGGCCATAAGACAAGCAGATGCACTGTAAGGAATCATCTTGAAAGAAGAAAATTTCAACAAGGAGAGAAGAATAAAACCCACTAAAAGGAAAGAGTAGGCTGTGTGGTCGGAGGCATCCTCCTCATAGTGCACATCAATCCATAGTCAAATATGAATGAAAGAGGTTATCATTATGATTAAAACTGCACTGATATTTAGCCTTTTCTAATACTCAAATTTCTACCCATGCAGATATTCCAACAGAGATGTATAGCACTGGACTTTACCCACATCAATCATAGCTTTATGAAGCTGACTGACCAGCTCTCTTCCTCAGTCTTTCTTAACCTAGAACATGAGATATTCAACAGCTGGGTGGACAAAAATAAAGACTACATGTTAAAAACAGAAATAATTAGATTTCCATGATATAGAACATACTGCAGCTCATATCCTGTGGATGGTAAAATTATAGTACTGAAAACACAAAGAAAGCACACACACAGAGGTCAGTGCAGGTCACAGAGTATCTGAAGCTTAACAAATGTAGTAAATACAAGTGCTCAAAGAACTAACCAAATCTGATGAGACACAATTTACTAAATATATGTTACTTACTAGAAATCTCAACATCAAATTGTGCATGTGTGATTATCTCAAACTAATTGAAGGCACAATTTACCTGAGAGGTCATGAAATCTATAGCCAGAAGAATTGTTGAGCTTTGACAAAAATGAATTATAGCTGACAACATATGACATTAAGTCTCTTAGCTTTTAATCCGTTGTCTACTATAAGCCACAAAACATGGCTTGGACAGGAAAGGCTCTAAGCCAAAGACGGACAAAAGTGAATGATGTTTATTTTGAGCAATATTTCAATGCTTAAACACAACTGCGGCCATGCCTGTGTGAAGCAGCATCATCCATGGACTACCACCTCATGTCAAATACCACATCCCACTTAGAAATGACTCGTATCTGAGGCTTAAACTGCAGGAAGAGACTTCAGATGGCTTGTAAAAGGAAAGCCTTTTTATTGTCAACAAAATCTAGTGGTGTCTTTTCCCAGCATTACTTCTAAGGTAATTATCCCCTTAACTGTCAAGATACATTCAATTGGATTTATATTTACTAGCTTATTGATTCTGTGTCATACCTTGCCAAACTACTACTGAGTATGTGCTTGTGTAGTATACCCTTGAGAGAATCTATCCATCTGATTCTAGGTCATCCTACAGCATTAAAGATAGCCAAGATCTTCTGTAATTGTGGGAGACAAGTGATTACTGTCTACAACGGACAGCTGATAATGCTCTTAACCTGGACAATCACTAGCTGATTTAATGCCATTATCCAGAGAAGACACCTGATATTGTTTAAAACTGGATGTTTGCTAGCTGACTTTATGTCACTGTCCAGAAAAGACAACTGATCAGTTATCAGTTGGGGTATCTTCACTGCACTCCGGACAGGTCCCTAGTTGCTCAGATCCTCCCCCCGGCATATGCATCAGCGTTCGGTGGCTAATAGTGCCAGTGATGTGTTGGTTGACGAGGCACCTCGTTTTCCCGATGTACCTCTTGTGTCTGGCCGTGCCAATTCTTACTCCCAAGTCTTTCATCCTGGACAGCGATGTGGATTCACTGACGTAAAAATCCTCTGCTCTTTACATATCTTTAAGGACGTTAATAACATCGGCATGATCCATGGGCTGGCCATCTGCAGCACATGCAGAGCCAGCCAGTTTATCAGCTCGTTCATTTCCCTCGACTCCCGCATGTCCCGTGATGAAGATGAAGGTGACTTTACGGTCAACAGACTTCCACAGCGACTCAGTCCATTGTCTACGTACAGATCCAGTTTCGACCTTTCGAATCATGCTCATTGAATCACTTAGTACACACACGTTGCTATAATGATGTGATTCGAGCCATATGAAAGCCTGTGTAACTGACATCACCTCCATCGTCATGCTGCTCGTGGTCATAGAGTGGGCACCACTGAATTCTTGAACGCTTTGGCCCGCTGAACGGGCTGCAAATGCTGCTTTACAACAGATCCATCAGTATAGATGAGCACTTCGAGGCTATCTGAGTGTTCATAGATGAGCGCGTTGACCTATGCATTGACAGCGACAGGGTTCTGCTCTCTGCACAGTCTATCGAGTGTGATAATGCAGGAGAAAGTGCACTTAAAAGCTGGAGGCACCGGTACCCATTCCTTGCCGGGGTTGATACTGGTAAGACTGCAGATCTGTCTGACGACATCTTCCACCCGACTTATCCATGATTTGCCCCTCTTTAGCCTGCCACCCTTTTCTCTGAATATAGCTTCATGCAGAGGGTGCCGCTCACTTATTTTCAAGTATGTACGAGCTCTCCAGATCTTGATCCTGCGGTTCATTGTCGGGAAGTAAGACATCTGATAATGTTCCCAAATTGGACATTTACTAGCTGATTTGTTACTGTCTATAAAAGACAACAAATAATGTATACAAACTGGACTTACATCTACTAGACGATTCTGTGCTTACTGTCTATAAAGACAATTGAAATGTCCACACAATCAGCATGTAGGAGCATAGACCTTAGTGTACACATTAAGATGTGCACACTGAAACATTCAACGATTACGGCTACATTTGCATTCCAAACATGGGAACTAAGGTGTAATCGCCAGTTTGTCAGGATTGGATATTTTACCAGTATAGCTGTGCCTTCTAGCCAGTCTAACAAAATAGGCACCGGAGAACTTTCTAGAAATGAGAGATAGCGAGGTAGAGAACTGACCATCCCACATAATGTTCTAGTGAAGCATTATGCCATGACCCTATGATAGTTATTTGCCATGCGACTACTTTAAGGTAACACTGAGATGACAGGCCTATTAATATCACCAATGTATGAAACAACAAGCAGAAAGTTATACAACCAATGTGACTGATGTCTGCATGCAGCAATTACATCTACAGGATATTCTCCAGACTGCTGCATCTTCTGTAACACAATGGTGTCCAATAAGTTTCTATGGGAAACACTTTCAAAGTAAACATGTGTTCATGGTTGTTTTAAAAAAAAACTAATTAGAAAATCTTCAACAGTAACAATGTAAACATTGAACACTATAACATTGAACACTGCACTGAAGTCCAAGAGATATGTCACCTTTGTACGAGTTAATCAAGAAATCATGGATTCTCATCTATATTTGTTGTTTGTCCATCAACAATGATCATGACCATTCATTCCATCCAGTGGGCTTGAAAGTATGGAGCCGTGAGTTCTAAGATGGCTGATAAGCCCTATTTTGGCTCAAAATGTTCTTTGACAATGTGGGCAAAGAATGCTTGACGTTCCAGGAGGAGGATCTCCTGCAGTGGTTTTTCTGTCCAGCCTTTTCTTCACAGCTCTTGCAGTCCTGGTTGCTTCACAAGTGACTGCACCCTTATGTAATGTTGTACACCACTAATTACGGTCTTTAGCAGCAGTCTCCCATGTGTCAAGATGAATTCCAAAAGCTTTCAGTGAGAATTTCAGAGTGTCTTTAAAGCGTTTCCTCTGGCCGCCTTGGAAGCGTTTACCACAACGCAGCTCGCCATAAAAAATTTGTTTAGGAAGCCTGTGATCTGGCATATGAGTTAAGTGACCAGCCCAGCGAATCTGATTTTTCATTAGTAAAGTGTGGATACTGGGCATGGACGCTCTTTCTAGAACTTCAGTGTCTGAGATCTTGTCTTGCCATTTAATCATCAATAGCTTCCTAAGGCAGACTGTGTGGAAGTGGTTTAATTTCCTAGCGTGTCGCTGATAAACAGTCCAGGTTTCACAAGTAAATAGCAGTGTGGATAATACAACTGCTTTATAGACTTTCAGCTTTGTTTGCAGGCTTATTCCAGTTCTGTCCCATACATTCTTGTACAGTCTGCCAAAGGCCGCACTGGCCTTGGAGATTCTTGCATTCACTCTGTCATCAATTGTGGCAGTTTGTGACACAGTGCTACCAAGATAGGTAAATTTGTCCACAACACTTAGTCTATGACTGTTCACAATACCTTTCATCCCACTAATGCAGAAATTAACTTAACACTTCATATCATTAGAACTGACTAGCAGCATTCCTCACATATCATTTTGTATCTAAGTGAAACAGATGGACTGTCTGTAAAAGATTAGCAAAGTATCTTTCAAAAAATTGTAACCATATTTTACTTATTAATATTTCAGTTATATTTTACTATCTTTATATTATGTGAATATCAAAGAAAACCGACTCACAAACAGCATCATAACTACAGATTTGAAAACTTAGCTATGGGGCTGTGGAAAAGAAACAGTTTTATCCACCAGGCCAAATGACTCTGCAGAGAAACCACCGATCTGCCCACAGTTGGTATCCCCCTGAAAACTATTCCAGAATGAACTCCATGGAAAGAGGAACATAGACTGTCACTACAAATCCACACAAAAGTGAGAGGAATATTTGACAAGGAAGAACAGAACAGTGTGCAGCGCAGACCAGCCACTCTCAGCTTCCTTGATGAAGAATACCCACAGGACCTCTGGATCTGAGTCTACACATATGGATCAGCACAAAATGCTGTTTGAAATGGACGGCCGAGAGTGTACATAGAATACCCAAATAATACTAGGGACATGGCCAGAGTACCAACAGAAAAGTACTGCCATAACTATGATGTTGAAATTGAGGCAATCAAGAGAGCAACAGAGAAATTACTAAATATCAGTCATGGTACACAACCTGTGGTGCTATTGACAAATGCAAAATCAGTACTCGATGCACTCCTGTCTGGGAAATTGCCAGTACTAAGGACACTACTTTTTGGACTTAGCAGTCAGCTTAAGGTCACCATACAGTGGATACTATCTCACTGTGGCGTACCCGGAAATGAGAGAGCTGATCAATTAGCTAAGGAATGAGGAAAAGAAGAACAGCCTGATCTGCCCGTTACATACCACCAAAAGAAAAGAATGATCAAATCAGCCAGAAAGCCACCAAAACCTGCTCAAGATGATTACCACGTTATGGACAGACCAGAACAATTCATTATTCTGTGCCTCAGAACAGAACACAATAAATTACGCAACCACATGTATACAAAATTCAAGATTGGTGAATCAGCCATGTGCACATGTGGATTGGCGCTGCAGACAGCAGAGCACATACTCCAAGACTGCCCAAAACACAACATATCTAGGCAAACCTTCTGGCCTAGAAAGACCACAGTGGATGATAAACTCTATAGACCGCTGAGTGAACTAAAAAAGAAAGTTAAATTCATACAAGAGACAACATTGCAGTTATAGACATATTTCAAGCGAACAAAAGAAGAAGAAACATCATGACTTGAAAACTGAAACACTTTGACCATATTAGACACCACAGTGGCTCAGATAGTGAAATACTTTGACCATATTAGACACCACAGTGGCACAGATAGTGAAATACTTTGACCATATTAGACACCACAGTGGCTCAGATAGTGAAATACTTTGACCATATTAGACACCACGGTGGCTCAGATAGTGAAATACTTTGACCATATTAGACACCGCGGTGGTACAGATAGTGAAATACTTTGACCATATTAGACACCACAGTGGCTCAGATAGTGAAATACTTTGACCATATTAGACACCACAGTGGCTCAGATAGTGAAACACTTTGACCATATTAGACACCACGGTGGCACAGATAGTGAAATACTTTGACCATATTAGACACCACAGTGGCACAGATAGTGAAATACTTTGACCATATTAGACACCACAGTGGCTCAGATAATGAAATACTTTGACCATATTAGACACCACAGTGGCACAGATAGTGAAATACTTTGACCATATTAGACACCACAGTGGCACAGATAGTGAAATACTTTGACCATATTAGACACCACGGTGGCACAGATAGTGAAATACTATGACCATATTAGACACCACAGTGGCACAGATAGTGAAATACTTTGACCATATTAGACACCACAGTGGCTCAGATAGTGAAATACTTTGACCATATTAGACATCACAGTAGCTCAGATAGTGAAATACTTTGACCATATTAGACACCACAGTGGCTCAGATAGTGAAATACTTTGACCATATTAGACACCACAGTGGCTCAGATAGTGAAATACTTTGACCATATTAAACACCACAGTGGCTCAGATAGTGAAATACTTTGACCATATTAAACACCACAGTGGCACAGATAGTGAAATACTTTGACCATATTAGACACCACAGTGGCACAGATAGTGAAATACTTTGACCATATTAGACACCACAGTGGCACAGATAGTGAAATACTTTGACCATATTAGACACCACAGTGGCACAGATAGTGAAATACTTTGACCATATTAGACACCAAAGTGGCTCAGATAGTGAAATACTTTGACCATATTAGACACCAAAGTGGCTCAGATAGTGAAATACTTTGACCCTATTAGACACCACAGTGGCACAGATAGTGAAATACTTTGACCATATAAGACACCACAGTGGCTCAGATAGTGAAATACTTTGACCATATTAGACACCACGGTGGCACAGATAGTGAAATACTTTGACCATATTAGACACCGCGGTGGCACAGATAGTGAAATACTTTGACCATATTAGACACCACAGTGGCACAGATAGTGAAATACTTTGACCATATTAGACACCACAGTGGCTCAGATAGTAAAATACTTTGACCATATTAGACACCACAGTGGCTCAGATAGTGAAATACTTTGACCATATTAGACACCACATAAAATTCACCACAAACTCAGTGTGATGTATTGTCCTAGACACAAGTTATTGAACATAATAAGATGTATTTTCCTGGACACAAGTTGTTGTAACATAATAGGGAAAGAGTTTCCCAGACTGAAATTGGGACTCGAAGATGTGTTTAATGTCTAGCACTATGCGTGTGTTGCATGCCATGATCAGTGTCACATGACACTCTGGCATACTGGACATGGCTTAGAGTCAAGAACCCCACACAGAGATCACATACAGTGTCAGGTTACTTACAGTGCTCATGTAATTTAGTCCGCCATCCATGTATTTAACTCATGCTACACTAAGTAGACAAGCATGCATTGTACATAGGTTGAGTTGTGTGATGCAGAATAAATCCATAAAAACACAAGTCAGGTCATAGTTGATGACCACACCATAACGAGGCCCTTAGTACAGAGTTGGTTCATGGAAATTAGTGACTCTTGTGTTCAGACACCAACAATTAACTCATAAAGACAGCAACAACATTAGGGGAAGCAGCAAAAAGACATATTGATAGGATTTTATAATTAATTGTAAGCTCAATGAGACATGAGAATGACAATTTTTACACAACACTGGCACAAATACTTAATGCTTTCTGGTCATCACATTTCTGACACATATTTGCTAGACTCAAACTAATCAGCACAGCTGATGACATTCCCGGCCAGACAGCTCCAAAGTTTTCTTGCCACACAAATACTCCAGAGTATTGAAGGAACCATATGCAAGTAACTATCTGATAGTAATAATACAAAGCACCAAGAATCATCCCGTCCATTCACTAGTTGTTCTTTGATTCAACATCGATACACTTCCAGAAAATGTATGTAGGCTTAGTCTTGCCAAGCATATATGAAGGAGTGTATCTGCTTATTGTTGCAGTAGTTTAGGGGTCATTTATATAACTTCCCCAACATGTCATGTAGTACTCCTTCCCACCACATTGTAACTTCATGTACATGCAGCCTTTAGCTGTTGGTTTCATTTAGTGTTGTATTATTGTACAAGATATGGTCAGTTTGTTATTGTAGCATATATTTTTTAATATATAGATTTCAATGTCCTTGTGATAGATGCTTCTGAAGCAATTGTATAAGCCAGTCTATAGCTATGCTTCGCTAGTTAATCAACAGTAGTAGATTCAACTATTCATATAGTAGCTAAATCAGCATTTATTTCACCTGTAGTGAAGCATAAGCCTTTTCACTCTTGACGCACATTCATGAAAACAATGGCAGTAAGAGAATAGTCCAGGCAGAATATAGATACTTAAATATCACACTATACAAATTTATGTTGGATAAGTAACGTCCCAGCTTGCAACCCAAACACACAGCTACCAAACCTCAAGCAGGACAGGAATCACATGTGATGTAACTTGCCCTATCAAGAAACACACAGAGCATTCAAAGTTGATCCCCAGAGTTTTTTTAACAAGAGATTTCATCCTAGAATGTTCCAGTCTAGTGGGCGAATTGATACAGTGGACTTGAGAATGGTCATCTGGTCGATGTGTTGATCTGGTAATTGTGCGATGGCTTCCTGAAGCCCTCCACTCAACAATGGGTGGATGCAAACACTGAGGGCTGGACGACTCTTTTTGTATCTGAAAAGTATAGGTAGTGGAGGCTTGTCAACTGGTTTCATTGAGAAAGGATCAAATAGCCTGAAAACATATCACTTGTAAATATCTCTTATCGAGAGAGGATCCAACAGCCTGAAAACATATCACTTGTAAATGCCTCTTACCAAGAGAAAATTCCACTAGCTTGAAAACATATCACTGAAAATATGTTTTTTGGGGGGAAGAAGGGAGTAGAGGGTCTGCCTTCAACACTAAAAGTATGGAGTACAAGTTGAATGTGGACAATTCTTGTTAGAAGAGAAGGAACCAGGGGATGTAATACTTCACCCCTTGATCCTCAGGTAGTAGTCTGGAGGCCTAGCCTTCTCAGACAAGGACCAATAAATAAGTATAGCATGCACCCTGCACAAGTTACACATCTCTAGGCAGTTGGTCATCAAACAGAATAGACTGAACAGACTACTGCCAAGGAACAACTTTACCATTAGAAACCCCCCCCCAACAGATGACTTATAGCAAGTGTGACTCAGGTATGCACGCAGTGGGGCCTGGCCGGTGCTACAGAGTTGGTGCACTGTTGAGACTGTTCTTGTGTGATCTATGGAAGGAGACTGCAGCACTTTATTGAGGCATCTGTGAGTGATGAAGGTGTTTATTTACAAACCATGAACCACATGTTTAAAAGAAACATTCCTCAATATAAACAACAGGTATATGGCATAGTGGGTAGACATCAGCTGGGGAGAGAAGCTGTTCTCACCACAGACAGCTCTGAAGTTGACACAGTTTCACAAAACATGTATCAGAGATGTCTCTAGCAAGGAACATGCATGCAGGGGAACTGGTCACTACAAATCACAATACTTGGGCCAGCAAAGGTGAAGACCAATTACTTCACATCCTTATGATAATATCAGGTGTGGGAATACTTTGGCCTTTTAGTATAAGCAATTATATTAATTGTACAGTACATGTTGCAAGTCATGGCTCAGCAAGAGTTAAATTAAAATTGTGTGTGTATAGCAAAAACTGTTTGCATCATTAAGTTATGCTAGTGTGACTATAACTATGTTTGCATGACTAAGTTGTGCTTGTATAACAACTGTTTGCATGACTAAGTTGTGCTTGTATAACAACTGTTTGCATGACTAAGTTGTGCTTGTATTACAAAAACTATGTTTGCATGAATAAGTTGTGCTTGTATAACAAAAACTATGTTTGCATGACTAAGTTGTGCTTGTATAACAAAAACTATGTTTGCATGACTAAGTTGTGCTTGTATAACAAAAACTATGTTTGCATGACTAAGTTGTGCTTGTATAACAACTGTTTGCATGACTAAGTTATGCTTGTATAACAAAAACTATGTTTGCATGACTAAGTTGTGCTTGTATAACAAAAACTATGTTTGCATAACTAAGTTGTGCTTGTACAACAAAAACTATGTTTGCATGACTAAGTTGTGCTTGAATAACAACTGTTTGCATGACTAAGTTGTTGTGCTTGTATAACAAAAACTATGTTTGCATGACTAAGTTGTGCTTGTATAACAAAAACTATGTTTGCATGACTAAGTTGTGCTTGTATAACAACTGTTTGCATGACTAAGTTGTGCTTGTACAACAAAAACTATGTTTGCATGACTAAGTTGTGCTTGCATAACAACTGTTTGCATGACTAAGTTGTGCTTGTATAACAAAAACTATGTTTGCATGACTAAGTTGTGCTTGTATAACAAGTTTGCATGACTAAGTTGTGCTTGTATAACAACTGTTTGCATGACTAAGTTGTGCTTGTATAACAAAAAACTATGTTTGCATGACTAAGTTATGCTTGTATAACAAAAACTATGTTTGCATGACTAAGTTGTGCTTGTACAACACAAACTATGTTTGCATGACTAAGTTGTGCTTGTATAACAACTGTTTGCATGACTAAGTTGTGCTTGTATAACAAAAACTATGTTTGCATGACTAAGTTATGCTTGTATAACAAAAACTATGTTTGCATGACTAAGTTGTGCTTGTATAACAACTGTTTGCATGACTAAGTTGTGCTTGTATAACAACTGTTTGCATGACTAAGTTGTGCTTGTATAACAAAAACTATGTTTGCATGACTAAGTTGTGCTTGTATAACAACTGTTTGCATGACTAACTTGTGCTTGTATAACAAAAACTATGTTTGCATGACTAAGTTGTGCTTGTATATCAAGAACTATGTTTGCATGACTAAGTTGTGCTTGTACAACAAAAACTATGGTTGCATGACTAAGTTGTGCTTGTATAACAAAAACTATGTTTGCATGACTAAGTTGTGCTTGTATAACAAAAACTATGTTTGCATGACTAAGTTGTGCTTGTATAACAACTGTTTGCATGACTAAGTTGTGCTTGTATAACAACTGTTTGCATGACTAAGTTGTGCTTGTATAACAAAAACTATGTTTGCATGAATAAGTTGTGCTTGTATAACAAAAACTATGTTTGCATGACTAAGTTGTGCTTGTATAAAAAAAACTATGTTTGCATGACTAAGTTGTGCTTGTATAACAAAAACTATGTTTGCATGACTAAGTTGTGCTTGTATAATAACTGTTTGCATGACTAAGTTATGCTTGTATAACAAAAACTATGTTTGCATGACTAAGTTGTGCTTGTATAACAACTGTTTGCATGACTAAGTTGTGCTTGTACAACAAAAACTATGTTTGCATGACTAAGTTGTGCTTGTATAACAACTGTTTGCATGACTAAGTTGTGCTTGTATAACAAAAACTATGTTTGCATGACTAAGTTGTGCTTGTATTACAAAAACTATGTTTGCATGACTAAGTTGTGCTTGTATAACAACTGCTTGCATGACTAAGTTGTGCTTGTACAACAAAAACTATGTTTGCATGACTAAGTTGTGCTTGTATAACAACTGTTTGCATGACTAAGTTGTGCTTGTATAACAAAAACTATGTTTGCATGACTAAGTTGTGCTTGTATAACAAGTTTGCATGACTAAGTTGTGCTTGTATAACAACTGTTTGCATGACTAAGTTGTGCTTGTATAACAAAAACTATGTTTGCATGACTAATTTATGCTTGTATAACAAAAACTATGTTTGCATGACTAAGTTGTGCTTGTATAACAACTGTTTGCATGACTAAGTTGTGCTTGTATAACAAAAACTATGTTTGCATGACTAAGTTGTGCTTGTATAACAACTGTTTGCATGACTAACTTGTGCTTGTATAACAAAAACTATGTTTGCATGACTAAGTTGTGCTTGTATAACAAAAACTATGTTTGCATGACTAAGTTGTGCTTGTATAACAAAAACTATGTTTGCATGACTAAGTTATGCTTGTATAACAAAAACTATGTTTGCATGACTAAGTTATGCTTGTACAACAAAAACTATGTTTGCATGACTAAGTTGTGCTTGTATAACAACTGTTTGCATGACTAAGTTGTGCTTGTATAACAAAAACTATGTTTGCATGACTAAGTTGTGCTTGTATAACAAAAACTATGTTTGCATGACTAAGTTGTGCTTGTATAACAACTGTTTGCATGACTAAGTTGTGCTTGTATAACAACTGTTTGCATGACTAAGTTGTGCTTGTATAACAAAAACTATGTTTGTCTGACTAACTTGTGCTTGTATAACAAAAACTATGTTTGCATGACTAAGTTGTGCTTGTATAACAACTGTTTGCATGACTAAGTTGTGCTTGTACAACAAAAACTATGTTTGCATGACTAAGTTGTGCTTGTATAACAAATGTTTGCATGACTAAGTTGTGCTTGTATAACAAAAACTATGTTTGCATGACTATGTTGTGTTTGTATAACAACTGTTTGCATGACTAAGTTGTGCTTGTATAACAACTGTTTGCATGACTAAGTTGTGCTTGTATAACAAAAAATAACTATGTTTGCATGACTAAGTTATGCTTGTATAACAAAAACTATGTTTGCACGACTAAGTTGTGCTTGTATAACAATTGTTTGCATGACTAAGTTGTGCTTGTATAACAAAAACTATGTTTGCATGACTAAGTTATGCTTGTATAACAAAAACTATGTTTGCATGACTAAGTTGTGCTTGTACAACAAAAACTATGTTTGCATGTCTAAGTTGTGCTTGTATAACAACTGTTTGCATGACTAAGTTGTGCTTTTATAACAAAAACTATGTTTGCATGACTAAGTTATGCTTGTATAACAAAAACTATGTTTGCATGACTAAGTTGTGCTTGTATAACAACTGTTTGCATGACTAAGTTGTGCTTGTATAACAACTGTTTGCATGACTAAGTTGTGCTTGTATAACAACTGTTTGCATGACTAAGTTGTGCTTGTACAACAAAAACTATGTTTGCATGACTAAGTTGTGCTTGTATAACAAAAACTATGTTTGCATGACTAACGTGTGCTTGTATAACAAAAACTATGTTTGCATGACTAAGTTGTGCTTGTATAACAAACATTTTGTTTGCTTGACTAAGTTGTGCTTGTATAACAACTGTTTGCATGACTAAGTTGTGCTTGTATAACAACTGTTTGCATGACTAAGTTGTGCTTGTATAACAACTGTTTGCATGACTAAGTTGTGCTTGTATAACAAAAACTATGTTTGCATGACTAAGTTATGCTTGTATAACAAAAACTATGTTTGCATGACTAAGTTGTGCTTGTATAACAACTGTTTGCATGACTAAGTTGTGCTTGTATAACAAAAACTATGTTTGCATGACTAAGTTATGCTTGTATAACAAAAACTATGTTTGCATGACTAAGTTGTGCTTGTACAACAAAAACTATGTTTGCATGACTAAGTTGTGCTTGTATAACAACTGTTTGTATGACTAAGTTGTGCTTGTATAACAAAAACTATGTTTGCATGACTAAGTTATGCTTGTATAACAAAAACTATGTTTGCATGACTAAGTTGTGCTTGTATAACAACTGTTTGCATGACTAAGTTGTGCTTGTATAACAACTGTTTGCATGACTAAGTTGTGCTTGTATAACAACTGTTTGCATGACTAAGTTGTGCTTGTATAACAAAAACTATGTTTGCATGACTAAGTTGTGCTTGTATAACAACTGTTTGCATGACTAAGTTGTGCTTGTATAACAAAAACTATGTTTGCATGACTAGTTGTGCTTGTATAACAACTGTTTGCATGACTAAGTTGTGCTTGTATAACAAAAACTATGTTTGCATGACTAAGTTGTGCTTGTATAACAACTGTTTGCATGACTAAGTTATGCTTGTATAACAAAAACTATGTTTGCATGACTACGTTGTTCTTGTATAACAACTGTTTGCATGACTAAGTTGTGATTGTATAACAAACATTTTGTTTGCATGACTAAGTTGTGCTTGTATAACAACTGTTTGCATGACTAAGTTGTGCTTGTATAACAAAAACTATGTTTGCATGACTAAGTTATGCTTGTATAACAAAAACTATGTTTGCATGACTAAGCTGTGCTTGTATTGCTAAAGATGCATTTGTATGACTAATACTGTGCTGGTATGACTGCAAAATTTAACTCTTTAATAACAATGAAGAAACAAGTAATACAGCATGTATGTGTACACTGACATACATACATATATATATATATATATATATATATATATATATATATATATATATATATATATATATATATATATATATATATATATATATATATATATAGTGAGTGATCTCTGTCTACTACAGGCAGTGTGTATCTATCATTGTAAGTTCTGCCTCTTGTGTCAAGAATGCAACTAACATGAAGTACCTGCTGATCAGATATGCTTGCAGACCTCTACAGACACTCAAAGATCTTCCTGTATACAGCTGAAAATTGATGAGTTTTTCAACCTACAGGAATGATCAAAACAATAATCAATTACCTAACTTAACCATATAAGCACATATCATAGGTTTCAAGCAGATAATACAAATTACATGTAAGCAACCATGATTTCAAGCAGATAATACAAATTACATGTGGGTAACCATTAACTTCATGCAGCTACCACAAATGACATGTGGATAACTACAGAATTCAAGCAGCTACCACAAATGACATGTGGATAACCATAGACTTCAAGCAGCTACCACAAATTACATCATATACTTCAAACAGCTAACACAAATTACACTACAGATTTCAAGCAGCTACCACAAATTACATGTGGCTAATCATAGACTTCAAGCAGCTACCACAAATTACATGTGGCTAACCATAGACTTCAAGCAGGTACCACAAATTACATGTGGCTAACCATAGACTTCAAGCAGGTACCACAAATTACATGTGGCTAACCATAGACTTCAAGCAGGTACCACAAATTACATGTGGCTAACCATAGACTTCAAGCAGGTACCACAAATTACATGTGGCTAACCATAGACTTCAAGCAGGTACCACAAATTACATGTGGCTAACCATAGACTTCAAGCAGGTACCACAAATTACATGTGGCTAACCATAGACTTCAAGCAGGTACCACAAATTACATGTGGCTAACCATAGACTTCAAGCAGGTACCACAAATTACATGTGGCTAACCATAGACTTCAAGCAGCTACCACAAATTACATGTGGCTAACCATAGACTTCAAGCAGGTACCACAAATTACATGTGGCTAACCATAGACTTCAAGCAGGTACCACAAATTACATGTGGCTAACCATAGACTTCAAGCAGGCACCACAAATTACATGTGGCTAACCATATATTTCAAGCAGCTACCACAAATTACATGTGGCTAACTACATATTTCAAGCAGCTATGACGAATTACGTGTGGCTAACCATAGATTTCAAGCAGCTACCACAAATTACATGTGGCTAACTACATATTTCAAGCAGCTACCACAAATTACATGTGAATAACCATTTATTTGAAGCCACAACCACGAATTTGAAGTGTCTTCAGAAACCACATGTAAGACACCTATTTGTTATTCTTTCAATGCCTATTATTAGCATTCTACAAAACAAACATTAATTCAAGATCAGTCTGTTTTTACATTACATGTATACACGTATACACCAAGTTTCCTACATATACATATATATATATATATATATATACATATATACAAGTAGTCACTAGTCACTACTATTAATTATGCCTTGATCCAATATATGTGAAGGACACATATATACATATATATACATATATACATATCTTATACATGAACATTCAAATGAACCACTGAATCTGCAACCCAGACCAGACTGCAAGAACATCAAGTCAGAAGGGGTGAAGCAAGACAGAGCACTATGAATGCGGTCAAAGAAGGATAGTTAACCAACACAGAACTGGTGTTGTTGACCGCTACATGATGAGGGAGATACAGAGGAGGGGATCTGAGCACTTATAGACTGAATGGTTCAATGTGCAGTGAGAATAATCTGTCAGTTTATTAACTATTCAAGTGTACTTGATGTTGTTGGCAATTCTCTATACAACACATATATCACCACTTAGATTCCTTCTACTGATGTGATAAATGATTGGGAAACTGTGATAATAACAGAGCTGTTTGCCTTTCAGTCAGCAGGCTTGTCCGTACAGGCAGGATTGTTTCTCACCAGTATACTGCTGAGGAAGGGAACTAGTAACTACTATTAATTATGCCTTGACCCAATATATGTGAAGGACACAACACTTCACAACTCAACACCAGTATCTATCATAGGATTAAGATCAAACTGACATAAAATGTTTGCTGAAATGGATTTCCGGCACTCTCTACCTCTCACCAAAATGACAGAGTTTAAGATATCTTTCCAGTGCATCTCTTGATGTTCCTCCCCTGCAAACCGTTATCTTTCTCCTGCATGTTTGCCTTTCACCTTTCCTTCAAGCAGTTTTTAGCAATGCCCTTAATTGTGTCAAAATTATTGTATTTCTCCAATCTTGATCTTATTCAGTCATTCTCTTTTAATGTCTTGTTTTTTAACATTTCTGTACTTGTTGTTTTGTCTTTCTGAAATGTACACTCTGTTTTTCTATATATCCTCATTATATCTGAACAATGGGATGATTACTTTTCTGTCTACTTTTATAAATAAATTCAAAAGATGACATGAACAAAATAACAAACTAAATTACACTAAAAGCATGTCATTCTTCTTCTTCTTTCGTTCACTTGAAATATGTCTATAACTGTAATGTTGTCTCTTGTATGAATCTAACAGTCTTTTTTAGTTCACTCAGATATCCACAGAGTTTATCTTTCACTGTCACCTCTCTAGGCCAAAACGTTTACCTAGATATGTTGTATTTTGGGCAGTCTTGGAGTATTGCTCTGCTGTCTGCGACGCCAATCCACATGTGCACATGGTTGATTCACCACTTTTGAATTTTGTATACATGTGGTTGTGTAATCTATTGTGTCCTGTTCTGAGGCGCAGAATAATGACTTGTTCTGGTCTGTCCATAACGTAGTGGTCATCTTGAGCAGGTTTTGGTGGCTTTCTGACTGATTTGATCATTCTTTTCATTTGGTGTTATGTATTGGGCACATCAGGCTGTTCTTCTTTTGCTCCTTCCTTAGCCAATCGATCAGCTCTCTCATTTCCGGGTACTCCACAATGGGATGGTATCCACTGTATGGTGACCTTATGCTGACTGCTAAGTTCAGAAAGTAGTGTCCTTAGTACTGGCAATTTCCCAGACAGGAGAGCCTCGAGTACTGATTTTTCATCTGTCAATAGCACCATGGCTGATATTTAGTAATTCTCTTGTTGCTATCTTGATTGCCTCAATATCAGCATTTTAGTTATGGCAGTAATTTCCTGTTGGAACTCTGGCCGTGTCCCTAGTATTATTTGGGTATTCTGTGTACACTCCTGCTCCTCCATTTTGAACAGCATTATGTGCTTGACCCATCTGTGTAGACTCGGATCCAGAGGTCCTGTGGGTATTCTTCATCAAGGAAGCTGAGAGTGGCTGTTCTGCACTGCACACTGTTCTGTTCTTCCTTGTCAAATATTCCTCTCACTTTTGTTTGGATTTGCTAGTGATAGTCTATGTTCATCTTTCCATGGAGTTCGCTCTGGAATAGTTGTCAGGGGGATACCAACTGTGGGCAGATCAGTGGTTTCTCTGCAGAGTCGTTTAGGCCTGATGGATAAAACTACTTCTTTTCAACCGCCCCATAGCTAAGTTTTCAAATCTGTTCTTCATAGGGTGGCCTGGCAAGCTAAGGAACTTTTCTGCTTGTATTAGAGTTTTCGTACTTCCGCACTCTCGCAGTGCTTGTGTCCTCCCTATCTTCTCTATTTCCACTAAAGGGGTTGATCTCATCCCTCCTGTGATGACTCTAAGTGCTTGATTTTGCACCTTGTCCAGCTCTTGTAGTGTGGTTTTTATGTTGAACAACACGCAGTTGACCCGTATTCCAGGTGTGGTCGCATGCTCTGTTGATAAACTTTGCTAAGTATTTTCCCACTGGCTCCCCATGTGGTTACACTTAGCTTTCTCAGGATGGCTACTTTCCTTCTGGCTTTTGCTACTGCTTTTTTTATGTGTTTTCTCCATGTCAGCCTGTTATCAAATGTTACTCTAAGGATGTTGGTTCTTGATCTTCTCTTAGGGGTGTTCCATTTATCTGGATGATCCCTGCCTTTTGTTTTGGAGAGAGGGTAAATAGAGTGGTGCTGCACATGTCAGTGTTTATGCCGACACTCCATCTATTTGCCCATGCAACAAATGTATCAACAGCTCTTTGTAGCGATCTGGTGGCCACTGATGCATGTTCATTTGTGCTCCACAGAACCAGGTCATCAGCGTACATTGGCGCTTTAATTCCATGCGATAGATTAGCAACAAGATCATTGATGAAGATTAGAAAAAGTGTGGCGGACAAGACTCCGCCCTGGGGAACACCATGACGCAATAGTACTTTCTTGCTCTTGAGTCCATCTATCTGTACTCGGGCTCTTCTGTTGTGCAAGTATGCTTTCACCCATTTGTATATTCTTCCATTGACTTTACAGGTTCTCAGTTTCTTCATCAGACCTTCTTTCCAGACTTTGTCAAAGGCTTTCTTCAGATCCATCCATGCCGCAAGCACCAGCTTCTTCTCTTGGAATGCATCCTCAATTTCTTGAGAGAAGTAAGTGTCTGATCTTCTGTACAGTAGCACTGCCTAAAGCCAGCCTGCTGTGACACAAGCATGCTTTCACTTTCAATGTACCACTGCAGTCTGTGATTGATGATGCGCTCCATTGTTTTGCAGAGACAGCTGGTGAGGCTAATTAGTCTGTTTGATAACAACACATGTGAAGAACAATGCACCTATTCAATTGTCATCTATCAATACAAGCAGTGAATGGTCAAGCAATTAATACTGGCCTCTTACATGCACAGAAACTGAGTTCTCAACTCAGGCAGTTTTCTTTTATCACAGATAGCAGTGACAACCATGGCACAGGGCTTTAAGCACTCTGTTAAATCCTTCTGACAGACACTAACAATGGCAAATAATGAAATAAAGGGAAATTTGTCTTTTCTGACCAACACAAGTGAGCCAATTCAACTATTATTTTCATAACACAAGGTGTGAAGTGAACCAATTCATCCATTATTTTAATAATGCAAAGTTTGAAGTTACAAACCTTTGAGAACAAAATTTTAAGACACATCTTTGGACCCATTAGGGATACACAAAGTGGAGAGTGGAAAAGAAGAAGTAACAAAGACATTTATGATCTGTTTAAGTCCCCGCTAATCACTGGTATCATGAAGGCTAATAGACTACAATGGCTGGGGCATATAGAAAGAATGGAAGATAATAGGGAAACAAAACTCGCTTACACTCAGGAAATAAATGACCGTAGACCCCGAGGTAGACCAAGAAGACGGTGGAGAGATAATACATGTACAGACCTACAAGCACTTGGAATCAACGACTGGCAAGAGAAGGTCCACCAGAGAGACGAATGGAGACGGATTGTATTTGCAGCAAAGAACCTCAATGGCTCGGAAAGCTGAAGAAGAAGAAGAAAGTTTGAAGTGAATTAATTCAGCCACTATTTTAGCAACAAAATGTGTAACATCACACACTTATTAAATTACTATTTCAACAATATAAGGTCTGAAGTTAGCCAATTTAGTGGCTATACTAACAATACAAAGTGCAAAATTGTTAATATCTTTCCTAACAAGATCTTAAGTGAACTTATTTAGTGGTTACATTAAAAAGGCAAGGTGTAACATCTATCTGTTTTCAATATCTTCCCTAAGAACATAAGGTCTAAAGTTATGTTAACACAGTGTGACATCTTACACCGATTCCACTAGTGTTCCAACAATACAAAGTTTTGTAGTGTTGTGAACCAATGAAGGACTTTTGATTTAACTACCACAGCTACAGTCTTCAATTTATCCAATGACTTTCATGGTTATTAAATTGGTATTTCCCTTTTTGTAACAAACATCTATTATTGTATTACGTAGGAAAAGTTCAATTCACTTGACTTTGAAACGTTAACAAATAGTTTAACTGTTCTATAACTATGTACAATCTACCTTTTCAAAGAAATCCTTTACGCCTTCTGTGTCCATTGTGCCATTTTTAGCAATGATGCACACTCTTTCCAATGTGGAACATTTGGACATAGCAGTGAGCATCATGTCATCGATCTTCAAGTACGGATGTTCTAGCCTGCATACAACAACAGCTTCAATGTAATTTCACACAATTTTCAACTGAAAAGAATAGCTAAGCTAAAACTGCATCTACAAATTATATATATATATATATATATATATATATATATATAGTAAAGGCTACCTATGCAGTAAAAAGAATATAAAGCTAAACATTGTAAAGTAATATGCAGTGTTATCACATTCATAATTTCATCTGGAAGTATGACATCCTCATGTTCCTCTGATTCAACCCTGCCAGTTTTATGGGAGAAGTAAGACATCCTCATATTCCTCTGATTCAACCCTGCCAGTTTTATGGGAGAAGTAAGATATCCTCATGTTCCTCTGATTCAACAACGACACATTTGATGTATAAATTCTGTAGCTGTGGACCTTGCTGTTCGGATCTTGCTGAATATCAGTATTTTTCTTCGTATGGAAAATGGTATTCTAAGAATTTTTATATAACAAAATTTGTGATTGCAAAGTGGACCATGACACACATCCATATGTAGCCCACAGTAGATATGCATGCACTCAAAAATGTTACTTAAATGTGTTTGCTGGACTTGTGCCATGGGTTCTCAATACTGTGTAACCTCTGTTACTTAAATGTGTTTGCTGGACTTGTGCCATGGGTTCTCAATACTGTGTAACCTCTGTTACTTAAATGTGTTTGCTGGACTTGTGCCATGGGTTCTCAATACTGTGTAACATGTTACTTAAATGTGTTTGCTGGACTTGTGCCATGGGTTCTCAATACTGTGTAACCTCTGTTACTTAAATGTGTTTGCTGGACTTGTGCCATGGGGTCTTAGTACTGTGTAACCTATTACTTAAATGTGTTTGCTGGTCTTGTGCCATGGGTTCTCAATACTGTGTAACCTCTGTTACTTAAATGTGTTTGCTGGTCTTGTGCCATGGGGTCTTAGTACTGTGTAACCTATTACTTAAATGTGTTTACTGGACTTGTGCCATGGGTTCTCAATACTGTGTAACCTCTGTTACTTAAATGTGTTTGCTGGACTTGTGCCATGGGTTCTCAATACTGTGTAACCTCTGCTACTTAAATGTGTTTGCTGGACTTGTTCCATGGGTTCTCAATACTGTGTAACCTCTGTTACTTAAATGTGTTTGCTGGACTTGTGCCATGGGTTCTCAATACTGTGTAACTTCTGTTACTTAAATGTGTTTGCTGGACTTGTGCCATGGGTTCTCAATACTATGTAACCTATTACTTAAATGTGTTTGCTGGACTTGTGCCATGGGTTCTCAATACTATGTAACCTATTACTTAAATGTGTTTGCTGGACTTGTGCCATGGGTTCTCAATACTGTGTAACCTCTGTTACTTAAATGTGTTTGCTGGACTTGTGCCATGGGTTTTCAATACTGTGTAACCTATTACTTAAATGTGTTTGCTAGACTTGTGCCATGGGTTCTCAATACTGTGTAACTTCTGTTACTTAAATGTGTTTGCTGGACTTGTGCCATGGGTTCTCAATACTATGTAACCTATTACTTAAATGTGTTAGCTGGACTTGTACCATGGGTTCTCAATACTGTGTAACCTATTACTTAAATGTGTTTGCTGGACTTGTACCATGGGTTCTCAATACTGTGTAACCTGTTACTTAAATGTGTTTGCTGGTCTTGTGCCATGGGTTCTTAGTACTGTGTAACCTCTGTATGGTTAAGGCCAGTAACCTTCAGACTTCTTTTGAACCGTCCCCATTGTCGTCGATATATGAGAGAAAGTCTATAATTTGGTCACAAATGGCGGTAGTAAAATAACTAACAATGATAACAACTTGAAACCAGTTTATTTTTATACATACATTGTCCCTTTATTTTTCAACATAATTTCCACCAACACTGATGCACTTATCCCATCGTTTTATCAGTCCTCCCAAACCGGCTGCATAGAACTGCGTGCTCTGTTTTCTAAACCACATTTTCACTTCACATTAAACTTCGGTGTCATTCACGAAATGTCTCCCGCCAAGGTGGGTTTTCAGTGGACCAAAAAGGTGGAAATCGCTAGGGGCTAAGTCGGGGTTGTAAGGTGGAAGTTCCAGAACTTCCCACCTTAGTTGATTAATTTTTTCCTGAGTTAATCGAGCTGTATGTGGTCTGGCATTATCATGAAGAAGCAACACTCCTCTAGTCAGCAGTCCTTAATGTTTTCTTTGAATTGCATCATGAAGCGTCGATAGAACTTCAGAGTACGATTCAGAATTCACATTGTCACCTTCTTCTTAAAATTGGTTAAAAGCACTCCTTGACAATCCCAGAACACTGTCAGCACAACATTCACAGATCGAATTTCATCAACAATTTTAGAGCATCCTTGAGAAAATTTTTCTACCCAGCTATGCACCTCTTTAAGGGACAAACATTTGTCAGCATAAACAGGAAGCATTTCCTTATGAATGTCCTATGCAGGCAGTCCTTTTGCCCACAAAGAATGTACAACCGCACATTGCTCTTTTGTGTACACTCCATAAGTACAGTCGCCATTTTGTTTACGCGCTGCGCATGAGCATGAGACACCTAACACCACCTGATGATCGGGAATATAAAGCTTGATGTTGCTGTCACCTAATGACACCTGTAGAAAACACCAACTAAATTTACCTGCCATCCCACAGAACTGTGTAACTTAC
>JACEFZ010019206.1:990000-1241487 GCA_014155875.1 Cepaea nemoralis
AAACACAGTATACAATATGCTTACTATACCTGGTATGGAAGTCAGCTGTAGACACCTGATTACAACGAGCCTACAGAAACACAGTATATAATATGCTTACTATACCTGGTATGGAAGTCAGCTGTAGACATTTCAGGTATTTCCATCTTCCTATACACATAAGTTCTTGATCTCCAACAGTCAGCGAAAACATGCTAAAACATCAAACAATGATTCCATTTAAGGACTGTTCATCAGGTTACAATCAGGCAGCTAACAGGCATGGGTTTAATTTTAACCTTGCTTTTACACGAATGTGCATACTAGTGTGCATGTGTGTCAAGAAACTCCCACAGCAACACAGTACAAACAGGAGGAGATATCTGACAAGAAGAAGCTATTACTGTATTGTACAAGAGTTTAGGCTCTTTTCTTGCTTGTTCCTCTGTGAATCATGCCCACTCAGGTCACAACTCTCAAGTGTCCTCCTCTTGCTGCACTTTGCAACTGATGATAAACACATTTCTCTCAAAAAATTATTCACCCCTCATTATTGTGCACTTTAAAATGTGTATTTGTGTCAAAATAAATGTATCTGCCCACATCATCTTTGGGGGATTCAAACCACAATTCCTTGTTACTGCTGCCCACTTTTAGCTGTATTTATTCCAGAGCCAGAATGGTGCTTTTTCAATCAATATATCAAGATGGTTCTTTCAGTCTATTTTTTACTAGCCAGTGGCTTCACTAGGTAGCATCTAGAGATGAATACTAGGTTTCTGGTACAGATGTCTACCATAAGTAATCTTACTGAGTACCCTGAGCTGCCTCAGATTTGTAAGCAGGTCATCATATTTAGCCACTGTAATATATCAATGTACTTCTACTTTATACTCAATGACACTATCAATGTGATCATTATGATCTGTGGGATATGACTGGGTGGACTGTGATGTTTGCCAATTTTAGAGACCTTGGAACAGAATTTGAGTATTTGCCATGTCCTGGCAGATCAGTACCATCCCTTTGCTTTGCACTCTCAAGAATAGAAGGCCCATGTTCACTAACATGTGTGCCCTTAGAAAGTAAATATGAGCACTGGCTGACTAATTTTTCCCATCTCTCTTCACTGTGACCACATTCACTACCAACTTCTGGTACATCTGCAATACTTTACTGAGAACCCATTGCTCTAATCCTTGATGGTTAAAGCATTGTAGGGGTTATTTCTTGTGGTTCCTGCCTCGGTTTGATTTGATGTATCCCATTATATCCTTTATTTGTGGTAGACAGAGCCCGTTGCCTTGGATGGAATCTGTCTAGAGGAAGCAAATCGTAAATGCATACCAACACACTGACCTGTAAGGTGTATAACTATAGTCTGTCCAGAAATGAATGCAGTCATTCACGATCAATTATTTTGAAAACTGTCTGTTGCATCGTTATGAAATTTTTCCTGTCGTCTTATATTTACCCCCACCCAAGGAATATGTCTTTGATAGGTCCAAAAGCAACTTAAATCATGGAAAGCAGCGACATTTCTTTGACGTTTTGGTGAAAAACTAGTGATTTCTCGCTAACAAACTTGTTTTACAGTAATGAATGTCCTACCAATTCAGATGACGACACAAGGCGTATCCGGATTCGTATGGGAGTGGGTGCAATGTCTACTCTGCTGAGATGGAACATGATTACCTGTTTTGCACGACGAATATAGCAGTGAATGTCTCTGTAGTGGGCTTCCTTCATAATGGTCAAGATGGTGGTTCTCTTTTCATTGAAGTTTATAGAATTATTTGTATGTTCGTGTGTTGTCCCCCCATTTGACAATGTGTTTCTTCTTCTCACGTTTCTTGTTATGCCACAATATGTCAGTTCCCACCACAATATTACTCTTCAGTTGGTATTCAATGCGTCTAGAGCTTTTTTTTTCAATGCCAGTTGATTGTTACTGTTGAGGGCTTACTGAATTGAAAATTCATCACTGTGGAATACAAACTGTTGCTATTGACAAGTTGTATCGTTTGTGCCGATGCTGTCATGTTAAGGGCCTGCAATTCGTCTTCTGAATAGTTGGAGCAAAAATATCCAAGTAGGTGTGCATGTGGATTAATGTCTGCGATCTGCCCAGACCTTAATTTGTGTCGCACGATTCCAGTAGGTTGATGACTTCTCTTGGTTGCATAAAATTCAGTCTATCCTTTCTCCAGTTGTCATCCTCCTCTTTCAACATATGGTCCTCACATTTCTTCCACTAACTTTTATCAATATTTAATAGCGCGAACTGGGTCAGTATCTTGACGTCAGACAATTTGAATATAGTATTGTCAGCTGCCACCTGTCCTTTAATTTTAGCCCACACAAGTTCGATAGGGTTAAAATGAGAATGGTACGGCGGAAGCTCAAGCACCCATGACGATGCTCTTCTATCAACTTGTCGATTTGATATTTCTTGCTTTTTGGTGTCTGCTTTACAAGGGACAACAATTCTAGCTAGAAATACATTTCTGGAAATGATATGTTTTCCCTTCGGAGCCATATCTTTATTGCTCCCTTTGTGCTCGATGCTATAGGTATTTTGTCTTCTTGGGCAACAACATTGATATCATGCATTGTCCATAATTGGACAC
Organism: Cepaea nemoralis; assembly: GCA_014155875.1. NCBI lineage: Eukaryota > Metazoa > Mollusca > Gastropoda > Stylommatophora > Helicidae > Cepaea > Cepaea nemoralis. The sequence goes on from JACEFZ010019206.1 coordinate 992,610, forward strand.
GATGGTCTATCTAGGGATGGAAGCACTGTATTCTCGAGCCAATCTCTAAATACATTACCATTCATCTTATTATGATAATCCCTATTGTCTGTATGCTTTGATACGAACACGAGTCCAGCATTCTGTAGTAAGCCATTATGCGTATTACCAGCATGGGCCATGACTAAATGCTGTCCTATACTACTGGGCACATATCGCTTTATCTTTCCATCCACTGATTGCCATTCCTTATCCTTGTGTGGTGCGTATTGATCCACATTTCATCCAAATACACTATGCCATAATTTTCTTTGCGCATTTCCCTTATTTCACGTAGGTATATGCTTCTCATGGCTCCTAAATGCGATTGCTCGCAAAAGATATTTCTACCTCCCTTGTACTTTCTAAAAGTGAAGCCTAGTGAACTCCTTATAATTTTCCACAATGTTGTTTTGGATAGCTCTATGTTATTGTTCTTTCTGAACAGTCACTGTTTCTTTGGCATCCAGCATTTTTATAATAGCTCACCTTATGACATCCTTGCCATCTACAATAGCCTTTCTACCTACCGTTTGGTTATTGCGTGGTGGTTTAATTCCAGATTCTTGCACCCATTGACGAAATTACCGTTTGCTCTAACCCAATGCATGCAGTGTTCTTTTTTCGGAATTTGTAATAGTATGAACAGTACGAATAGTAATAGTATAATAGTGCAATAGTATAATAGAATAGTAATAGTAAAATAGTACGGCTGGTCGCCGTGGCTAAGGTCTTGCGAACGCGGTTTGTCAGCCCGTATACCCGGTTCAAAACACAGCGGTGCTGGTTTTTCGAAAAAGATATAGGTGCAGGTCGTTCAGAAAGCAATGGCAAACTACTGAACGTAAAATTTGCCCAGGATTCACGAACAGCAAAATTGCTGCAGTTGACTGCTACGTCCTGTGAAGGACATGCAACTAAATTTTTATTTTATAATAGTATGAAAATGTTTTCTGCGATCAACTTCTTGACAAAAATATGTGTACAACTTCATAGCGATGCTTTGAAGTGTACAAAATTTCACTTTCAGTCCCATTGAACAATATTCACACATTCCAATGTTAGCGATAAGTGGTAAGATTTTTAAAAAAAATAATAATCGGGTTTCATGAAAGAACCCACATTGATGACACCTCTGAACACTCCCAGTTTAAACAGTGCGGGATTCTTGCTATAAGGCCAATCCCGTGAACCACGGAAAATATTCAACATTGAACGCTGATTTTCTGGCTGAAGGTGTAATACATTTAAAATTATGGACTTAATCCCTGACCCTTAAATTATATACTGCATAAAAACAAACATTGAAATCTGCTGTACAATCTCCAGAACAAATATTTTTTGTTGGGTGGACATAATGATAAGGTTATATGCTAAATCTCATCATTTTCCCTCAGTTGGTTACTGAGATATAGATTTTTATACGGAGGCAACCAAATGTAAATGCACTATAGGTGATGAATTTTCCTGGAAAGAGGAGCGAACAATAAGAATATCCTTTTTTTGATAGGGTTCCTCAGCAACCTCCAAGTCACAATTGACTTTCCATGGTTCTCTCTGTTCAGATCATGGGTTGGGCAGTGTGCACAGTACCAGTTGAAGAGTAAGTCATCATCTTGCTAGTCTCATGATGCCTAAATTATACTTGTAAAAGTCATGATAGTGATGACATCAAAATAAACCGGCAGCACCATATCTTGAACTTGCCTGGCAGTCTGCTCTGGTCATTAATCTGCATACCAGCTTCTGTGAATTCTTCAACATTTTGTTCTGCCTTTGTGTGTCACATTTTACTAGCTCCTAATTAGTGGGAATTCTCTATTTGACCACTGTAAATTCAACCAGGTATGCATTAAACAATAAATAAAATGCGCTCAATCAGTCACAAAAACAATGTTAACTATCAGTGACAATCTTCTTAATAGTGCTATTTTAACTGATTCACTGCCAAGAGCTGATTAAACGGTTCAATGCAACTACTCTAGCCTGCCACAAGCCAATAAATTAGTGTTGACAGTGCGTTATTTGTTTCATTTCTCTTATTTTCCGCCATTTTTAGTGCCCGGTAAATTAAAATTTACACATAGAAAAGATATGCCTTTCAAACAAGCTTGGAGTAATCTGCTTTGAGAAAAATAGATTGTGAAAGTGGCTTGTTTTTATTATGTTAGAAATGACAATACCCTCTTGTTCTTGACCTCGTTGATTTACGCCTGATTATCGTTTTAAACAATTTTAGATTACAATTATTCTGATTTATAGGAATTTGTAAAAATTTCTAAAACTGACAGCATGTGTAGTAATGTGATTATTCAGTAAAATTATTTAGCATTATGGAAAACAAACTTAACAATGAAAGTTCGTCATCATATGATGCCACATGTCGAATTATGATTGCTCTAATGGGCCACACTTATGCCCCTAAGTTTGCTTTGCCCATCGCAAATACGCTGAGGAGTATTAAATAATTAAATTTACAAGAATAATAACTATAACTGAATAGAAAATAGTGTATATACTGTATTGAGTACAAATCTGCCTCGTGTTTTCCTGACTTTTTCCATTTTGTGTCAAAATGATGTGTTTTATAATGTGATATTTTACTTGTTTTAATGGTCTTAAGGAGCAGTTCTTGTGATATTGGTGAAGTAAGGTGATGTATTTATCATTATTCAGAAAATTTCATTGGATTATCATCAAAGATTGAAAAGTAGTGCATTGGTAAGTGGAAATTGTTAAGAATTGTCACCCTTGTCTTCAATTTTTTTTTTACAAAATCTATTATTATTATTATATTTCTAACCTATAGCAATAGTAGCAATACTTACATGTTCCTTGTGCAATCTCCTTTAATTTGATATATAAAACAATATAATTACTACCATTTTAATAATTGTTAGATCATTACTGTGACACACCCCTACTTCCTATTTTCTGTCAATGTCTGTTTGGTCCAAACTCACCTTTTGTTTGGCAGTGAATCAGTTAATAAACAATTAGCCTTGGAACCTACTAATGCAGCAGCTTACATATCTTCAGCAATGAAAGAAAATTCAAAGGAAGTGGTTATCATCAACAATGCAGTGTTGAGAAAACTTGTGTACTGCAAAATTCCCTATTAAAACATCGTAGACAATTTACTAGAACCTACCATGGGCTGGATGTGCAGGTTGTAGGATGAACACCAAAGTACTTGTTAAAGGCAGACCTGAAGCCTGAACAGTTGAGCTCAAAGTTTTCCATGTGCGGACAACTTCGAACTAACTTCTCCAACTCAGGCACAAATGCTGGCTCATCTGATACTGATGGTGAACTGGATGATGGTGATGACGATGGTGGAGATGATGATGCAGAAGGATCCTCTTGTGAAGTGGAAGGAGAGTTTGCATCTGGAAACTGTTGAGATGGAAAATGATGAAACAAGTTGCGTTCTGAACATAAGATCCCATAGTGTTTTCTACTAAAGGACACTCTTCTTCCATATATTGTTCTACTATAGTACACTCTATCTCCATATATTGTTCTACTATAGTATACTCTATCTCCATACATTGTTCTACTATAGTCTGCTTTTCCATCATACACTGTTCCACTATAATACACTCTTCCTCCATACACTGTTTTACTATAGTATTCTTCCTCCATACATTGTTCCACTATAGTACACTCTTCCTCCATACATTGTTCTACTATAGTACACTCTTCCTCCATACATTGTTCTACTATAGTACACTCTTCCTCCATACACTGTTTTACTATAGTATTCTTCCTCCATACATTGTTCTACTATAGTACACTCTTCCTCCATACATTGTTCTACTATAGTACACTCTTCCTCCATACACTGTTTTACTACAATATGCTCTATCTCCATACATTGTTCTACTATAGTACACTCTTCCTCCATACATTGTTCTACTATAGTACACTCTTCCTCCATACATTGTTGTACTATAGTACACTCTTCCTCCATACACTGTTTTACTACAGTACACTCTTCCTCCATACATTGCTCTACTATAGTACACCCTTCCTCCATACATTGTTCTACTATAGCACACTCTTCCAGCATACACTGTTTTACTATAGTGCACTCTTCATCCATACATTGTTCTACTATAGTACACTCTTTCTCCATACATTGTTCTACTATAGTACACTCTTTCTCCATACACTGTTTTACTACAGTACGCTCTATCTCCATACATTGTTCTACTATAGTACACTCTTCCTCCATACATTGTTCTACTATAATCCACTCTACTTCCATGCATTATTCTATTATAGTCCGCTTTTCTATCATACACTGTTCTATTATGGTACACTCTTCCTTCATATATTGTTCTACTACAGTACACTTTATCCCCATACATTGTTCTACTACAATACACTTTATCCCCATACATTGTTCTACTACAGTACACTTTATCCACACCACACTGTGTTACTACAATACTCCCTGCCTCTATACATTTTCTACTACGTTACAATCTTCCTCCATACACTGTTCTACTACAGTCCACTCTTCCCCCATAAATTATTCTACTACGTTACAATCTTCCTCTATACACTGTTCTACTACAGTCCACTCTTCCCCCATAAATTATTCTGCTAATGTACACTCTTACAGACGAGTTCTAAGAATATCTTTGATAAAGAAGAACAAATGCATCCATACTTCAAGACTCCATGCACTCTGTTTCTATACACCACTCTAGTAAAGTCCACTATGCCCTCATAACCTATCCACTCAGCCTGCACACATTGTTCATTCTGCTTCTATAATAAGTCCCACTACTGACCACTTTGTTCTCATACGCTCTACTCTGATCCCAAACAGATATCGAACTGCACATCTCAACATTCTAATACAATCCACTGCTCCCATACACTGGCCAACTAAAATGCCACTCTGCTCTTACATGGGTGTTAACCTACACATTTTTGCTCTTACACAGTTGTTTACCTGCATATTTTTGCTCTTACAGGGGTGTTTACCTGCAAATTTATACATCAGAACTCTCATACACTGCTTGACTATAGCACAGCACTATGTCAGTAAGTAAAGTAAATGACCAGACAGGAAACATATTTCACAATTCTTAGAAAGATGAAAACTCTACTACACACTCGATAAAGCAGAAAGTTGACAGGGTAACTGTCAGATGATTGAAGTTAAATAGTAAAGGTCCTTCAAGTCTATTATCATGGTATTCATTATTATATTGCAGCCTACTACATAGTACTGGTTTTGTGGCGAAGAGGTTTCGGACTCAATTGGTTCGGACTCAAGTTCGAAACACAACTGTGGGAGATTTGGCAGCAGACCACCTTGCATTGGTTTTCATATGGTTGTTCAGAAAGATCAGCATTAAACTACTGAACATAAACTTGCCAAGAAATGACAAAAAACCAAAAGATGCTGGGGATGACTGCTACATCCTGTAAATGATATGCAACTATTTTTTTAACTACTACGTAGTGTGCATTTTTTTTTAAATCACCAATTCTTTACACATTCAGATTTACCTTTGCTCATTCACTTTTCTAAAATATCCATCCAAGTCATATTTTTTTTTTTCGCATATCCTTTATAGGACATTGTTGTCAACATCAGCATCTTTCAGCTGATTGTTGATTTTTTGGCAAGATTACGCTCAGTAGTTTGCCATTGCTTTCTGAGCAACGGGCTCACATACCCTGTAAGTTACCAACACGGCAAGAACCGCTACCTATTCTCATGCAGGTTACGTTACTCACGAGAATATACAGGATTACAGAGAAAGATGCCAACCCTAGGCCAGGGAGACCGGCAAGTCATATATATATATATATGGAAAACAAAAGAAATCAAATGAGAAACATAATAGCTAATTACCGCAGCAAAATTTTGATTTGGTGCTATATTACTTCCGATCCTTCGGCGTTTGACCAGGTAACCTTCCGGGACCAAGGAAAAAGTTCTTTTGTTGCTCTTGGGGCTTCTTTCTACACTCAAACAGCATGGAGACATAGAAAGACATCTCCAGTCTGCATGAAGGAAAGATAAATGATAAAATATTTATAGTATTACTGTCATTACATTATTCATACAATTATGAGACAGAATAACTCAGCGTTGACGATGTCCAATGTTGGCTCCAGCAAACCAGTTTTGTTTTACTGTCTGGACTTTATGGATTGCTTATAACATAAGAAAAGTGTGGTACACCACCCCCTGAACCAGGGGTAACAAACAGCATGTCTAGCCATCTCAGACAAGGGTGAAATGCTTGGAGGAGCCGTGTGCATGTATCTCAAATCCCTTGACAGTTGGGGACTGTAAAAAAGCAGACCACTAGACTGCTGCCCAGGCAGAGCATCAACATTAACAAATCTACCCACACAAAGATTTTCATAATCTTTTGTGATCCTGATGTACACACATCTGGATCCTCACTGCTGCTACAAAGTTAGTGTACTGTACTGAGATTCTCCTCGGGGATCTATTCGAAGAGGTTTATGGTGATGCCTATGTGTAATGAAAGTGATCCTTAACTAAAACCATAAGAAATCATTTATAAAACTATGAGTTAAAATCAACCATGGGTACAGCTCTTCATGAGTCTTCTTGTTGGTGGGTGGTGCCAGCAGGGCTCTGATCAGAGTTGAGGAAATAGAGATAAATTGCCAGGTAGCTTCCTTAGAGTGTACAGTCTTAGTTCATGTTTATTTGACCTCTAGTAGACACATTATTTACTAGGAATTAGAAACCTGGTCCTCTGGATTTGTGCCACCAACAAACTTATCCCTCACCTAGAGGTTTCTCCACACTAACAACATAAACTACAAACATTAATGCAGGATAATAATTCACTATGCAATGTGTAGCGAGTAGGTAATGCAGAGTACAATTTAGATCTTCATAGCTATTTTGATGAGTACAGTAAGTCTTTTGACTGCGTTGAATAGAACAAATTGTGGAACATCACGAGAGATATGGGGTTTCCAGAACATTTTATCCACTTAATTGAATCATTATATGGAATGCAGAGGTGTTTCCAAGGCACCAGGGCCAGGTTATATACTGGCCAAGACCTATTGACGCGTCCTCGTCGAGCGTCCTGGGCAACAGGTCCCTTCGGGGTCCTGGCTAAAGTCAGTAGGCTCGCCGATTCCTCCGAAGTCGGAGAGTGTCTGCCTGTACGGCGAGGAACACCAGTCTGCACACCAATAGGCCAGACATGGGACAACAGATACTCATGCAAACCTCAGGTCCTGTAAGACATCACACTGATGTTGGACAACAGGTTGCCTTCATCCGACATACAGGACTTCGCGTTGGAGCTCAAGCCAACGAACACAAGCAAGCAAGAATCATTATATTATGAACAACAAGCAGCTGTCAGAACAGCCAATGAAACAGACTGGTTTGAGATGCAAAGGGAAGTAAGAAAGGGCTGCATTCTCTCTCCATATTTATTCAATATCTATGCAGAAATGCAATAAGAAATACCAAAAAATGTATAATTGGTGGAAATTTAATTCCAGAACTCAGATGCAGAAAACATGTTCTCTTATAAAATAGTGCTAAATATATTGATCTCATCTCATCTCATCATGTTCCTCTTGTACCTTGCGGTGTCGAGGTGAAGTATAAACAGCGGGAGAGTGCCCGCTTATGGGCTTCATGTATCGATATTCCCATGGACTCTGTTATTCCCTGCGTCCATCGTTTACGTGGTCGGCCTCATCCTCTGCTTCCCTCTTGTCTGTACATCATTGCTTGTTGTGGTATACTGATAGTTGGTAACCTACTTGCATGGCCAAACCATTTGACTTGCTGCCTTCTAATAAATCTAGGGCAGGTTATAACCCCCCCTTTAGTCCTGATTTCTTCATTTATGATCTTATCTCTTCTTGATACATTGAGTATTCTTCTCAGGAATCTCATTTCTGTTGTTGTGATTTTTCTTTTCTCTTTTTCTGTCATTGTCCAGGTTTGGCAGTGGTAACATAGAGTTGGTAGGAAGATTGTGTTGTAAAGTGCTTTTAAATAGTTATTGATACGTGTTTGTTCTTTAGTATTGGTGCCATTTGTCCAATGAGTTGGTTTGCCTTATTGCATCTATTTTCGATCTCGTCTTCTGATTTGCCATTTGATGATATTATACTTCCTAGGTACTTGAAACTCTTTACTTGTTTCAAGGGATGTTCGTTTAGGTGAATCGTTGTTGCTTTTTCTTCTTTAGTTACAGTTATTACCTCTGTTTTGCTTGTGCTAATTTTCATGTTATGTTCCCTACACATTTCGTTTAGACTATTCATGTGGTCTTGTAATTCAGCTTCTGATTTTGCTATTAGTGCTTGGTCGTCCGCAAACAGGAGTTCTCTAATGGTTAGATTTGCAGATGGTTCTTCTTCTGTGTTCTCGTCATGCGGTGTTCTTGTGGTCTCTGTTTGGCTGGTTTCTTTACATATGTTGTCTATATATGTTATGAACAAGAGAGGGGACAGGACACAACCTTGTCGTACTCCGGATCTTATGGTGAAGGGTTCTGAGTGTCCTCCAGTTGCTCTCACTATGCATTCACTGTTGTTGTATAAGCTTCTACATAGGTTTGTTAGATGTGTACTCACTCCATATTGTTTAAGGATTTCTCACAGCTTGTTTCTATCTACTCTATCAAATGCCTTTTCTTGGTCGACAAAGGCTAAGTAGAGTGTTTCATTGAATTCTATTGATTTTTCTATAAGTTGTCTAAGAGCAAAAATGGCATCTGTGCATCCTTTGTTTTTCCTAAATCCAAGTTGAGTTTCGCTTAGCTGGGGTTCTTCTTCTTCTTCTTCTTCGTTCATCCGGAGTTTTTTTTTCGGATGTGATTGCGTTGTGCCTGTTTACAGCAGAGCTGCGTTCTTGCGCCGTTAGGCCGACACATCCGACTTCTGCGGGCATTTGTTGACCGGGTTAACCTTCCCGGGGGTTTCTTAGGACGTTTGACTCTCACTGTTGTGGTGTTATCCCCCATCCCAGCTGGTCCATATAGAACAGCCAAAGATCCTGGTCAGCCCTCAAGGGAAGGCAGGGGCAGACCATGGGCATTCCCCGCCATCCAAGGAGGCTTCCATACTTGCAGAGCCGATACATAGCGCTCTGGTACTGGGCTCACCCAAGGAATCGTCACGTCCTGCACATGGCTGCTTAGCCTCACTTCCGTATATTGGGCCTTCCGTTCACCATAGGCTGTTCTTCCGGAAACCAGAAGTATGCAGTCTGCAGATGACATCCACACAGTGAGCTTTCGATTCGGACTTTCCACGTAATGGATTTGCTATCCAAGCAATATTCCATTTCATGCCACTAGGACACTTTTCCACCTTTTATGAAGCCCACACAATGGGCTTTTGATTCGGACTTTCCACGTAATGGATTTGCTATCAAGCAATATTCCATTTCGTGCCACTAGGACACTTTTCCACCTTTTATGAAGCCCACACAGCGAGCTTTCGATTTGGACTTTCCACATAATGGATTTGCTATCCAAGCAATATTTCATTTCATGCCTCTGGGTCTTCATGCACCTTTAAATGTCAACCTGTATGTAGTTAAAGTAAGCTGCGGCCAACTTGAGCTTGTTGATATCTCCATAGAGCTTGTCCTCAAATGAAGCAGGTGTGGGCCAAAATATCTTTCTCTGTTCTGCATACGTTGGGCAATCCTGCAGCAAATGTTTTGCTGTCATTTTTCCAGTTCTACAATTACATTCATCAGTATCTCCTATCTTTAGTTTATTGAACAAGTGGTATTTCAGCCTGTTATGTCCTGTGCGGAGTCTGAAGATTGCTACTTGTTCTCTTCGGTCGAGTTTGTAATATGCATCATCCTTCTGATGGCCTGGATGCTCAGATTCCCATTTGGTTCTATAAGTGCTTTTTATCAACCTCTTTGCCTCATTATAGGTTATGTCTATGTCAGGCTGTGGTAGTCGTCCGCCCTCTTTTGCCAGTCTGTCAGCCTCTTCGTTTCCAGGTATACTGCAATGTGATGGGATCCACTGTATTACAACTTTTTTGGATTTCTGGCATAGACCATGGAGTGCTGCTCTTAGGTCAGTTAGTTCTGTGCTGTTATTGCTCTTGAGTATTGAGACAGCTGACTTTGCATCTGTGAAGATAGCTATTTGCTTCTCTTTATTTTCCTCCATCAGGAGCATTTCTGCTGCAGTTTTCAAAGCCTCTACCTCCGCTTTGAAGTTACTTGAAAATTTTCCAGTTGCCATTGAATGTGTTTTTTTCACTCCATTTTTTAAATTTAGGAGAATTCCTCCTCCTCCATTCTCTATTGAATTTTTGGCTGATCCATCTGTATATGCATGGGTCCAATTCCTGCTTGGGTAATGTTCTTTTATGTAGTTTAGGGTTATTTCTCTTCTTTCGGTTTCATGCTGAGTGTTCTTTTTCTCAATACCAGGAATGTTTTCTATCATCTCAGGCAGTTGCTGCTGTCTCCAAGCTGGGAACTTGTGTGCATTGTGTATGGGCTTGACTGTTGATATGTTAAGTATAGGATCTGCCCTAATCCTTCGTTTTGCAGTTTCTACAAAGTTGCTACGCTTCAGTCTTCCCTTTCCAAAACCATTAAATCTGTTGTACATAGGGTGGTCTGTCAATCTTCTAAATTTTTCTGCTTGTTGCTGGGCTCTGCTATCTCTTCTATCCTGCATTGGTTGTAAACAAGTGATCTTTTCTAGTTCATTAATAGGCGTTGTCTTCAGGCTTCCAGTTATGATTCGCATTCCTTGGTTTTGGACTCTACTTATTTTGTTAAAGTTTGACTTAGCTGCTGTTGCCCAAGCTGCAATGCCATATTCCAGTACTGGCCTCACCCGTCCAGTATATAACTTCTTGAGAACTTTCTCATCTGCTCCCCACGTTGTATCAGCAAGCTTTTTCATGATTGCCATTCTCTGCCTTGCTCTTGTTCGATTTTTCTCAACCTGTGTCTTCCATGTCAGGCGACGATCAAAGGTGACTCCTAGATAGTTTGGATTTTCTTCATGGTGCAATATTTTTCCATTCAATACCAGCTTAGGTTGCTGAGTTTTATTTGAGAGGGAGAACACTGTGCATGTTGTTTTCTCCTCACTTATCTTCACTAGCCATGATTTTGACCAGTCCTCTAGCGCTAATAAGGCTTGCTGTATTCTGCTGTTAGCTGTACTAATATATTCTTCAGATGTCCATATGGCTAGGTCATCTGCAAAGGAGGATGTGTGTACTCTGGCTGGAAAATTTTCTGTGATGTCATTTATGTATGCTAGGAATAATGTTGGTGAAAGAACTCCTCCTTGGGGGACACCTTGCTCCAGCAGCATCATTTTGCTTGTTTGTCCTTGTACTTTTGTCCTGGCAGTTCTGTTCTCAAGGTAGTGGCTGATCCATTTATACATTTTTCCACAAACATGCATGTTTTGCAGTTTTACTTTCAGTCCTTCCTTCCATACTTTATCAAATGCTTTTTCTAAATCTATCCAGACTGCTAGTGTGTGCTTTTTCTCTTGGAAGGCATCCTCTATTTCCTGAGCTATATAGGTTATTTGATCTTCAGTGGATCTGTATTTTCTGAATCCTGCTTGGTGTGGTGTTAAGAGTTTGTTTTCTTCCAGATGCCATGTTAGCCTGCCATTGATAATGCGTTCCATTAATTTTCCTACACAGCTCAGTAGACTGATAGGTCGATAGCCATTTGGTTCTTCCAGGTCTTTTCCTTTCTTTGGGACTGGTATTAGTATAGCTTCCTTCCATGCCTGTGGGACTATTCCTCTCTTCCAGCTGTTATTTAGGACTGCTAGTAGTTTCTTCTTTGCCTTGGTGCCTAGTCCTATTAGCATTTCATTTGTGATTCCATCCTTTCCTGGTGATTTCTTCTTTTTTAGGGTATTCATTGCCTGTTCCATTTCTTCCATTGTTAGATTTGCCATCATATATTCTGCTGCTGTCTCTGTATTTCTATGATGTATCTGTTTGTCTTTGATTGCTTTCTTCTGTTCGGTTGTAATATCAATGTGGTTTGCATTTGCATAGTGTTCCATTAGTGCATTTGCAGCCTTTTTGCCTGTAAGCAAGGCATTTCCTTGTTTAATTGTTATTTGTTTGTTTCTAGGTCCTTCATTGTTCATGGCTTTCACTAGTTTCCATAGTTTGTTTCCATCCCTGTCAAAATTCAGGTTTTCTGTTTTTTCCCTCCAACAATCTCTTGTTGTTTGATTTACTGTTCTTTTATATTTTGCTGAGATGGCTTTGAGAGAGATGTTTGCTTCAATTGTTTGTTCTCTCTCTGCTGTCTTCCTGGCATCTTCAACTTTGTCCTCCAAACTTTGTAGTTCTTCAGTCCAGTATGGTTTGTAATTTTTCCTCGCTCCTCTTGGAATGGACTCAGTGGCTGCCTGTATTATCGCTCTGTTTAGACTTTCCACCATTTGCTTTATGTTGCCATATCGTGTATTTATGTTTTCACAATATTTGTCTGTTAGTATGGCAAATCTGTCCCAATCTGCTCGTTTGTAATTCCAGCGGGGCAAGGGCTTTTGCTCCTGTGGAACATACTCCATATTCATTTCAAGCTTGATTGGTCTGTGGTCACTACCTGCTAATTGGTCCAGCACATGGCGATCGATTTTGTGGAGGATGTCTCCTGTGCAGAAAGCTAAGTCTGGAGTAGAAGTGGTAAGCCATCTTCTGGAGTAGAAGCTCGGTGTGTCATCCGCTTTGTTGAGTAGATGGAGATTTGAGTCTATTTCCCAGTCCTCCAATTCATCTCCTCTTTTGTCAGTATCTGGGTATCCCCATCTTTCTGAACGGCTATTAAAGTCTCCGTCAATAATGCAGTTTGTGTCAGTTATTTTCATGTTTGAGAGTGTAAGGTCCTTATCTGCTGGGCTATACAGATTGTAGATTCTTATTTTCACTTCCTTTATCATTATATCAACACCTATAATTTCCGTTTGGTTGTCAGAGATCACAGATACTTCGCTGCAAGGTATTGTATTTCGTGTAAGTATTAGAACTCCTCCTTTGTGTCCTTCGCGGTCGAAACGTGTGGCCTGATATCCTCTGACTGAGAATTTGTGATTGGCGTTGAGGTGTGTCTCTTGAATGCATGCCACATCTATTCTATCTTTATGAAGACGCTGTGTTAGGGAGTCTTTCTTCTTGTAAACTCCTTCGGCATTCCACTGTAGTATGTTGAGTGTCCGGGGTATTTGGTCAATAGCTCTTAACCTACTCCTCTGTGCCTTGACTCCACAGCACAGGGGAAGGTGACCACCAGTAGTCATGGGTGGACCCCCTCGAGGCAGGGGGCCCGGCACTATCACCGCCTGATGGGACTTCACGGGATTAGCACCATATCGATTAATTTTGATTTGTGACATCATGAATTAAGTTACGTTGCACTGCTTTGTCAAGCCTGTGGCTCAGTACATCCGATTTCGACAAGTATTTATTCGGGATGCTTTCCCTAGCCTTTGACTGTCCCCAGTCTACCTACAAGGCAGCAGGTTTCACGTTGCACTGCTTTGTCAAGCCTGTGGCTCAGTACATCCGATTTCGACAAGCATGTATTTGGGGTGCTTTCCCTAGCCTTTGACTGTCCCCAGTCTACCTACAAGGCAGCAGGTTTGTGTGTCTCTTCGTCTGGTCCCTCTCCCTTGACCTGTCCGACATGGGTGGCCCTACCAGTAGCTGTGCTACCGTCGGCATAGCTCTTGGGGTCATTGGGATGCACAAGCCCCTCTACCTCGTCACGGTGGACACACAGCAGAGGGGTAGCTGGGGTTCTATAGTAGTTCGTAATCTTTTCTCAACAATTGTGCAAAATATTTTCCCAGTATGCCTAACAGTGAAATGCCTCTGTATTGTGTTCAGTCTCTTTTGCTGCCTTTGTTTTTCCAAAGTGGGATAACTATGGTGTTTCCCCAGTCTCGTGGTGTCTGTTGTTCTACCCAAACATGGTTGAATAGTCTATGTAGCCATGCTGTTCCTACTTCTCTTGCTGCTTTAATTAGTTCATTTGGTATTTCATCTTGTCCTGGTGATTTGTTCAATGGGGCTAATCTGATGGCTTCTGTAATTTCTTCTTTCAGTATGACTGGTTCTAGTTCTTCAGTGGCATCTGTGTCGGTTTCTTGAATTTCTGTGGCATCTGATGGGATGCTGAGATGTTGTTCGAAGTACTGTATCCATCTGATTAAGATTTGTTTTTGTTCACTTATTGGTTCTCCACTTTGATTGTTAATTATTTCAGTTGGGTCAAAGGGTTTTCCTCTGGTTCTCATTGCATTTATCATTTTGTAGAAGTTTCTAGTTGCCTCCTTGTAGTTTTTATTTAGGGATTCTCCATACTCTTCACAGTCTTTTTGTTTTTCTCTCTTTACTATTCTATTCACATGTCTTCAGGCTATTCTATATATTATGTAATCGCATTCCTGTTTGCTCTTCGACCGCTTTTTATATTTTTCCTTTTTGTTTTTTCACAGCTCTCTTTACTTCTGCATTCCACCAACTTGTTATTTTCTTTATCAGTGTTTTGCGTTTTTTCGTGGTTCCACATGTTATTTTTGCAGTATCTAAAATGCTTGATTTGAACATCTCCCATTCTTCTTCCACTGTCTTTCTTTGTATAGGTAATTTTACAAAGATTTCAGTTAGTTCTTTCTCATAATTTTCCCTCATTGCCTCGTCTTTGAGGTATTTTAAGTTTACTGATTCGCATGGCATGTATTTTCCTGGTCTTTGCTTTCTTCTAATGATGGTTCTTATTGTGGCAACGACTGCTTTGTGGTCGTCTGTGTTTATACTAGAGTTGGGCACTGCCCTTACATCTAATATATTTCTCTTTCTGTTATTTCTTGTTAATATAAAATCAATTTGGCTTTTAGTATCTAGATCATTTCATTTATACCAGGTATATATTTGTGAGTCTTTGTGTTTATAGAATGTGTTTGTTATATATAAATATATTGATAAATGTATTAATTAAAAGAGAATATTGTATGTCAAAAGACACAGTGAAGTTCAAAATCTCTTTCTGAAATTTAAAAAGACATAAATAATGTCCTCAGACAAAATACAAGTCACTCAAAAACCACAATCAAAAATGAAGAAATTGAACATGTCAAAAACTTGTAATATCTTGGCCCCATAATCAATCATCATGAGCACTGTTCACAAGAAGTCAGATGTATGCTGGCCATGGCAATGCCTGGATAAACAGGCAATGGTCAACCAGCATGGAGATAGACACAGGACATTAAGGACACCCTGGGCATGACATGTATCAGGCAGGGATACTTGCACAATATCAAGAATATTTTGTTTTTTCTTGGGCTGTGATGAGAGAGACATTTTTCAAAGGACCTGCCACATGAAAATGACACTGTTTGTACATTCTTTCATCAGATCTGTGACTCATCCAGCAACATTCATAAGCACCATTGATCCATGAGTGCTGATCAGATATGTGACTCATCCAGCATCACTCATCAGATCTGTGACTCATCCAACAACATTCATAAGCACCATTGATCCATGAGTGCTGATCAGATATGTGACTCATCCAGCATCACTCATCACATCTGTAACTCATCCAACAACATTCATAAGCGCCATTGATCCATGAGTGCTAATCAGATATGTGACTTATCCAGCATAACTCATCAGATCTGTGACTCATCCAGCAACATTCATAAGTACCACTGATCCATGAGTGCTGATCAGATCTGTGACTCACGCAGCGTCACTCATCAGATCTGTGACTCATCCAGCAACATTCATAGGCACCATTGATCCATGAGTGCTGATCAGATATGTGACTTATCCAGCATCACTCATCAGATCTGTGACTCATCCAGCAACATTCATAAGCACCATTGATCCATGAGTGCTGATCAGATATGTGACTCATCCAACATCACTCATCACATCTGTGACTCATCCAGCAACACTCATAAGCACCACTGATCCATGAGTGCAGATTAGATCTGTGACTCATCCAGCAACACTCATAAGCACCATTGATCCATGAGTGCTGATCAGATATGTGACTCATCCAGCATCACTCATCAGATTTGTGACTCATCCAGCAACACTCATAAGTACCACTGATCCATGAGTGCTGATCAGATCTATGACTCATCCAGCAACACTCATAAGCACTACTGATCCATGAGTGCTGATCAGACAGCACGGAGTAAATGTGCTTTTGTTTCTAGGGTCAGGTTGTTGGCTAGAGACCTTGAGGGCCACAATGAGCACTATGTTCTGGGATGGACACCAACATATTAACAATTGCATTGTTTTTGTTTTTGATGCATGGATGAATGGGTGGCTTAAAGAAAAATAATCAAATTGAGGCTCATATAGTTTTGTGTGATCTGAAAAGAATCTCATTCCAATCCTTGAAAATGTGAGAGAAGAGGAGCATCTGTTCTTTGTGTGGATGAATAAGTTGTTATTACTTGCAGGCCAGCTAGTCAAGGCCATGAATCAATGGCCATATTCAGCATCATGACTGTCCTATTTCTAATTCTAAATTGGATATGACAGTGAAAAGGTTCAATATCACAGCTTGGCTGCAACAGATACAATTCAAAGATGAATGCTGGAGAATGAGACTCAGAACACCACTCACTATTGTTTAAAGCTAACAGAGCTGGAGAATGAGACACAGAACACCACTCACTATTGTTTAAAGCTAACAGAGCTGGAGAATGAGACACAGAACACCACTCACTATTGTTTAAAGCTAACAGAGCTGGAGAATGAGACACAGAACACCACTCACTATTGTTTAAAGCTAACAGAGCTGGAGAATGAGACACAGAACACCACTCACTATTGTTTAAAGCTAACAGAGCTGGAGAATGAGACACAGAACACCACTCACTATTGTTTAAAGTTAACAGAGCTGGAGAATGAGACACAGAACACCACTCACTATTGTTTAAAGCTAACAGAGCTGGAGAATGAGACACAGAACACCACTCACTATTGTTTTAAAGCTAACAGAGCTGGAGAATGAGACACAGAACACCACTCACTATTGTTTAAAGCTAACAGAGCTGGAGAATGAGACACAGAACACCACTCACTATTGTTTAAAGCTAACAGAGCTGGAGAATGAGACACAGAACACCACTCACTATTGTTTAAAGCTAACAGAGCTGGAGAATGAGACACAGAACACCACTCACTATTGTTTAAAGCTAACAGAGCTGGAGAATGAGACACAGAACACCACTCACTATTGTTTAAAGCTAACAGAGCTAGAGAATGAGACACAGAACACCAACTCACTATTGTTTAAATCTAACAGAGCTGGAGAATGAGACACAGAACACCAACTCACTATTGTTTAAAGCTAACAGAGCTGGAGAATGAGACACAGAACACCACTCACTATTGTTTAAAGCTAACAGAGCTGGAGAATGAGACACAGAACACCACTCACTATTGTTTAAAGCTAACAGAGCTGGAGAATGAGACACAGAACACCACTCACTATTGTTTAAAGCTAACAGAGCTGGAGAATGAGACACAGAACACCACTCACTATTGTTTAAAGCTAACAGAGCTGGAGAATGAGACACAGAACACCAACTCACTATTGTTTAAAGCTAACAGAGCTGGAGAATGAGACACAGAACACCACTCACTATTGTTTAAAGCTAACAGAGCTGGAGAATGAGACACAGAACACCACTCACTATTGTTTAAAGCTAACAGAGCTGGAGAATGAGACACAGAACACCACTCACTATTGTTTAAAGCTAACAGAGCTGGAGAATGAGACACAGAACACCACTCACTATTGTTTAAAGCTAACAGAGCTGGAGAATGAGACACAGAACACCACTCACTATTGTTTAAAGCTAACAGAGCTGGAGAATGAGACACAGAACACCACTCACTATTGTTTAAAGCTAACAGAGCTGGAGAATGAGACACAGAACACCACTCACTATTGTTTAAAGCTAACAGAGCTGGAGAATGAGACACAGAACACCACTCACTATTGTTTAAAGCTAACAGAGCTGGAGAATGAGACACAGAACACCACTCACTATTGTTTAAAGCTAACAGAGCTGGAGAATGAGACACAGAACACCACTCACTATTGTTTAAAGCTAACAGAGCTGGAGAATGAGACACAGAACACCACTCATTATTGTTTAAAGCTAACAGAGCTGGAGAATGAGACACAGAACACCAACTCACTATTGTTTAAAGCTAACAGAGCTAGGAGAATGAGACACAGAACACCACTCACTATTGTTTAAAGCTAACAGAGCTGGAGAATGAGACACAGAACACCACTCACTATTGTTTAAAGCTAACAGAGCTGGAGAATGAGACATAGAACACCACTCACTATTGTTTAAAGCTAACAGAGCTGGAGAATGAGACACAGAACACCAACTCACTATTGTTTAAAGCTAACAGAGCTGGAGAATGAGACACAGAACACCACTCACTATTGTTTAAAGCTAACAGAGCTGGAGAATGAGACACAGAACACCACTCACTATTGTTTAAAGCTAACAGAGCTGGAGAATGAGACACAGAACACCACTCACTATTGTTTAAAGCTAACAGAGCTGGAGAATGAGACACAGAACACCACTCACTATTGTTTAAAGCTAACAGAGCTGGAGAATGAGACACAGAACACCACTCACTATTGTTTAAAGCTAACAGAGCTGGAGAATGAGACACAGAACACCACTCACTATTGTTTAAAGCTAACAGAGCTGGAGAATGAGACTCAGAACACCACTCACTATTGTTTAAAGCTAACAGAGCAGGAGAATGAGACACAGAACACCAACTCACTATTGTTTAAAGCTAACAGAGCTGGAGAATGAGACACAGAACACCACTCACTATTGTTTAAAGCTAACAGAGCTGGAGAATGAGACACAGAACACCAACTCACTATTGTTTAAAGCTAACAGAGCTGGAGAATGAGACACAGAACACCACTCACTATTGTTTAAAGCTAACAGAGCTGGAGAATGAGACACAGAACACCAACTCACTATTGTTTAAAGCTAACAGAGCTGGAGAATGAGACACAGAACACCAACTCACTATTGTTTAAAGCTAACAGAGCTGGAGAATGAGACACAGAACACCACTCACTATTGTTTAAAGCTAACAGAGCTGGAGAATGAGACACAGAACACCAACTCACTATTGTTTAAAGCTAACAGAGCTGCCAGGCTGCTGTAGGGAGTAGCTGCTAGGTCTTGTGTGTGAACATGAATGCCACTGATGTTCAGGCTGCGGAGTTCTGTACAGGCCAGCAGCAACGCTTGCAGCCCACTGATGTCGTTGTAGGCCCGTCTTTGCTCCTGACTGTTCTGTTGCTGTCAGAATCAGGTCACAATACTAATTAAAGTCAGCTGACTAAATACATATTTATGTTCACTAATAAATTGAAATATAAAAGACTGTTTGCATGGCAATCATGGGTTACTGTGGATATGATGCTGGGTCCATATTTTCTTGACCAAACAGTGGGTTACTGGGGATATGATGCTCGATCCATATTTTCTTGACCAAACAGTCAGTTACTGGGGATATCATGGTGATCCATATTTTCTTGACCAAACAGGACTCAACCAGTTATGAGGTCAGTATCATACTGGCCACCTAACCTCCTGACAATTTTCGGGTGCACATTTTATGAGACTGGTGAGACCTCAGGTGAGATGTCAACCCATGACCACCTAGGCAGCAGTTTGGGACACAAATGACCATACTACTACAGTTCTGACTAAAAAGTTATCATTTATGGAAATGGTAACAGTTTATATCTATTAAAACAGGTGTATTTAGATAAAATAATGTAATGAAAACGCATTTAAAAGTTACACTTTCAAAGATTGTATACTTTTTCATTTCCTTCAATGTTGTTCCAGAAATGTCAACAAAAGAAGTCCAGTTTTTTTTTATGTGTTTGAGAGCTTGTTGAGATTATAAAACAACTATATGTAGATGTTTGTCTCCATTGACCAATGATCAGTCGGCAATTTACACAACATGTGGCAGTTTTAAAAGATGTGTTCAGCTGTCTGTTTTGCCAGCTCACATGTGCACAGGGGTGACGAGATCAGTCTATGTATGTGACTGTTCAGTCTATTCTATTCTGATACAGTTTTGTCGATCACAGTACTAATACTTGTCTTGCTGTTGGTTGAGTTTTCCAACAGCCTTGACATGGGTTTTCTTTTCAGGGAAGGCAACTGATTGGGGGGGGGGGGGGGGGGGTGTGTGTGTGTGTGTGTGTGTGTTGTTATCTCAGATCAGGACTGATCTGAGTGCAATGATGCAAATGCTGCAAAAGTGAAGAAAATCATAGACCAGGATAGGAAAATGACAATTGCAGAGATATCTGGTTCAGCAAAAGCTGAGTAAGAGCACAGTTTTTAGAACTTTACACAACAGACTGAACATGAGGAAAGTGTGTGCCCATTGGGTCATGTGCCTGCTGACATGTGAACAGAAACAAACACCAATTGATTGCTGTGGCCAGTTGCTCAACATGTGGCAGTCGAAAAACATGTTGACGACCATGATGACAGTAGATGAGACTTGGATTCACCATTATGACCCAGAATCTAAAATTGCCAGCATGCAGTGAAAAACCCCGGGTTCACCAACACATGTCAAGCCAAAAGCACAAAAATCTGCAAGAAAAGTGATGCTGACTGTTTTTTGGGTGTCATATTGAAAGATTACATGCTTCATGGCAACACGACTAATAGGCAGTACTATGCAGATCTCCTTATCAAACTAAGAAAGGCTGTGACCAGAAAACGAGGGATAGCATGTATGCAAATTCTGTCTTTGCTTCAAGACAACTTGCCCTCCCATAAAGCACGGCTTGTGCTGCAAACTGCCAACGATTTAAATAATGAAATTCTTCCACACCCATCATATTCTCCAGAATTGGCTCCATCAGAATTTTTTCTTTTCCCAAATCTTAAAAAACAGCTGAAAGGAAATCGTTTTGACAGTGAAGAAGATGTCATACTGGCTTGTGATAACTGGTTTAGTTCTAAATATAGGTTGTTTTATTCTGAAAGTCTTTTCAAGGTATCGCAGAGATGGCAGAAATGTATAAATTCAGGTGGTGGCTACAATGAGAAGGAATAAGCACTGTGCCAAATTTCAATTTTCCCCGCTTATTCCTTCATGGTCAGGCCAAGACTTATGAGAAGCCCCTTGTATATATGCTAGGAATAATGTTGGTGAAAGAACTCCTCCTTGCACCAACAGCATCATTTTGCTGGTTTGTCCTTGTATTTTTGTCTTGGCAGTTCTGTTCTCAAGGTGGTGGATGATCCATTTATTACATTGGCACCTTTCCGTCTTGACAGACGATAGTTTGGTACATTGTGCTTCAAAAAGGCTTAATAACTACGATCCATGGCGGTGGCGAGTGTGGCTGGTAAGGCCAATTCTTGCTGCAAATGTTTGCCCACAGTAGCTGCATGTGAAAACATGGCCACTTCCACCATTTTGCACCATCTTACGTCTCTCACGCTCTGTGTGTGCTTTATCTGCAATCATTTTCTCCTTTGTCTTTATTCCATTTCTGATAGTTGCCCTCCATGCAACACGTTCAGCGGCGACGTGCTCCCAATGTGCATTATCAATGCCTGTATCAATCATGTCCCGCTTACACACATCTTTGTATCGTAGTAGAGGCTGACCCTGAGATCTCCTAACCGTCTGTAATTCACCAAAAAAGATGTCCTTTGGTATTCTACCATCATCCATCCTCCTAACGTGTCCTATCCATCTAAGTCTACGAAGACTGAGCATGGAATACACCGTTACACAACCTGATCTTTCCAATACTTCAGTATTTGTGATTTTGTCTTGCCACTTAATACCAAGTATTCTTCGCAGACACCGCATATGAAAGCTGTTTAAACATTTCTCTTGGCGTGAGTAAGTTGTCCAGGTTTCACTGCCATAAAGAAGAGTACTAAGGACACAGGCTTGGTAGACGAGGACTTTTGTTTTGGCAGTAAGCTTCCTGTTCTCCCAGACTCTTTTTGCTTACATGTTCATTGTTGTTGCTGCCTTGCCAATCCTGATGTTGATTTCCTGATCGAGGGATAATTTGCTATTTACCTCTGATCCTAGATATGTAAGACATTTTCCCATAAACATGCATTTTTTGCAGTTTTACTTTCAGTCCTTCCTTCCATACTTTATCAAATGCTTTTTCTAAATCTATCCAGACTGCTAGTGTGTGCTTTTTCTCTTGGAAGGCATCCTCTATTTCCTGAACTATATAGGTTATTTGATCTTCAGTGGATCTGTACTTTCTGAATCCTGCTTGGTGTGGTGTTAAGAGTTGGTTTTCTTCCAGATGCCATGTTAGCCTGCGATTGATAATGTGTTCCATTAATTTTCCTACACAGCTAAGTAGACTGATAGGTCGATAGTCATTTGGTTCTTCCAGGTCTTTTCCTTTCTTTGGGACTGGTATTAGAATAGATTCCTTCCATGCCTGTGGGACTATTCCTCTCTTCCAGCTGTAATTTAGAACTGCCAGTAGTTTCTTTTTTGCTTTAGTACCTAGTCCTACTAACATTTCATTTGTGATTCCATACTTTCCTGGTGATTTACTATGATGTGTCTGTTTATCTTTGAATGCTTTCTTCTGTTCGGTTGTAATATCAATGTGGTTTGCTCTAGCATAATGTTCCATTAGTGCATTTGCAGCCTTTTTCTTCCTGTAAGCAAGGCATTTCCTTGTTTCTTCTTTTTCTGCGTTCATCCAGAGTTTTTTTTTTTTTCGGATGTGATTGCGTTGTGCCTGTTTACAGCAAAGCTGCGTTCTTGCGCCATTAGGCCGACACAACCGACTTCTGCGGGCATTTGTTGACCGGGTTAACCATCCCGGGGATTTCCTTGTTTAATTGTTATTTGTTTGTTTCTGGGTCCTTCATTGTTCATGGCTTTCACTAGTTTCCATAGTTTGTTCCCATCCTTGTCAAAGTCCAGGTTTTCTGTTTTTTCCCTCCAACAATCTCTTGTTGTTTAATTAACTGTTCTTTTATATTTTGCTGAAGTGGCTTTGAGAGAGATGTTCGCTTCAGTTGTTTGTTCTCTCTCTGCTGTCTTCCTGGCATCTTCAACTTTGTTCTCCAAAATTTGAAGTTCTTCAGTCCAGTATGGTTTGTAATTTTTCCTTGCTCCTCTTGGAATGGACGCATTGGCCACCTGTATTATTGCTTTGTTTAGACTTTCCACCATTTGTTTCATGTTGCCATGTCGTGTATTTATGTTTTCACAATAATTGTCTGTTAGTATGGCAAATTTGTCCCAATCAGCTTGTTTTTAATTCCAGCGAGGCAAAGGCTTTTGCTCCTGTGGAATATACTCCATATTCATTACAAGCTTGATTGGTCAGTGGTTACTACCTGGCGAGTAGGTTTGTGGAGGATGTTTCCTGTGCAGAAAGCTAAGTCTGGAGTAGAAGTGGTAAACGATCTTCTAGAGTAGAAACTCGATATGTTGCCCACTTTGTTGAGTAGATGGAGATATGAGTCTATTTCCCAGTCCTCCACTTCATCTCCTCTGTTGTCAGTATCTGGGTATCCCCATCTTTCTGAACGGCTATTAAAGTCTCCGTCAATAATGCAGTTTGTGTCAGTTATTTTCATGTCTGAAAGTGTAAGGTCCTTATCTGCTGGGCTATACAGATTGTAAATTCTTATTTTCACGTCCTTTATCATTATATCAACACCTATAATTTCCGTTTGGTTGTCAGAAGTCACATATACTTCACTACAAGGTATTGTGTTTCGTGTAAGTATTAGAACTCCTCCTTTGTGTCCTTCGTGATCAAAACGTGTGGCCTGATATCCTCTGACTGAGAATCTGCGATTGACATTGAGGTGTGTCTCTTGAATGCATGCTACATCAATTCTATCTTTATGAAGACGTGTTAAGGGGACTTTCTTGTTAGAAACTCCTTCAGCATTCCACTATAGTATGTTAAGTGTCCGGGGTGTTTGATCAATAGCTCTTAACCTACTCCTCTGTGCCTTGACTCCACAGCACAGGGGAAGGTGACCCCCATTAGTAATGGGTGGACCCCCTTGAGGCAGGGGGCCCGGCATTATCACTGCCTGATGGGACTTCACGGGATTAATTTTAATCTGTGGCATCATGAATTGATTAAGTTACATTGCACTGCTTTGTCAAGCCTGTGGCTCAGTACATCCGATTTTGACAAGCATTCTTCGAGTGTGCTTTCCCTAGTCTTTGACTCTCCCCAGTCTACCTATAAGGCAGCAGGTTTGTGTGTCTCTTGGTCTGGTTCTCTCCCTTGACCTGTCCGACATGGGTGACCCTACCAGTAGCTGTGCTACCATCAGCATAGCTCTTGGGGTCATTGGAACACGCAAGCCCCTCTACGGCAGAGTGGCCATTATTCATATAACAATAACTAAACAGGTGTCAGAGACATGTGCAGAGCTAATAGAGACTACATGACATAGAAAAGAAAGCAATTAGACTTGTAGGTGAAGGCTAAGGTATCTCATGGAAAATACTGCCACAAGGGATGTGAGCTGCCCATGATTTCATCTGTAACATGTCATGGCTTTATCAAGTAGGTGACCAGTTCATTTCTTCATTGGTTGTGTCATTCCACAACTCAGACAAAAGATTGGCACATCATTTAGGTACTGGTATTTTAAAAAGAATATATTTATAAAGGCAAACCTATCTTTTTTAACTGCAATGCAATTAAAATAAAGCTTTCATAGCTAAAGGAGACACTATGACTTGGTTCTTAACTGGCTACTTCATTCGCACTATGGCTGCGCTATCTGGGTCCATAAAGCAACCAAATCCATTTGTGTAAAACATGGTTGAAGAGGTCCTCTAAAGTACCGGAGAGTAAGTCCGATGAAACTACTATAGAAAGCTTTGTCATCAAGCTAAAGAAGAAATTAAGGATGGGAGAAGGAATGTCAGAGGTCTATATGAGGGAAACCTCATGATTGTTAGGAAATAGTCAGAAAAACATTCCCTGCCCATGGCTGTTCAGCATCTATGCAGAAAATGTTATGAGTAACATCAAAAATGTAATTCCAGAACTCAGATATACAGATGACACGGTCCTCCCTCCAAACAGTGCTAAGGGATTAGAAGAACTGATACTGTTTACCAACAGACTGAAAATCAAAAGCTTGCTATAAACTTCAAAAATCAAAATTAAAAATACTGTCCAACAGCAAACAAGGGGTTTAAAGGCAAGAGAATCGACTTCATTGCACTGGATTTTATTCCCTCTGGCTGGGCACACAGAAGCTAACCACCTGTTGAAAGCATGGCAAAGAGCACAAATGCCTTAGCTACAGTGAAACCCCGAGATGAGACGTAAATAATTCCACTCATGAACTAAACGATGGAGTCTGATAATGAACACACGACCTTCTGGGCTCAAGTCAGATAGCTTAATAACTTTGCTACAGAGACCCTAATGAAAAACACTACATGCCAACCAGAAATCTCAGCCAGCAATGAAGAAATCTCATCCAGCAATGAAGACATCCCATCCAGCAATGAAGAAATCAAACATGTCACCAACTTTGAATGTTGACTCCATGATCAGCAGCAACGGGCACTGTTCACAAGAAATCAGACATAAACAAGCCATAGCAATGCAGAAATTGCAGTTTAAAGAATATATGGCAGAAAACAAGCAAACAAATTGAAGCAAAATTATTTCGAACAGGCATCTTTGCTGTGGCAATGTACACATGCCAGTCTTGGATTATTTCACACACTAAAGAAGACAATCAGGGTTTTTGAGTATTACAGAAAATACTTTAGATTATTGTCAACCAACAAGAAGACAAATACTCACATTCTAAGAGATCTTAATATCAAAGAAAAGTGGTTCATAAATAGCATCTCGTCTCAGAAACTGAAATACTTTGGTAGAATTAAATAAATATAAAGTAAATTAGAACACAAGACATTGCCGATACTTTGGGCATGAAAGTGCATGAGGCAGGAGAAATGGCAAAGGATTTAAAAAGTTATGGTTTACCATGATGACAGGGACTTTCTGCAAAGATTTATGAAATATTTTGGTGGGCCATGTTGGCAGTGACTTTCTGCAAAGGTTTTGTGTCAATATCTGTCATCTAAAAATGTCAACATTATATGTTTTGGGCAGTATGTAAAAGGTAGGTATTGTAAAGAAAAACCATCTGCACACAATAAACAGTTTATTGGGTAACGTATCGCATATAACAGTATGACATACCTTTAAAGGTCCAAGCAGAATGTAGTTGCAGTTCTGAAGATTAACACTGGTCAGTTTTGGACATGTGTCAGCAAGTAGGTGTAGGGTCTCAGAAGTCACTGCTGCATTATCTGACAAATTCAAGTACTGAAACAAGGTGTCATTTTTAAATCACAATATTACAATACTAAGTGGAGCTACAAAATTATATCTTTACTAACATTATAATTATTATTGAATTGTTATTGAAGAAGGCTGCATTCTCTCCTCATACCTATTCAACATGTGTGCAGAACATGTAATAAGAAATGTCAAAAACAATGAGACCAGACACAATTTTTACCCATGTGTAAATGGTAGAAACCCAATTTCAGACCTTAAATGTGTAGATGAAACAGTCCTCTCAAATAGAGCTAAAGGATTAGAAAAATTGATAGTGTCTGTTGAGAGACACAGTGAAAATGCAAATCTTTTTTTTAAAACTTAAATGCACAAAAAATGTCTATGAATAAAACTGGCAACCACAGATCACAATCAGCAACGAAGAAATGGAAAATGTCTGAGATTGTGAACATCTTGGCTCCATGGTCAACAATGAGGAATTGTTCAAGAGAGGTCAGATGTAGACTGGCCCTAGCAAACCAGAGGTCAAACAGTGTTACCAGACTGTGAGAGTAGACCAGCAAACCGGAGGTCAAACAGTGTTACCAGACTGTGAGAGTAGACCAGCAAACCAGAGGTCAAACAGTGTTACCAGACTATGAGAGTAGACCAGCAAACCGGAGGTCAAACAGTGTTACCAGACTGTGAGAGTAGACCAGCAAACCAGAGGTCAGTGTTACCAGACTGTGAGAGTAGACCAGCAAACCGGAGGTCAAACAGTGTTACCAGACTATGAGAGTAGACCAGCAAACTGGAGGTCAAACAGTGTTACCAGACTGTGAGAGTAGACCAGCAAACCAGAGGTCAAACAGTGTTACCAGACTGTGAGAGTAGACCACAGACTATGAGAGTAGACCAGCAAACCAGAGGTCAAACAGTGTTACCAGACTGTGAGAGTAGACCAGCAAACCAGAGGTCAAACTGTGTTACCAGACTGTGAGAGTAGACCAGCAAACCAGAGGTCAAACAGTGTTAATAGACTATGAGAGTAGACCAGCAAACAAATTACAGTATAACTGTTGAGAACATGCATCTTTCCTGTGGCAACATGTGTGGGAGTCATGGACCATTTCATCATCATTGAAGAAGAGCTTCAATGTTAAAGAAAAGGTCTTAGAATGTCAAGGACCAAGAATATGAAAAACACTGAAATTCTACCAGATTTGATTAATTGATTTAGTAATCGACATCACAACATTCGGGACATTCCCATAAGCGCTCCGTCCCCATCCTCAGCAGCCAGCGAAGAGTTCCAACACCAATAGTACCAGTAGCAATCAGATTATATGTCCGTCTCGCCTTTCCTCTGAGCGTTGAGCGTCGGCCAGATCCCCTCGTCACTCCTCGCTGTCTCATTCTTGCCAGACCATGGTAATCCATTTGCTCCTCCGAGATGTACACGTGCTCCCACAAGGCCGCAACCACGTCTGCCTTGTCATGTATCAATACTCCACCAAGTTCTGCAGAGCCAGCCAATCTGTCCGCCTGTTCATTTCCTAGCACACTGGCATGCCCCGGAGAAAAGATCCAGGCGATGCTTGTCATCCATGACCTCCGAAGCGAAGCAAGCCACTCCGCACAAAGCCTGCCCGTCCTCACCCTCGTCAGCATGCTTTCTGAGTCAGTTACAATCACGATGTGTGTGTATGTCATATTCTCCATCCAGCGGAGAGCCGCAGTGACTCCCTCCACCTCCATTCTTAAGCTGGATGTTGTGGTATCATATGCCAGGCTCTCCTGCACCAAACGTCGACCATTAGCTTTGGCTATGAACCCCCAGCCACTTCTCTCATCTCTTGACACTGAACCATCTGTGTAGATAATCACATCACCCGAGTGAGCATTGTCCTGAATTAGTTGCTGGATTTCCACTTCCGTGGCCCCTGCTGGCCACTCCCTGCACTCCCGGCTTAATGTGATTATAACTCTGCACAAGTCTGACTGCTCCGCTGGCACTCTGACCCACTCCTCTCCACGCCTAATGTTCTCCAAGGGGTACACCTGTCTGATCGTATCCTCCGCCTGAGCCATCCATGATTTCCCTCTTATCAGTCGCTGACCCTTAACTGCGTCCAGCGCCTCATGCAGTGGGTGGTCTGGGTCTGCAGCTACTCTGAGGTATGTCTTCGCCTGCATCACCTTGTGCCTACCAGCAACAGTCGGCAGACCAAGGATGTAATGCATACACACTACTGGGGTGTCTCTGGTGCATCCCAGAATGACCCGCATAGCTTCGTTCTGTATGCACTCTTAACTTCACCAGCTGACTCTCTGAGACAGTGAGCAGTCCTAATCCATAATCAATTACTGAGAGGATCAAGTGCTGGTATAGTGTGAAAAGCATTCTCTGCTCTGTGTCCATTGCAGCCATAGTTTTAAGTGCAATGAATCCCTTTTGAGATCTTGTCACAACCGTCTCCACATGGTCCTTGAAGGATAGGCTCCTGTCGAATGTGATCCCCAGATACTTCAGTTTGTTTCTCTGCTGACATTTCTACCACCTATCGCGAGGCCTGGGACATCAGCTCTCACAATCCTGTTGTCCAGAGAGCATCACAAAACAACCGCCTTTTCCGGGCGGATGACAGCACTCATTTCTGTGCACCAGTCAATCACTTTATCTAATGTCGCCTGTAAATTCGGGGCTGTTTGCTCCCTATCTCTTCCCTGCCTATATGCAAGAATATCATCTGCAAATGTTAGTATTGTTCCAACCCCTGGTGCTTCTAGGTTTGCAATCTTGATTGTATACATGTTAAAGAGCACCGGTGAGACTGCAGATCCCTGTGGCAGTCCCGGGGTTAAAATATGTGGCTCTGAGGTCCATGCACCCAGACGGAGAGCAACCCGATGAGAATGCAGGACGGCTGCTATCCAGTTCACCAACCAGGGATTGACCCCCTTCTCCATCAGTGCGGTAATCAAAATACCATATCAAACTCTACTGTACGCATCCTCGAGATCAAGCGCTGCCGCCATCGTTTCCTGTCTACTCTGGAACCCCTCATAAACGTCAAAGGCAAAAGTGGCTGCATTTGACCAGGTATCTTTTCCTGGCCTGTAGCTCCCCAGGCCTCTTGGAAGAAGCTTCCCCCTTTCAAAAAACTCTTGCAGCTTGACAGCGACTATCTTCTCTAGAACCTTCCCAAATGTATTTTGAAGGGTGATGATTCTAAAGCCACTGAGCTTTGAATGATCCTTGAATAGTTTTGGGAGAGGGATGAGATAACTGTGTACCCAATCCTGCGGTACTGATGCTGTCCTAAAGCTCTGGTTAAAGCAGTCGGTCATCTCCTCCAGGTCTGCATCGCTCAAACCCTTCATGTGGCCATACCTGACCCTATTGGGCCCTGGTGCCGTGTCTTTTGCCTTTTTCAAAATGTGTTTAACATCTTCCATCCGTATGATGTCTTCATACCTACTTCGTGGTGCCAGATAACTCCTCTCTAACTGCATCCCTGGTGTCCGCATCCTTATGATTGGTCTGCTCTAAAAATCTCTGGAGAAACGCCTTCCCTTTCTCTGTCTGTTGTCACGCGCACACCATCATCTCTGTAAATTGTTCCCACTGTCATAGGCTGATCTTTTCTCTGCATTTGCCTGTGCAGTTTCCAGAATTTTCGCACTGTTTTATCACCTCCAATCTCCTTCACGAAACATTCCCATTTTGCCTTTTTGGCCTCTGCAGCACAGCGCTTGAAAACCTCCACCTTGTCTTTCTTGACATTTTCCGCTGTGTCCACTTCCTCTCGTGAGCTTCGAGGTGTCTGTCGCACTTTCTTTAGCTGCTTCACTGCAGCTCTCTTCTACCAGATCTAATCATCAAAGAAAAATGTCTCAGAAACTAAAATACTTTGGCCATAATACATGTCACAGTGATGTGGAAAGAATGGTGATGGAAGTCATGGTTCCTGGAACCAGCATGCAGATGGACATTGCAGACACCCTGGGCATGAGAGTGTAGGAGGCGGGAGACATGGCCAGAGACTGGGAGACTTTCAGCCGGCCGTGATGACAGCAACAGTCTGCAAGGTACCTGCTACATGATGATGATGATGATGATGATCATGAAGAAGGTTACATCAGTGGGTATTTATGACAGGTATAACACAGTATTGTTATGGTAGAGATGATATAAACAGGGAGCTATATGATGCCCTAAATATCGGTGGTCATGACATACCAGAGATTCGGTATGCTGATGATACAGTATTGCTATCCACAACACAGAATGGTATAGAAAACCTAATAGCCTCAACCCAATTGAATAGTGAAAATCACAACATATCTTAACATAGCAAAAACAAAGATAATGCATACAGCTAAAACTACTATGGAAAAAGAAATATATGTTAATGAGGAAAAATTGGAGGTAGTGGACAATTGTGAATATCTTAGGTCATTGATTACCAACAACGGTGAAACAATGAAAGAAATTAAACGACGACTATCAATTACTCTTCAGAGACTAAAACAACTGAATAAATTATGGAGTGGGACAGACAGAACTACAAAAATTAGATTTTTAACAGCATTCATCTTTCCCATTGCAACATACGCCTGTGAGACCTGGACGCTTACTAAACAAGCTGAACAGCGCATAAATGCCTTTGAATATAAATGTTATAGACGAGTTCTAAAAATATCTTGGGTAAAGAAAAGAACAAATGCATCCATACTTCAGGAGCTGAATATTGAAGACGGCTGGCTATTAAAGACAACTGAACAACAAAGAAAACAACAAAGAAAACTGAAATATTTTGGTCACTTGAAACGTCACGAAAGTTTGGAGAGAACAATAATGGAGGGGTATATGCCTGGGAAGAGAGGAAGAGGAAGGCCAAAGAGAAGATGGGTGCAGGATGTGGCGGATGATCTCCAGATGGATGTATCGGATGCGGGACATCTTGCTTATGATTGAGAGGTTTTCCGGAAGGTTGTTATGGGAGCGAGATTCTGCAAAGGACATGCTACTGAATGAATAAATGAATGACACAGTATTGTTCAACATGCCGTCTGTAAGACTATAACACAATACCTTCTTCTTCGCATACCTTCAAACATTGACCTGAATATATTTAACTTGAGGTTGCTGACATCTTATGCACTATTACACAGGTAAAACACCTGTATATGTGAAATAGCTCAAAGTAAAATAATTTCAAGATATCCCTTAAAGAATAGGATAACAAAGAGACAAAGAAACACAGAGTGGTGTGACATAAATACCTGTAAATTGTGGGTGGACTCAAAGTTCAGAACCTTGCTTGGAATCTGAAATGTTGTTCTGGAAGGGTCAAAATGAACAAGATCTTCCATGTTCTGAAGACATGTTGCATAGCCATCCATTGTCCACAACTGATCCACATTACCAGAGGGTTGCAGGAGAGTCTTAAATTTCACTGAAAGTTTACAAACTGCTAGAAGTGTCCCAAAGAAAAACATCCTTGCTGCTGGATCCATTGCATCATTTAAGGTCATGACTTTGACGTTTTTCAAATTATCAGGATTCAAAATCTGAGGCTGGAAGATATACTTAGGAATTCCTCTTGCATTGCTTGGAAAACCGTACACATGAAACTCTTCTAAATTTCGACAGTACTCAAATAAAGTTGGTCCTGAACAAAAATTAATTACAGGTCGATTTGAGTAAACTAACTGATGACGAAAGTGCAAACTCAAAGAAATCAGTCGGGCTAAACATTCCTGTGCACCTATTGATGCGGACAGCTCTGGATGTAGATCTCTGATATCGGAGATGGAGAAAGATAGGCTTGTGAGGTTGCGAAGACTTGACATGATATTGCACAAATTCTTGAATGACACTCGTACTTGTATCAAATGCAAAGAGGACACATTTGTGCATTTTGAAATGACGTCTAAACCAGAGGACTTCAGCCAGTAACATGTGCTTAAGTTCAATGTTTCAATTCTGTCAACAACAGGTCTGATATATTCTTGGAGCTTTTCTGAGGTCAGCCAGTAGTTCTTTGCAAATGAAAGATGCCTGCAATTGAAATAACATTGTTGTAAATGAAAGATGCCTGCATTTGAAATAAGATTGTTGTAAATGAAAGATGCCTGTAATTGAAATAAGATTGTTGTAAATGAAAGATGCCTGCAAATAAAATAAGATTGTTGCAACTGAAAGATGCCTGTAATTTAAATAAGAATGCTGTAAATGAAAGATGTCTGGAATTGAAATAATAACGAGTCAAATGAAAGATGCCTGCAATTGAAATGTCAATTTGAATAACGAAGACACAAACAATAGATTGCATGATTTATTGCCTGACACATTTCACTGCATCTCGTCAGGTACATACTGCAGAATTCACACAACATAAAGTAAATTAACTAGATAAATCCTTCAAGCTGAAATATACACATGTTCGCACAGTAATGTCAATTGTCTACCATGGTAATTTTAAAGGCAATGTCTCTTTTGCACGTTGTTTAACACACAAAATACTCGATAGTTAAAGTTTGCAGAAGCAATAATGATCAATCAGCGCAAGCCAGATTTATGCAGACAGAAAGACATGTTAGTCAGCTCAAAATTACTGTGGCAAACAATTAACATTACTGTGCGAACATGTGTATATTTCAGCTTGAAGGATTTATCTAGTTAATTTACTTTATGTTGTGTGACATTGTTTTGAATTTCTGAAATGTGAATGTTATAAACAAAAGCTGTTTGAAATTAAAATGCCCCCCCCCCCCCCCCAAAAAAAAACATGGTATTAGAGAGTTCTATGATTTAGCCCTGACATCCTGTCATCTCTGTCTTTCCACCTCTCTTCTGCACGCACGCGCTCGCACGCACACACACATGCATGCACACACACATGCACGCACGCACAAACGCACGCACATATATATGCATACACAACCATAATGTGTGTATGAGTAACACTGGGTAAGAAAGAAAGTAAAAGTGAGAGAGAGAAAGTGAGACTGTGTGTGTGTGGGTGTGTGTATGCATGGGTGAGAGTGTATGTGGGTGGGTCTCTCTCTCTCTCTCTCTCTCTCTCTCTCTCTCTCTCTCTCTCTCTCTCTCTCTCTCTCTCTCTCTCTCTCTCTCTCTCTCTCTCTCTCTAGTTGAGATGAGTTGAGCTAAGAACTGACATCACTGCAAGCAGGACATTCCCATACGTACTCCGTCCCCCTCGTTCAACAGCCAGCAAAGAGGCACACTACTAATCGTTCCAACTAATATCAGATTGAAAATTCTCCTGGTCTTCCCTTTCAGTTTTGAGACTCTGCCAATCCCTTCTCCACCTGGTCCCAGTGACACATGACCACCTCCCCTTTCTCCATAGGTAACCTACCACCAAGAGATGCAGTCCCTGCCAGCCTATCAGCCCGTTCATTCCCCTGCACTCGCATATGGCCATGGCAATAAATCCATCCAATTCTCACAATCTGTGACATCTGAAGCGAGATGGGTCATTCCACACGAAACAATCCTTTCTCCACCTTACTAAGCATACTCCTTATATATATATATATATATATATATATATATATATATATATATATATATATATATATATATATATATATATATTGTTGGCACCTTGCAGTCTTGACAGACCAAGGTATGTGAGTTGGAATGTGACCAATATTCCATATATATATATATATATATATATATATATATATATATATATATATATATATATATATATATATATATATATATACACAAAGAAGATTGGCTGCCCACCAACTCTTCTGTCCATTGTGGAATCGTTCCACACAGGCATGAAGGGTATA
Source organism: Cepaea nemoralis (assembly GCA_014155875.1). Taxonomy (NCBI): domain Eukaryota; kingdom Metazoa; phylum Mollusca; class Gastropoda; order Stylommatophora; family Helicidae; genus Cepaea; species Cepaea nemoralis. Next base: position 1,026,895 of record JACEFZ010019206.1, read on the forward strand.
ATTAAGTTTGATGGTGCAACTTTAGAAGAGTTTGAAATCAAGGTTGTGTACTAGCTCCCACCCTCTTTAGAATACTTTTCACTTCTACTGAAATATGCCTTTCGTGATCAGGATGGGGGTATATACATTCACTCATGCTCAGATGGCAGCCAGTACAATGCTCAGAGATTAAAGGCCAAGACCAAACTTAGGAGGATACTGATCAGAGAGTTGCTTTTTGTAGATGATGCTGCAATTATGACCCACTCTGAGGAAGAATTACGTCTACTATCTGCATTCTCCAATGCTTGTTCTGAATTTGGTTTAACAATTAGCAAAAATAAGACACAGATTTTGTCACAAGGTGCACATGGGATGGGATACCATAAATCTTTACTGATGATGCTGAACTAGAGATGGTAGACCATTTTACATATCTAGAATCAGAGGTAAATAGTAAAGTATCCCTAGATCAAAAAATCAGCATCAGGATTGGTAAGGCAGCAACAACAATGAACAGGTTAACAAAGAGAGTCTGGGAGAGCAGGAAGCTTACTGCCAAAACAAAAGTCCTTGTCTACCAATCCTGTGTCCTTAGTACTCTTTTTTATGGCAGTGAAACCTGGACAACTTACTCACACCAAGAGAAACGTTTAAACAGCTTTCATATGTGGTATCTGCGAAGAATACTTTGTATTAAGTGGCAAGACAAAATCACAAATACTGAAGTATTGGAAAGATCAGGTTGTGTGACGGTTTATTCCATGCTCAGTCTTCGTAGACTTAGATGGATAGGACACGTTAGGAGGATGGATGATGGTAGAATACCAAAGGACATCTTTTTTGGTGAATTGCAGATGGGTAAGAGATCTCAGGGTCAGGCCTCTACTACGATACAAAGATGTGTGTAAGCGGGACATGATTGATACAGGCATTGATAATGCACATTGGGAGCAAGTCGCCGCTGAATGTGTTGCATGGAGGGCAAATATCAGAAATGGAATAAAGACAACGGACAAAATTATTGCAGATAAATCACACACCGAGCGTGTGAAGCGTAAGATGGTGCATGATGGTGGAAATGACCATGTGTTCACAAGCATCCACTGTGGACGAACATTTACGGCGCGAATCAGCCTTATCAGTCACAATCGCCACCGCCATGGGTAAAAGTTATTATGCCTTTGAGAAGCACAATATAACAAACTATCCTCTGCCAAGACGACAAGGTGCCAATGAGCGCGCGCGCACACGCACGCACGTGCGCACATATGCACGCACATGCACACACACACACACACACATATATATATATATATATATATATATATATATATAAATGAAAAGTAATGTAAGTGCAGACCAGCTGGCAAATATTGCACAAATACAAATGTTTGTATAGATAAGTGTGGATGGTCATGTTTTGCCATCTCACTTGATCACCAGAGTCGTAGATAAACTCAGTGTTCTTGTCTCAACCATACCACATGACCAAGCCACCCAGGTAGTTACTTCTCTGCCCTCCCCTTGTTCTTCTCCCCTCAATCTTGCCAGTTGTGACCAAGTTCTTCCAAATTCTCATAACGTGACCAAATATTCTGACTATCGACATCTAATTTCTCTAATGAGTGTACAATTTTCATTTGTTTCTTGTAGGACTTGGTCACTGAGTTTTCTGACTGTCCATGGTATTCTTTGCATTATCCTTAGAAACCACATTTCCTTAGCCATCAGATGTTTTTCAGCTTGCCTGCTCATTGTCCACGCTTCACATCCATACAAAATTACAGGTTCTATGTAGCACCTCAACAATCTTTATTTTGTTGCAGATGACATATTTTTATTGGTCAAAGGCTACTTTTGCCATGGCAATTCATGTTCTAATCTCTTCAAGGCAAGAATGAGGCAGCAAGGAGTGACGAGGGGATCTGGCCGACGCTCGACGCTCAGAGGAAAGGCGAGACGGACATATAATCAGATTGCTACTGATACTATTGGTATAATTTGAAATAACAGAAAGAGAAATATATTAGATGCAAGAGCAGTGCCCAATTTCAGTATAAACACAGATCATAAAGCAGTCGTTGCCACAATAAGAACCATTAGAAGAAGAAAACAAAGAGCAGGAAAATACATGCCATGCGAATCAGTAAACTTAAAAAACCTTAAAGACGAGGCAGTAAGGGAGAATTATGAGAAAGAACTAACTGAACTCTTTGTAAAATTACCGACGGAAAGAAAAACAGTGGAAGAAGAATGGGAGATGTTCAAATCAAGCATTTTAAATACTGCAAAAATTACATGCGGAACCACGAAAAAACGCAAAACACGGATAAAGAAAATAACAAGTTGGTGGAACGCAGAAGTGAAGAAAGCAGTAAAAGAAAAAAAGGAAAAATATAAAAAGTGGTTGAAGAGCAAACAGGAATGTGATTACAGAGAATACAGAATAGCGAGAAGACATGTGAGTAGAATAGTAAAGAGAGAAAAACAAAAAGACTGGGAAGAGTATGGAGAAACCCTAAATAAAAACTACAAAGAGGCAACCAGAAATTTCTACAAAAAGATAAGTGCAATGCGAACCAGAGGAGAACCCTTTGACCCAACTGAAATAATTAACAGCGAAAATGGAGAACCAATAAGTGAACGAAAACAGATCCTAATAAGATGGAAGCAGTATTTCGAACAACTTCTCAACATCCCATCAGATGTCACAGGAATTCAAGAGACCTACACAGATGTCACCGAAGAACTAGAACCAGACATATTAAAAGAAGAAATTATAGAAGCCATCAGATTAGCCCCATTGAACAAATCACCAGGACAGGATGAAATACCAAATGAACTAATTAAAGCAGCAAGAGAAGTAGGAACAGCTTGGCTACATAGACTATTCAACCATGTTTGGGTAGAACAACAGACACCACGAGACTGGGGAAACGCCATAATTATCCCAATTTGGAAAAACAAAGGCAGCAAAAGAGATTGCACACAATACAGAGGCATTTCACTGTTGAGTCATACTGGGAAAATATTTTGCAAAATTCTTGAAAAAAGATTACGAACTACTTTAGAACCCCAGCTAAGCGAAACGCAGCTTGGATTTAGGAAAAACAAAGGATGCACAGACGCCATTTTTGCTCTTAGACAACTTATAGAAAAATCAATCGAATTCAATGAAACACTCTACTTAGCCTTTGTCAACCAAGAAAAGGCATTTGATAGGGTAGATAGAAACAAGCTGTGGGAAATCCTTAAACAATATGGAGTGAGTACACATCTAACAAACCTATGTAGAAGTTTATACAACAACAGTGAATGCATAGTGAGAGCAACTGGAGGACACTCAGAACCCTTCACCATAAGATCTGGAGTACAACAAGGTTGTGTCCTGTCCCCTCTCTTGTTCATAACATATATAGACAACATATGTAAAGAAACCAGCCAAGCAGAGACAGCAAGAATACCGCATGACGAGAACACAGAAGAAGAACCATCTGCAAATCTAACCATTAGAGAACTCCTGTTTGCGGACGACCAAGCACTAATAGCAAAATCAGAAGCTGAATTACAAGACCGCATCAATAGTCTAAACGAAATGTGTAGGGAACATAACATGAAAATTAGCACAAGCAAAACAGAGGTAATGACTATAACTAAAGAAGAACAAACAGCAACAATTCACCTAAACGAACATCCCTTGAAACAAGTAAAGAGCTTCAAGTACCTAGGAAGTATAATATCATCAAATGGCAGATCAGAAGACGAGATCGAAAATAGGTGCAATAAGGCAAATCAACTCATTGGACAAATGGCACCAATACTAAAGAACAAACATGTATCAATAACTACTAAGAAAGCACTTTACAACACAATCTTCCTACCAACTCTGTGTTACCAATGCCAAACCTGGACAATGACAGAAAAAGAGAAAAGAAAAATCACAACAACAGAAATGAGGTTCCTGAGAAGAATACTCAACGTATCAAGAAGAGATAAGATCAGAAATGAAGAAATCAGGACTAAAGTGGGGGTTAAAGCTGCTCTAGATTTTATTAGAAAGCAGCAAGTCAAATGGTTTGGCCATGCAAGTAGGTTACCAGTCAACAGCATGCCGCAACAAGCAATGATGTACAGACCAGATGGAAACAGAGGAAGAGGCCGACCACGTAAACGTTGGACGGAGGGAATAACAGAATCCATGGGAATGTCGATATACGAAGCCCATAACCGGGCACTCTCACGAAGTTTATACTTCACCTCGACACCGCAAGGTACAAGAGGAACATGATGAGATGAGATGAGACTATTGGTGTTGGAACGCTTCGCTGGCTGCTGAGTATGGGGACGGAGCGCCTATGGGAATGCCCCAAATGCTGTGATATCGGTTCCTAGATCAATCAATCAATCAATCTCTTCAAGGCATCTCCCATCAGAAGTTATGACTGTTCCGAGATAATTGTACCGATTCACTTGTTTAAGAATATTCCCATTTACTATATATTACATTGTGGTATTTCCTTCTTCCTAGTGATGACCATAATCTGTGTCTTCTTACAATTTAATTCTAACCCTAGTTATTCACAGTGTGCAACAACCGCATCTACTAACTGTTGCAGATCCTGCTCATTGTCTGCAATCAATACTGTATCTTCCACATATATAATGTTATTGACGTTACATCTCTCAATGACGATTCCTTTCATATCTTCTACATTTCTGAAAATATTTTCAAAAAGATCTGGAGACATCACACATCCCCGTATCACACCTCTCTTAATAGGCTGATATTGGCCTACTTCATTATCAATTCTTATGGCAGCTTTTTGTTTCCAATGTATGTTTTTCACAAGTCTAAGGTCTTTTCCTTCAATTTGTAGATCTGCAAGCGTCTTTACCATGTTGACGTGTCTTACTTTATCAAAAGCCTTTGTGTAATCAATGAAGCAAAGATTTAAGTCTTTGTTTACTTCTACAGAATATTCTGTTAATGTTCTCAGCATATACACAGCATTTACTGTACCCCTGCCTTCTACAAACCCACATTGTTCTTCTCCTATTTCAAGTTGTATTTTCTTCTTAACTCTTTACACGATAAATCTTAGCAAAATCTTTGTGATGTGGTTCATTATACTAATTGTTCAATGTTGATCATATTCCAAGGCTCCTGATTCCAAGGCTCCTGATTTCATTGGATCAGGATCTTCACAAATCACTATTGTATTCACTATTGTATTTCAGAACTCTGGAGGTCATCACTGCCTCCAGAGCACTGGCTTGGGCAGTAGAACAGGAAGTCACACATGCTGTAATCATATCAAACTCCAAGAACATGTTAGAGAAAATCTGAACTAGTAGTCCCCACTCTAAATGCATAGATAGCATTCAGAAATCACACTTCACATCACTCACATACCAGGACATACAAGTGAAAAGTAATGAAAATTCAGACCAGTTGGCAAATACTGCACTAATATAAATGGGAAGAAGCATTAACTTGTGACACTGTAAGACACAATATGTGAGTATGGTCAGTCTAAGAAGTCTATATGTTCTCTATGTTGCCATGCATGACTCTTCATGCAAATTATCAGTGTTTTTTAACAGGCAGACATACAGGGACTGTTAGCCACTGGTTATTCACAAAATGAGTTATTTTCAGAAGAATTAAAATACAATATATCCCCCTACACTATTGAAAAGTATCAAAATGGCAACATGAAACATATACTCCCTCCGAACAAATAACACAGAAACTGAAAATATGGCTCAACAAATGCTGTGTATATTCAACACGACTCTATGAAGTGGGAACATGGACCTTAACTGAAAGAATGGAGCATAAAACTAAAGCTCTTGAAATGTAAGTCTCCAGAAGACTGGGACGTGTTTCTTTTGTTGAAAACAAGATAAATATGGCAAATCTAGAACAAATCAATATAAAAGGGCACTACTGAAGAATATAAAAATGAGGAAGGCAGAATATTTTCCAAATCAAGGTCTGTTACTGAAATATTATCCCCCGTTTCTGAAATATTATCCCCAGATACTTCAGGTCCCTCAGCAAATGTTGGTTGCTGTAGATGCTAGTCATTCCACTACCTTGTCAGAATAGTCCCCTTATACATACCTTCTGGCGTGAACCACTCTAAAATAAAGACACTGACTAAATATTAAAAAGCAATGACACAATGTTTGGGATTCAGACGGACAGTCTTTCTTCTTCTTCTTTCGTTCGCTTGAAATATGTCTATAACTGCAATGTTGTCTCTTGTATGAATTTAACTGTCCTTTTTTAGTTCACTCAGCGGTCCATAGAGTTTATCTTCCACTGTCGTCTCTCTAGGCCAGAAGGTTTGCCTAGACATGTTGTAATTTGGGCAGTCTTGGAGTATGTGCTCTGCTGTCTGCGACGCCAATCCACATGTGCACATGGCTGATTCACCAATCTTGAATTTTGTATACATGTGGTTGCGTAATCTATTGTGTCCTGTTCTTAGGCGTAGAATAATGACTTGTTCTATCTGTTCATAATGTGGTAGTCGTCTTGAGCAGGCTTTGGTGGCTTTCTGACTGATTTAATCATTCTTTTATTTTGGTGGTATGTATTGGGCACATCAGGCTGTTCTTCTTTAGCTCCTTCCTTAGCCAATTGATCAGCTCTGTCATTTCCAGGTATTCCACAGTGGGATGGTATCCACTGTATGGTGACCTTATGCTGACTGCTAAGTTCAGAAAGTAGTGTCCTTAGTACTGGCAATTTCCCAGACAGGAGTGCCTCGAGTACTGATTTTGCATCTGTCAATAGCACCACAGATTGTGTACCATGACTGGTATTTAGTAATTTCTCTGTTGCTATCTTGATTGCCTCATTTTCAGCATCATAGTTATGGCAGTACTTTCCTGTCGGTACTCTGGCCGCGTCCCTAGTATTATTTGGGTATTCTATGTACACTCCCACTCCTCCATTTCGAACAGCATTTTGTGCTGACCCATCTGTGTAGACTCGGATCCAGAGGTCCTGTGGGTATTCTTCATAAAGGAAGTTGAGAGTGGCTGTTCTGCACTGTACACTGTTCTGTTCTTCCTTGCCAAATATTCCTATCACTTTTGTCTGGATTCGTAGTGATAGTCTATGTTCATCTTTCCATGAAGTTTGCTCTGGTATAGTTTTCAGGGGGATACCAACTGTGGGCAGATCTGTGGTTTCTCTGCAGAGTCATTTGACCTCGTGGATAAAACTACTTCTTTTCAACCACCCTGTAGCTAAGTTTTCAAATCTGTTCTTCATAGGGTGGCCTGGCAAGCTGAGGAACTTTTCTGTTTGTATTAGCGTTTTCGTATCTCTGCACTCTCGCAGTGCTTATGTCCTCCCCATCTTCTCCATTTCCACTATAGGGGTTGATCTCATCCCTCCTGTGGTGACTCTAAGTGCTTGATTTTGCACCTTGTTCAGCTCTTATAGCGTGGATTTTGATGCTGAACACCACGAAGTTGACCCATATTCCAAGTGTGGTCGTATGCTCTGTTGATAAACTTTGCTAAGTATTTTCCCACTGGCTCCCCATGTGGTTCCACTTAGCTTTCTCAGGATGGCTATTTTCCTTCTGTCTTTTGCTACTGCTTTGTTGATTTACTTTCTCCATCTCAGTGTGTCTTCAAATGTTACACCAAGGTATGTTGGTTCTTTCTCTTCTCTTATGAGTATTCCATTTATCTGGATGGTCCCTGCCTTTTGTTTTGGAGAGAGGGTAAATAGGGTGGTGCTGCACTTGTCAGTGTTTATGCTGACACACCATCTATTTGCCCATGCAACAAATGTATCTACAGCTCTTTTGTAGCGATCTGGTGGCCACTGATGCATGTTCATTTGTGCTCCACAGAACCAGGTCATCAGCATATACTGCCACTTTAATTCTATGCGGTAGATTAGCAACAAGATCATTGATGAAGATTAAAAAAAGTGTGGGGGACAAAACTCCAACCTGAGGAACACCGTGACACAATAGTACTTTCTTGCTCTTGAGTCCATCTATCTGTACTCAGGCTCTTCTGTTGTGCAAGTATGCTTTCACCCATTTGTACATTCTTCCACTGACTTTACAGTTTCTTAGTTTCTTCATCAGACCTTCTTTCCAGACTTTGGAGAGGGACAATCAACACATATTTCTTTGAATTGAAAGATAATATTTTACAAACTATTTAGCTGAAGTTTTAAGCAAGGTAGATAATTTAATATTACAACAGCAATGTGACCTTTCAGTTCATTTTATGAATCCATGCAAAACAAACACAGGGTTCACATTGTTTGCTCAATTCCTTATTAATGTTTCAGGGGTTATTTTTCAATCAGGTTTGAGTATTTAGTAGAAATGGGGTAACCTCTAAGTTTCATTCATTTACTTCAAAAAAATGTATGGTCTCATGACACTACGGTTTTTTTTAAACATAATGTTAAATGATTTAGTGGCAGGTGTGTTAGTATAATGTGATAGGAGGCCATGTTGATAATGTCAGGAGTTCTGTCACCCTGGACGAGGGTTTGACACCTGTGTTTGTGGCTCGCTAACAGAGGACAAGACTGGCCAACAATCCCACTGTGCATTCAGATCTATAACATGTGACGGCCCTATCACATCACAGACACATAGCTGATTCCTGCTTCAGGACATCATTTTTTAAATATTAATTATTTCGTTGTATTTACACTAATGGAGAACCATTTTGAATATTAAAGTAATCATATGGCAAAATATTTCAAGATTAGGTCTCGTCATGAATACAATGAAATATGGTTGCTAAGGTGTTTGTTCATATACCACAACAAGCAATGATGTACAGACCAGATGGAAGCAGAGGAAGAGGCCGACCACGTAAATGATGGACGCAGGAAATAACAGAGTCCATGGGAATATCGATACATAAAGTCCATGTGGGCACTCTCCCGCTGTTTATACTTCACCTCGACAGTGCAAGGTACAAGAGGAACATGATGAGATGAGATGAGATGAGATGAGATGAGATGAGAAGGTGTTTTTCACAAACAAAAAGATATGAGATATAAGTGTTAGGATGACAGTTATCAAATCTGCTGAGTCGACATTTTCCTTAGTTTTCCTATTATTTATTTGTTTTTTGCTCGCTTGCTTTGAACTCAAGCGTAGTCCAGATAACTACTTTACAGTAGCATTGGATTGAACTGTGCATGTGGATTCACTTTCCTTATTACCAGTGTCCCTCGCCATCAACGAACCCACTCCCATTTCAGAGGTACTTGTAATTTACGTTCCTAAGGGTGAGAAGTCAACATTTTAGCCCAACAGACCAGTGTAGGGGTTGAACCCCCTACCTCAGCATACCGGATGTTTAAGAACGTGCACTCTTATCCATTCCGCCATGCTGACCTCCAATTATCTACACACAACCATTAATATCTCGTCTGAGAATTGGCATAGAGACCTCCATATTGTAGTACAGCTGGATTGCATTTTTCAACAACCATCCAACAAGGCAGGTTTCATTATTTTAAAATACTGTTCAAAAATTGTATTAATGTGCTTACTTACTTATAGTTATAGTCACACTATACATGATCTATGTTAATATATACGTACACTACAGACTACAACACTGTACTTATATATATATAAGATGTGTATAAGAGACAGTATATATATATATATATATATATATATTATATATATATATAGTTATATGTATAGTTATAGTATAGTCTGTACAGTAGTAGTTAAAAAACAAATATTACTTAGATAAATATATATATATATATTAAAAATGAAAACAAATTGACAAGTGTTATTTTTAGCATAATACATGTATAACGATCATTATGTGGCACGGAATTAAGTATTACAGCATTTTATACGAGCATATCACGAAACTACAAGGCGAACGAACGATTCGGTTTGGAATCATCTCCTACTCCTAGTCCTACCTAAAAATGTGATTTTTTTTTCTTGTTTGCAGGTAACAACCCCGTGCCGTTTACCGTTTACTAACATACATTATTATTATACATACCGAACAATTGACTTGTCCATGCATACTGCTGCAAATCGCTTATTAACTTGTCTAAGATTATAATAGTCTTTCAAGCACAAGTGTTTCAAGATGCACAAAATTACATCATCTGAGAGGCGATCAAACCCAGATTCTTCCTTCTCGTATTCAGCAGTCGCCATTTTAGTCAACAAAGTAAATAGACTTTATGGTGTCCCTTTAGTTCATCGTGAACCTGCAAACACGAGTAGGCTCCCTTGTACAGCCATATTCATCTTCTTCGGGCGCCTCATCTAAGGAAGATAAAAAGTCGCTTAAAAGTCGACAGGGTCGACTTCATTGCACCGGGTTTTATCCCATATGGCTCGGTCCCTTTCCGCAGCACGAAAAGCGTCGCACAAAGCACAAACTCCGTAGCTTTTAGCGACGACCCACAGGAGTCTCCGAAACATTTAACGCGTAAACCGAAGGGTGCGGCCCGAAATAGAACCCAGAACCTTCGGAGCACGAGTCAAACGGCTTGACCACTTCGCCACAGAGACTCCCTAATATACGTACACTACAGACTACAGCACTGTACTTATATATATATATATATATATATATATATATATATATATATATATATATATATATATATATATATATATATATATATATATAGTACTTATACGTATAGTATAGTCTGTACAGTAGTAGTTAAAACAAATATTACTTAGATAAATAATATATTAAATGAAAACAAATTTACAAGTGTTATTTTTAGCATTTTTTTTTTTTTTGGACTAGATCGACCCGGTAGCCCTGGTCAACTTTTGACTAGATCGACTCGATAGCCCAGGTCAACTTTTGACTAGATCGACTCGGTAGCCCGGGTCAATTTTATATAACCTTGATGAGGATGCGACCACCGGGCGGACATCCATTCATGGTTCTTGTCACTTCTCTCCTACTCCTACGCCATCATTGCCATCTGTGTGGGCCGGAATCCTTGAGATCAAAAGTGAGCATCTTATGTATAGCTGAGTGGTGCCTAGGCTATTGTTGATGAAAGTGAAGCAGTTCAGATAGTCAGGGATGATTATGATTTCTTATAAGCTGTCTCCGTAACTTTAACTTTTTTAGTCATTTCTGCAGTTAAAATAAATTGATTGTTGGCTAACTAGAAATTTCTCTTGATTTTTCAATGTGAAATGTATAGTCCTATACCCACACCCAATCACACTTAAAAAAGAATAGCTAAACTGTTATCAGTTTCTGGGAGCATGAATCCTCATCGGAGAGTAGTATGCAAAATTACTGCAAATATGTTAACTAAACTTGTAAAGTAATCAGAATTTCTCAATTCTGTCATGCTATTATATGAAGCGGGCTTAAGAATATTTATTTGTATCAATGTTGCCATCTGCTGTATGAGCATCATTAATAAAGTTTTTATATGTTGGATTCGTTAAATTTCGTTAGCTCTGGTGGCGTAGTTTAATCTGAACTCCTTCCTTCTAAGATGAAGCGGATTTCCATGGCACAGTGTTAACCTACCTTGCTTGTACACCAGTACTGTCTTCTTCGCATAGTCTATGCCGTGTGGCGTCGGAGATCATGTCTGTTCACAACCTTCCGTCTCTCGTTTTCATTCATTGCTGATACTGACGTTCCTCCATGCCATGATGTCAGTCTGCCGAGTGTCTTCTCCTTTTGGTCTCCCCCCTCCCGCCTCTCTTTCCCCACCCAGCCTCCCAGTTGTGACGACATACTCCAGCTTATCTCTTCTCATGGCATGCCCAAAGCATGTGGCATGGCTTCTTCTGATGCAAGTAACCAGTTCTCTTTGTGAGTTAACTTCTTTCAAGATATCTTCCTTGCTCTTTCTGTCCTTTCAGGGTGTTCTCGTCATTCTTCTATACACCCATACTTCGCATCCACCACAGAATTCCTCATTCGTCTGCTAATTGTTCATCATTCACTTCCGTATATCAGGAAGACATTACGGACGAAATTCGTAATCCCGCATACCCGCATTCAAAGCACAGCTGTGGGCGATTTGGCAGCAGACCGCTTTACGTTGATTTTTTAATAATTCGTATGGGTGCCGGTTGTTCAGAAAGCAATGGCAAACTACTTTAAAATCTACCCAAAGTATTTTCAGGATCCTCGCCGATGCAACGGAGTTCGTGCATTGAGCTGAGTTTCTCCAGACTCAAGTTTGAGTTAGGAGGAAAAGGAGCACTTATGGGTTAAACCGTGTGCCGTGATGTCGATCCATCGACTAAACTAAATTAAACTAAACTAAACTAAACTAAACTAAACTAAACTAAACTAAACTAAACTTAACGTAAACTTGCCCAGAAATCACAGGCAGCAGAAAAAATGCTGGATTTTGGCTGCTACGTCCTGTAAAGAATATGCAACTAACATCAGGATCGGCTCAATGTAGCTCTAAAGTTTTTACCACACCTAGAATGATAAATATACATTTCAGAAAATACTTTCACCGTGTGAAATTCTGCTTTTGCTTGGACCATTCTACATTTTTCCTTAATACATGTTCCATCTGTTGGCTTTAAAGTACACAAATAATTAAATACATTTACTTGTTTCAGATTGGTTCCATATTGGTTCCATTTACTTTGATATTGTATTTTGGGTATACGTATACTTTTTCGTTGTAATAACCATTACTTGTGTGTTTCTGTTATTTAGACTAAGTTCAGCTCAGTGTTCTTGTCTCCACCATGCCACGTGGTCAAACCATCCAGGTATATACTTCTCTGTCTTTCCCTTGGTCTCTTCCCCTCGATCTTGCCAGTCGTCACCAAGTTCTCCAATTAATTTCTTCTCATAACATGCTCAAAAAGTTTTGACTGTCTACGTCTAATGTCTCTAATCAGTTTACGATCTTCATTTGTTTCTTGAAGGACTTGTTCATTGGTTTTTCTGTCTGTTCATGGTATTCTTTGCATTTTCCTCAGAAACCACATTTCCACAGCCTTCAGCTGTTTTTCAGCTTGACTGCTCATTGTCCACGCTTCACATCCAAACAAAAGTATAGGTTCTATGTAGCACTTCACCACCCTTTTTCTCGTTTCAATTGATATCTTTTTATTGGTCAGTATGTTTTTCATCTTGCAAAAGGCTACCTTCGCAATGGCAATTCTTGTTCTAATCTCTTCAAGGCATCTCCCATCAGATGTTATGACTGTGCCGAGATAACTGTATCGATTCACTTGCTTAAGAATATGCCCATTTACTCGTATATCACATTGTGGTATTTCCTTCTTCCCAGTGACGACCATAATCTGTGTCTTCTTAATATTCAGTTCTAACCCTAGTTGTTCACTGTGTGCAACAACCGCATCTACTAAATTTTGCAGGTCCTGTTCATTGTCTGCAATCAAGACTGTATCATCTGCATATCTAATGTTATTGATGTATCGTCCCCCAATGTTGATTCCTTCCATATCTTCTATATTTCTGAAAATATTTTCACTGTACAGGGAAAAAAGATCTGGAGACATTACACATCCCTGTCTCACACCTCTTTTAATAGGCTGATATTGACCTACATTGTTATCAATTCTGATGGCAGCTTGTTGTTTCCAATATATGTTTTTTACAAGTCTAAGGTCTTTTCCATCAATTTGTAGATCTTCAAGCATCCTTATCATGTCGACATGTCTCACTTTATCGAAAGCCTTTGTGTAGTCAATAAAGCAAAGATATAGATCTTTGTTTACTTCTATAGAACGTTCAATTACTGTTCTCAGTATATACACAGCATTTACTGTACCCTTGCCTTCTACAAACCCACATTGTTCTTCTCCTATTTCGGGTTGTATTTTCTTCCTAACTCTTTGCATGATAATTCTCAGCAGAATCTTCGTGATGTGGCTCATTATACTAATTGTTCGATGTTGATCGCATTCCAAGGCTCCTGATTTCTTCGGGATTGCAATAAATATAGAATTACATAATTCAGGAGGTATATCTCCAGTATCGTATATTGCGTTCAGCAGTCTGGTGACTTGGTCTATTCCATATTCTTCTAAGGCATTGATCATTTCTATTGTGATGTTATCTGTACCCGGGGTCTTGCCAGTTTTCATATGGTTAAGAGCATTCTGAACTTCCATCTTCAAAATTGATGGTCCTTCATTATTATTCCGATGATCATATTGTTCTTCTCTTGTATCATCATAAAGGTCTTTCACATAATCTGACCACGCATGTAAAATCTGATCTTTTTCTATTATGATTTTGCCATCTTTGGTTTTTAGGCAACCCGTTGATGTGTGTGTTCTTTTGTTAGTGATGTCATTAATTCTTTTGTGCATTAATTTGGTATTCCGGGTGTTGTGTTGGTTTTCAATTTCCTTGCAATTTTCCTCAAGCCATGTTTCTTTTGCCTCTTTGCATAGCTTCCTAATTTTCCTGTGAATCTCTTCATATTTTTCCTTGTTATTTTTGTTATTTCTTCTTACTTCCATGAGTTTTAAGATGTCTTCCGTCATCCATTTCTTGCGTCCTATTATCTTTATTTTTGGGATGGTTGTTTCTGCAGCTTGGTTGACTGATTTCTTTAATATTTCCCATTGGTCACTGACGTCTTGAAATAATATTTCCATATCGGACAATGCATCGAATCTGCTCTTTACCTCTACGTTGAATTTATCTTTTATTTCCTCACTCCTCAGTACCTGTAGATCAAATTTTGTGTTTCTTGGTGGTGAATATTTGACTTTCTTTAATGTTATATGTAAAATGCTTAAGATTAATCTATGGTCGCTGTAGCAGTCTGCGCTTGGTATAGTTTTTGCGACTTTTAAGGCATTTCCAAATCTTCTATTGATAAGAATGTAATTAATCTGATTTCTGATCTTAGGATCAGGACTCCTCCATGTCCATAATCTCCTTGGGTGCTGTTGATACCAGGTGTTTCCAATAATCAAATCATGCTATTTTGCCCACAGTACAAGTTTGCAACCTCTTGCATTCTGTTCCCCTAGTCCAGGGGTGGGCAAACTGTTTGTGCGTAGGGCCGCATTGACAAATGTAAAGCTATTGGCGGGCCGCATACACACACACACACACACACACACACACACACACACACACACACACACACACACACACATACACATACACTAGCTGCCCAGACCCGGCTTCGCCCAGCCCCTGGCGGAGAGCATCTCATTTAATTAATATTTGGCCCCTGCTGCCATTCCCGTTCCCAAAAAAAGACGACCCGCCACGGCTTCGCCCAGACCCTGGCGGGAAGCGTCTCATTTAATTCATATTCGGCCCCTGCCCCCGTTCCCGTTCCCAAAAAAGACGTCCCGGTCCGGCTTCGCCCAGCCCCTAGCGGGGAGCATTTCATTTAATTAATATTCGGCCCCTTCTCCCGTTCCCAAAAAAGACGACCCGCCACGGCTTCGCCCAGACCCTGGCGGGGAGCGTCTCATTTAATTCATATTCGGCCCCTGCTCCCGTTCCCAAAAAGACGACCCGGCCCGGCTTCGCCCAGTCCCTGGTGAGGAGCGTCTCATTTAATTCATATTAGTAGTCATATAAGCTCCCGTTCCCGTCCCCGGAAATATGGCGAAAAGATTGGAAGAGAACAATCTTCATCCCAATAACTAAATAGGGCAATTGTGTTTTTCTTTTGTGGGTTTGGCGGTTACCCCAGACCAGCTGGTTTTCCCGCCTCCCCCTTTTTTTTGGCGTGGACCCTTAGTCTCACTGTGAGCTATTGCCCACAGTAGTCCACCGGGCCCACGTTTAAGGTGAAGCTATGTGAGGTGGATTGATCACCCCGGACCCCAACCAGACCAGGCGCACTACTGGGGGGATGCAGCAAATGCGTCTGATCCTAGCCAAATGACCGAGAAGGATCATCCCGGCCTCCGACCAGACCAAGTGTACTACTGAAAGCCAGCAAATACACTCGGATCTTAGCCAAAAGGCCGAGAAGAATCTGAAACTACTGAACGTAAACTTACCAAGATATCACGAAAACCCAATAAATGCTGGGATGACTGTATAGATGTCGAAGAAAGATAAAAGAGATGAGTTAGAAAATTTTCACGTATTTAAAATATATGCATTATTTTATGAAAACTTTAAAAATGCCTTAATATTATTATATTATAAAGCATATGCCTGTAAATAACTGTAGACAAACATTTTATAATGCTTTGATAAAAATGCAACAATAATATATAAAATGAATAGCAATGCTACTAAATGTTGTGTCCCTTGATATAACTTTTCTTAAGTTAAGTCCCCTCGCTATATATAAATTATCATGTAAATTACCAAATTAAATTTTATTACGTAAATAGCTGTTTGTGAACTAACAAACTATGACAGTTGGCAGCACCGGAATGAGAAGAAGACATGTAGAAAATTTCATCTCAATCGGATGGACCGTTCGCGTACGCATCAACAACATATGGACTCACAGACAGACATTCTCTCTCTCTCTCTCTCTCTCTCTATATATATATATATATATATATATATATATATATATATATATATATATATATATATATATATATATATATATATATATATAGCAACCTATCACAATAAGTAATTTTTAATTATTTATAGGTTATTAAGCAGTATAAATAACCAAGTTTTGCAATTTTATTTTACTTATACACTTATACATTACATTTGACAATATGGACAAACATTTTTACTAATTTGTTAACAAGATTTTACAACTTGTTATTATAACAAATATTCTTTATTATCTATCAATGGCTTTAATTTAGAAACAAACCGACTATATTGTCACTATAATTATTGATTTCTAATGAGATATATGTAGCTGCTTGCAATTTTTGACAATATTCTTGAATTCTGGAGCAAGTTTACTTGTTGAAATTCGCATGACAGCATGCAAGTTGCAGTACGACAATAAAGACCTATTCTTAGATTTATTGATCTTCAAGCAAGAGAATGCATGTTTGCAAATGTATGTTGATCCAAACAATGACAAAAGTTTAGCTGCAAAGTTTTTTTTTCAAATTGGGAAATGATTCTTGTGATAAAGATCCATATAAATCCAGCAAACCATCTGACTTTAATGTCTCTTTCAAGTAATGATCTGCTTGTAAGTCAAGCAGCTCCAGCTGTATGTCCTCTGTGGCTGTATCAGCTTCTGCATTGAAAGGTGAACTGAGAATATTGAACTGTGGCTCTAAGTTTTTGAAATCTTGGAATCTCCATCAAAATTCTTCAATCAGTGCATCTAATTGGGCTTTGTAATTTTCAGTCATTTCACCAGAAATGGTTTCTTGTTTCAGCAAAGGGACGTGACAAAATCTTTCTTTCACTTGCTTGTCTGGAGAACAGTGAGAGTTTTGTCTGAAATGATTGTAGATGTACATACAATTCATGTGCAAACAAACAATTACCATGACATTAGTTTGACATTCATTTCATATTAACTTTTCCATAATTTCAATGGCAAACATAAAGTCTAACTTCCACTCTTTATTGACAATGTTAGTATTAAAGTCACATTTAATGCCCTTCATCTCCAGGAACATCACTATTTCTTCTCCGAGTTCCCACACTCGCCTCAACACCTTGCCATCGAACACTGGTGTGGTACAGGACATCGGAATGTTCAGTTTCCAAATCGTCAAGTATTGTCTTGAACTGTCTGTGATTAAGTCCTCTTGATCTGATGAGGTTGATGACACTGACAAGTGGGTCAATAACATGCTTGATATTCAAAACAGTTTTACACAGACTTTCTTGATGAATCACATAGTGAAGTGGTAATAATATGTGGTCTGATATTCTGCTTTAATCTTATCACTTAACAACTTTTTAAAACAACCTTTACCAGACCTATATTTTTCCAGTCAAAGCACGAGCTCCGTCAGTTGTGACACTTGCCATCTTGTTCCAAACCAACCCAGTTCTTTCAATACAGTTAGTAACAGCATTGCATATATCATGGCCTGTGGTTGTGTATTTGAATGACTCAACACTCAGTAACTGTTCAGTGAGTTTGAAGGAATTGTTTATTCCACGTATAAATATCAATAATTGGGCAGTATCATATGCATCGGTACTCTCATCCAATGCAAGAGAGTATCACAAAAACTGTTTACTTGTATCTTGAAGTTTATGCATCAAATTGTCACTTATCTTGTCAACTCGTCTCACCACGGTTCTCCTTGATAAAGTAATGTTGTCAAATCTGGTTTTTTTTTTTTTTCTGGACACATAATGTTTTCTGCATCTAGCAAACATTCCTTGATGAACTCGCCATCACAAAATAGCTTGTTCTGATTTACAATTCTGTGTGATAGCACAAGACTAGCTTCGGTTGCAGCATCTTGAATTGAAGACTGTTTAGTGAAAACAGTTTGCTGTTTCTCATATTTTTCACCAACTTCAGGAATTTCCTTTCCCTCCCTTTGGTTGTTAAATTGTATCCGAAATCCGAATGTTTTGTTTGATAATGTCTTTTTAAATTGTACTCATTGGCTCATGACACAACAAGCACACTGATTTACTACCAACTTTTATAAAACAGTACTTAGCTGTCCATTCATCATTAAAAACACGACATTCATCTTCAATCTTACGTTTGTTATTGACACACATTGTTTTAATAAAATTCGAACAGCTAGAAATGTACAAAACTTTAAAACGGAAATAAAACAAAACCTACTTCCGGCTGGCTGTGTTTGAAAATAAAATAATCGGAAAATAAGTAGTAAACTCAGAATAAATTTCATTGTAAATGTGAAAATAATTTATAACAGTAAATAATACTTTTAAAGTTATTATTTTCTTGCAAAATAAATCATTTTATTCACCGGAGAAATATCTATTTGTCATAAAATCATCTTTATTAAATTTTTACATGTCGATAAATATTTCTCTATATGAATGATCTGCTTGTAAGTCAAGCAGCTCCAGCTGTATGACCTCTGTGCCTGTATCAGCTTCTGCATTAAAAGGGGAACTGGGAATATTGAGCTGTGGTGAGGGCCCTACGGGCCCAAAAACTTAAAAAACATCAATCGATCGGTCCAGCAGTCCACCGAACACTAAACCGGAAAGTGATTGCCGGACCGATGCAAATGAGGCTCTAAGGCAGTGTTTCCCAACCTTTTTTGTGCCATGCCCCACTTAAGCCTTTCTAAAATTCATATTGCCCCCCTCCCCCGCCCCCACGCCCCCCCCCCTCAACATATACATTATTTTTAATATTCAAAAATTGAAATGTTCACTAAAGAAACTTGAATGACAGGTTTTAGGAAGAAATCACTAGGTAATTATTGAGCAAACACAGTAAGTAAATTTTCAAAACATATAATGGAGAACTGAAATTCAAGTAAAAAATAATTTTAATGAAAGATTTTTCTATATTATTTTAATTATTAGTAATTATTTATTATTTAAATTTAGTGAGATCCTTGCGCTTGATGCTTGCTGCAAAGAGATCTTATGTCAGGTTCCAATTTAGTTAACTTCAGTCTCAAGTCTCCCCGTTGTGTTATATTCAGCCGATTTCTTCCATTTTCGAATTGCCCCCCTTAACAGTCAAATTGCCCCCCTGTGGGGCATGGGCCCCACGTTGGGAAACACTGCTCTAAGGGATAGTTGTTAATACTTGTTTGTTTGCGGTGAATTAAAATTGAAGTACCGAAAATCGATAAATTTGCATTTTAGCATTACATGGTTCCAAATGTTGCTGTATGTAGCCGGGGTTGGGGTGGGTGTGTGCGCCCAACCTTGCATAAATACCGCAATCGCTCGTGCATTCATTACCTATGCAGCAAATGTTCAACCCCTGGCCTTCTCGTGGCGGAACTGTTTTAACTAATAGGAGAATGGGCGGCGGTGCGTCATTAACGCCGAGAAATAACAAGAACGCTCTAGATGTGTATGCACGTACATGCATATGCAGACATGTGTGTGCGTGCCTACACACCTAAACTCGAGTAGGACCACAGTCTGTTCTAGCAAAGGAAAGGTGCTGAAGACGGAGGCAACCAGCCAGCAGGCGCACCACAGAAATCAGGATGCCACGCAATCACGCGTAATGCGTCCTCCAGCTACTGGAGGTCCTACTCAGATGTCCTGTGGAGCCAGGGGACCTGAGAATAGAGCGTCTGTGCCATACTGCTGCTGACAGGGCTGTTCCATAATAATATACTGAATTCCAACAAAAGGTTATTCTCGGCTCGGTTCAGAAAATCAACAACAGCAATATGAACAAAAATGATGAGATCGGATTCTTTGACATAAGTCCAGCATGTCGTTTAATATGTTTCACAGCATGCAAGGATTAACGTTTCCAATAATTACTATATAGCACTTCCAGGGCCTGTTACACCAGGTCCGCAGCAAGTCTTATTTGTGGCTCACAATAATTACAAAAGGATCACCAACCTTGTCAGTACGACTGTTGACATATTCAGGTATATGTCCTCTGATATCCTTCTCTCTCTCTCTCCGTCGGTTATGTTTCTTGCCGCTCTGGACAATACAGCTATTTCTCTCGCTGTTGGTTCATTCATTCGTGGCGATATTCGGTATCATGTTGCTAAGCCTTTTCCTTGTCAGTTAGTAATATTCCGCCACTGGTTTAATGCCAAGTAACCATCAGTCCATTTCGATTTAGAGACATCCAAACTTGCAGGGGCAGACCATGGGCATTCCCTGCTGTCCAAGGAGGCTTCCATAATTGCAGAGCCGGCACACAGTGCTCTGAGACAGGGCTAAATCAAGGAATCTCCACGTCCTGTTCATGGCTGCTTTAATTCACTTCCGTGTATTGGGCATTTCGTTTGCCACCGGTCGCTCTATACACAAACCAGGGACGGACAGTCTGCAGATGACATCCACTCATCAAGCTTACGCTTCGGACTTCCACGTAATGGATTCACTAGCCAAGTGTTCCATTTCGTGTCAATGAGACGCTCTTCCACCTTTAACTACGCTCACTCTATGGAGTATAGATACAGACTTTCATCGTAACCATTGCATGTGACTGGGGCGCATTTCCACCTTTAGTAACTTCTCATGAGGTAGGCTACATGTGCTGCCGGCTCAACACCTTACCTTCATGCATCAGTGAGCGAGTAACAGCCACGCCCTCTCATCTGGGGATCCCTCATATCCCCCAGCTGAGAGCCTTGGAACAAGTACCTGGACTAAGCACGTAGCGTGCTCAGCGTCTCACCTCCATTTTGAGGTAGGCAGGTATCAGCCCGGCTCTCACATCCAAGGGTTAATCGCTTGATGTCCGGACCAAGGATTAGTGGCATCATGCGCTTGGTTTGACATGTAGTTGTGTTTCCGTCGACAAAGCTCTTGGGATCACTGGGACACGCAAGCCCCTCTACTACGGCACGGTGGAGACACGTCAGTGGGGGGAGGGGGGAGAATATGCTTGTTCCAATGCTGTAGCAAACCATTACAGCAGTATCAATGTGGCTTCAGAGGATTATGCATGACCCAATGCTGTAGTAACCCATGACAGCAGTATCAATGTGGCTTCAGAGGATTATGCATGACCCAATGCTGTAGTAACCCATGACAGCAGTATCAATGTGGCTTCAGAGGATTATGCATGACCCAATGCTGTAATAACCCATGACAGCAGTATCAATGTGGCTTCGGGGTAATATGCTTGACCCAATGCTGTAATAACCCATGACAGCAGTATCAATGTGGCTTCAGAGGATTATGCATGACCCAATGCTGTAATAACCCATGACAGCAGTATCAATGTGGCTTCGGGGTAATATGCTTGACCCAATGCTGTAATAACCCATGACAGCAGTATCAATGTGGCTTCAGAGGATTATGCATGACCCAATGCTGTAATAACCCATGACAGCAGTACCAATGAGGCTTCGGAATAAAACGCCAAGCACACCATGTAAAGGTAAAGTACAGAACCTATTTCCATGCCTTCAAACATAATGGGTATATGGTGCTCAATCAATCAATCAATTATGTGCCATGCTGGAAAGTGTGGGCGGTCATGCCTCACCATTTCACTCGATCACCAGAGTCGTGGATCAGCTCAGTGTTCCTGTCTCGCTAGCTCCATGGTTTTATAGATATTTGATGAGTGATGTGGAGAGTATCACACCAGCTGCCTTTACTTTCTGAACATTACACCTTGATGTGGATTCAAACATATGACTCCCGGACCAGCAGGCAAGCATGCTAGTGCACAGCAGCTCCCAAAGAATACAGTGATGGACACAAAAACAAATGAGACAGTCTTTTAAGATGCAGATAAAAACTGCAAATAGATTAGACAAATACATTTAGAAAGTCAAGATTTTGGGGCATATTATGAGAAATAAACTTGAAAACTTAGTGACAACTGACAAGATCGATGGGAAAATAGCAAGAAGAACACAAAGAGATAAATACCTATACGACTTGGTCATATGACACAATCAGGACAAAAACACAGACCTGATTAGAGGCTATGGTGATCGTGACATTGGTGAACAATGATCATTCACACTTAATGGCAAAGCAAGTGAAAATTATAAGCAGTCAATAAGCATTACTGTATCCATCCATCCATCATGTGCCATGCCGGTAAGCGTGGGCAGTCATGTTTTGCCATCTCACTCGATCACCAGAGTTGTGGATCAGCTCCGTTTTTCTGTCTCGACCATGCCACGTGGCCAAGCCATCCAGGTATTTGCTTCTAGGTCTTCCCCTTGGTCTATTCCCTTCGATCTTACCATTTGTCACTAAGTTCTCCAATTCATTTCTTCTCATAACATGCCCAAAAATGTTGACTATGTCTATGTCTAAAATCAGTTTACGATCTTCATTTGTTTCTTGAAAGACTTGTTCATTGGTCTTTCTGGCTGTCCATGGTATTCTTTTGAATTTCTTTGTAGTAAAACTTGCTTTGTTATTAACAGAATGAGAACTAGACATGTAACCTTCAAGATAAGAACATGTGTAACTTATCCCTGTCTATGGAAGTCAAAATGAGTTTCAGGATGTTATATACTGCCCATACTGTATGCTGGTCATTTTTAGAATGCTAAGATTCTCGGAGATATCTTAGAGATCAATATCCAAATATTGCAGATGCCAACTCAGAAAGACTTATTACTCACATCAGGACAGGACACTGGTCATTTTTGAGTTGTGTTATAAGACGAGAAGGTCTGGAGGCTGTGACAACTGAGACTATTGAAGGTGTTAGAGAAAGAGGTCAACAGTGTGAGAAGATGCTAGATAGTTGGCAAAGTGGCACAGAGACGAGCAATGGTCAGACATCAGTAACACAGTGAGATGTTTGTGAAGGAACATAATCACCCATACTGTTCAGTATGGCACGTGATGATGATAAGGTGAATAGATATGTAACAACACTGAATGGCTTTTGATGGGATGAAAGTGGTATGTGAGTATCATTCGATGATATACCTCTCTCTCTCTCTCTCTCTCTCTCTCTCTCATACACACATTCACCTACAAATGATATCTGATCATATAACTTTAGTGTCAAAACCTGATGTCATTCAAAATCACACACAAAATTAAAAAGAAACCAGAACCAAATTGGTTAAACATCCTCTTTATTAAAGCCAGTGATACAAAATGGCATCATCTCTGTATGTATGAGAATGTCATGTGCATAATTTGGACGCAAACACTGATATAGAATAAATTACAGAGTTTAATTATGTTTATCAGATTTTTATTTACAAGTTACTTCCGGAAGACGAAATAAATTATGACACAAAAGTTTAGGGCAGGGCTATTGTTTACAAAAAGAGTCTAAAATAAGTTTCCTGTAAGCTTTAAAAGTCTGCACAATTTCATGTATTACTAATTCCCTGCATAAACTGTTTATTGTGTGGTAGTTTGATATTGCTGGTAAAGCTTACCCCTTCCAAGTTTAGTTTCTATTGATTTATTACATATTCTAAAGCCTTTTGCTTTTCAGGTCATTTATCTTTTCAGTCTAACTTGGCACAAGCAGGAAGTAACCTGGTAGAGGACAGAGGAGATGCAGACATTACCAACTGGTGACTGGAACAAAAGTACCTATACTCTTTGACATGTGAAGGAGATAAAGAACATATGGTATGCCCCGAGTGCTGTGATGATGGTACCGGGTTACAGATGGCAAGCACGTAGAGCACCCTGGTTATCCACTGCACCTGTATTCGTCTCCAGTCGTCTTGACTTGTCTTGCCACTGGACTCAGATGGACACTCAGATGGCGAGAGAGTGAAGTCGACGAATTGCACACTCTTCCTCACTTTAATCCAATTCATTGTGCAAGTCATTCTTCATCCAACAACAACAACCAGATTACAAAAACTGACCCAAAAGATCTGTAATAAATGATGTATTTGCAATAATGCTAAGGTATATCTCTGCCAAGGCTTCCCAATATCAACACAAATCTTTGTTATTATAGGGTACTAAATACCATATTTAAGTGTCATAAAATGTTCATCAATATTTCAATCATTTTGTATTTCAAAGATACGGGAATGTAATTTTAATAAACAAAGGTAAGCACCAAACAAAGGTCTCACATGCTGTCAATTAGTGGTTTAAAAACCACATAGGTAAAATCAAAAAAGCATTTTAAATTAAGCGATTCCAGCCATTGCTATGTAAACAGAAGGGCTTCCGGTTAAATCTGAGACTTTCTGTGGATACAACGTTCTCCACCTTCTAACAATATCAGTGGTTGCATGCACTTAGAATGTCTTCATTTATTCACTTTATATTATATGTAACTCTGTAGTATGCACCTGACATGCAGCAAAATATGCCAGGCAATAAAACGTGCAATATATTGTTTATGGTGTCTGTGTTTAAAACCAAAGAGTTGATTTGTATTGAAACATTAGCAGAATATGGATGCTTTGTTTTAAACACTGACGCAGAGATAATATTAAATATAAATAAACACTAAGCGAAGAGCTAAGCAAGGAAGTGATCAGAAACACGCACAACACAGAAATATTCAACATTACACAATGGTACAATGCTAAAATGGTACAATGCTTATGAATGCACATAATAGTTACGTAATTTAAATATGTTGTCAGATACAAATAAGCTATGTAAATTAAACAAGTAATATGGCAGTATAAAATCATTACAGTAAATATGCTCAAGGCCTTGTAGATTTACAGGAAGAGAAAAGTAAAACAAACGCTGTCTTAATCAGAAGCAAGTAACAGAAAAACAAAAATACAATACTTTGCCACCATGTTTTGAAAACATGATTAGCCTTGATCATGACAATGCAGGGTTCAATTGTTTAATACCAAGCAATGCACAGTATGCTGACTCAGTACCACCAATACATTTAAAACATTCCTTTCTAAACTCATTCTGTCCCATCAAACTGTGGCATTAATCCACCCTGACATTTTTATTTGAACCCTTTCTGCCGCAGGTACTTTGACCTACTCTTTCAGTTATGTAAATCTGTCTGAACAATAGGTCAAGGTAACGGTAGTCGCATAGAAGATAATGCCATTAGGGCACGAAGTGTTATACTTGGACATATTCTACGCCACTGTGAAGTTGGTATATGGTGGTCAGTTCCTTTCCTCACCACATTTCCTTCCCAGAAAACTGCCTGGTACCAGTTTTATGTGGCTGGGCTGACCCCAGAACCAAAGTGGTTTGGAAAAATGAACCTGCCTCTGCTGGAGATTGCACCTAGACCTCTGTCTGGGCAGGCTAACCATTATGACCTGCAGCTCCCCCTGAACCATGCAATTGCTAATACAATGTACAAGATATGTTTCTTGATTAACAAAACACGTTAATAAATTTAACATTCACATGCGATTTAGCCACTTTCTTTGTTTTCAGAGATAATGTCTGGTCTGCACTGAAACACAAATTACTGAACAAGTATTATAACAGAAGGATTGGCCTAATCCAACATAGAAGGACACACATACTATCTCAACTTGATGGCCTTGAGCATTAGAATGTGTGAGTAAAATATGTGTACACTAAGTGTAATCATCGTAACCAACTGTAAAGTGTTGGGCATCTGTTGTCTCATATTGGCTAGAATTTAGTAGAATACATGTCATTGATTTTACAAAGCAAAAATATCACACAATGTATCATGAAGATCTACTATTAAATATAGCTGAACTATGACTTTAGTTTTTGTCTGGCGTTAGATGTCTCAGAAGCTTGTTTGTGGTGTACCCTATAAAGGGCCCTCCTAGCCGACACAAGGTAGTGAGGCAGTGGTTTTTCTTGAATGTGACAGAAGCTTGAAGCCAAAGCCATGGTGTGAGCAGGTAATCTCGATCTAAGTTGACCGTGTTCTAGATTAGATTAGTTGCAAAGCAAATGAACGTTGGTTTAAGTTTGGTCCAACAAATGCTGGAATATGACCATATATAAGGTAAACATGCAGGTCTAATTAGAACATAAGATGAAATTAGACCATTTGTCAGATGAATCAGTGAGTACTAGTTTGAGTAAATGTGTAAGGTTGGCCTAGATCATTTACATGTTGCTATGAGATAGCCCATGTGTTACCAGGACCCCAATGGGAAAGTAAAATATTTCACATAACACTGCAGACCTCCTGTACAGGTCATACAAGGTGACTGAAGGGGTCGGTTTGAGACCAACTATCTCACACTGCAGAAAAAAATCAGCTAACATCCTTCCACCCATGAATTGGTCAACAAAGGCTACAATAGGCTGGGCTCCACTAGAAGTCTCAAGGGCAAAAGTAGTCGTAGAAATATCAGAAGTATAAGTTCTCCAGCTGAATAAATATGTACTACTGTATCTCTACTTCACTGTGGTAGAAAAGTGCGTGCATCTCATTGATTCAAAGAGCTATGCTTTCAGCAGTGTAGCAACTGCCAGGGTCTTCCATGCTGCACAAGTCACAGAGTTGGGACCAGCCTAAGACAGATTCAAATCTGATGACTTCCAGGTCAGCTGGACATGGTAACATGCTAGGAAATGCAGGGTCAGCAGACATGACTTCAGCACTGGGCTATAAGGCCTGACTATCAATGCAGCCATTTATCACTTTAGGTCATCACCATGATCATGTCCCTTGTTTATTAGCATTGGTGATCATGCACTTTAGGATACATGTGGAAATTATCAACTATTAAAAAAATGTTTTTTGCCTACTCAATTTAAAACTGCTATAAAATAATAAGACAGATCAAAGAGAAGCCAGGAATACTAACTGGAGGTTATAATATACTCTAAATACGCTATGCAGATGACAGAGTATTGGTGGCGGATAATGCAAAAGATCTACAACAATTCTTAGGCATTGTAGTAACAGAGAGTGCAAATGAAACTAGAACATAATATACAACAATAAGAAAGAGACAAACAGCTTTCTTTGGTCATGTAATGAGAAGAGAGGCATGGAGAACATTGTGATGACTGGAAAGATCTAAGGGAAGAGAGGCAAAGGCCGACCAAGAGAAATGATGATGGATGGATTGAGACGGTGACATGGAGGAATATCATCAGCAGAGTTGATCCAGAACACCAAGGACTGAGATCTGTGGAGAGACATGAACGCCTACACCAGCTGGCAAGGTACTTGATTATGATAAAATTGCACAGTTGGTTACTTCTTATTCAGTTTTGGCCTTCTTACCGCACTGATTTATTTTCTGATTTGACCTTTTGCTCTGTTCTGGCGCTGTGTCATTTTGACAGACGAAGTTACATTTTGCTTAAAAAAAAAAAAAGGCATAACTACAACCCATGGCGGTTAAAATCAGGGATGGAGTTATACCTCTTTATTGCCAAAAGCCTGGGCTGAATTTAAGAGGCTGTGTTACCCATGCAGCATGATTAGTCTTTTGTACCTTCTGACAAACTGACTATACATGGAATATGCAGGGCACTTCAGATTTGTCTGTCTAGCTGCCATTCAATGAGTAAGAACTCAAGAACATAAATTAATCCATGTTATAACATCTTACACAAACATATTTAACATATACCAATCTATCTCAAGGTAATTATATTAGCAAAATACTAAAAATATGTTGCCATTGTATTAAACATATCCAAATAATATCACACACTTTACAGTTAACAACAAAAGTATGATAACTGTTAACTCCACTAATCTCTCATGGCTTTGTAAAAACTAAATGTCATCATATATAGGCAAGAATTCTCTGTCATATGATTACAAAAAGGATATATTGTCACAGTATATGTTTGCATAAAACTATATTTGTAATTGGCATACTTAAAAAAAAGATTAATATCCCAGTCAAAAAAGTGCTTCGGTATTACACTTATAGATTCCCAGCACAACTAAGCAAGCTTAGCCAACTCCTGCTCCCCAGGAAAGTACCAGTAAGTGCCCTTTACATTTTTGGACAACCTCATGATATCATCATGGTGACCATCGCCACCAGCCCCAACCATTCTCTCCAGCATGTACTCAAAGTTGTATGGATCAGCAGCGTAGCCAATGAAGAAAAGGCCTGCCTCACCAGTTAATGTTCCAAATGGCATAGACTGTCGAACAATCTCAACAGGTTTGGGCTGTTGAAAGCCAGGGCCTGTGAAGAAAGATGTGGAAATGTTACTTCATAAATGATCTCTTGTAAAGTAATGTCTCGGGGAACTGATGCTTCTCACTACCTAATCAATTATTTATCTTTTACTTGGATCACCTCAAAGTTGTCTTTATTCTGTTGTGTAATCCCAGTTTAAAATGGCATCTGTTTGAATGATCCCTTAATTTTTGTTGAAGGATGGTTTAAAATACTATTCTAATGTGTGCATGCAGTTTGACTTGGTGATCCATTCACCGAGGATCTTTGCCGTTTCTACAGACTGCATGCATATGTGCTGAAATCTTGGGTGTATCCATTCATACATAGTGATGTCCTTTGTTACTATGATTAAAAACATAGGACTAAGCAAGGAAGACAATTCAGGAAGGGGAAGCATGCCGGTACTCAAAGAAAATGACTTAAGTCTGTGACCATCTTGGTAAATGGGATTAGAAATGAATAGCTTTACATACAAAAACTACACAAAGAAAATCAAAGTGCAATCAAAAAAGACAAAACAGTTTTTAATGAACACTTGGAATAGAATAGAACATCTCCAGTTGCAAGAAAAAGATGGAGACATGTTAATAAATGTGCTACTTCTATTGTATTACCACTCTATGGTGGGAGAAAAGTATGTGCATCTCATTGATTACACTAATTATTGTAGTGTGATGACATATCAGATTTCAGCAAACTACTGATGTGTTATATGTGGCAAAAAGTGTATCTACATATTGCAGATCCCAGAAATGCAGCACATATTTACAATTAGAGGAAGGTGGTTACAGTAGTTTTCCATTTTGTAGTGTTTTCCATTTGGGTGTTTGACTTTGGCTGTTAGCAGAGAGGCAGAGAGAGAGACAGACAGACAGAGAGAGAGACAAAGAGAGAGAGACAGAGAGAGTCACAGAGAGAGAGACAGAGAGAGAGAGAGAGAGGGGGGGGGTGGTGTAGGTGTGTGTGTGCGCGCGCGTGCGTAAATATATACATATATCAGTATGTTAAGCAACACTCATAAAAATTAATATTAGCTTATATATATATATATATATATATATATATATATATATATATATATATATATATATATATATATATATATATATATATATATCGTCCTCTAAAAGTACTGGAGAGTTTTGGCCACCATAGACTATAACAACTGCACCTCCCCGTGGCAGAGGGTGGGAAACACACTATGATGTGGCTAACGCAGTCCTGGGTACAGAGTATCCAGCAGAATAAGTGAACAACTCTGCAGCTGAGCTGATCCTTACAGTCGGAAATGGCTGTCAAAGGCAGGAATGTTAGAATATTAAATGAGCTAGGAAAGTTGAACTATGTTCTAAAAGAGATGTATAGCATGAAAATGAACATACTAGCCGTAAGTGAGATGAGATGGAAGGGATCTGGTAAAATTATAGCTGACAACCACACAATTTATTCTGGAGGGGATACACACGAAACAGGTGTAGGAATAATATTTGACCAAAAAAACAGCTAAGTCAATTTATGGATACTGGTGTAATTCAGAAAGAGTTAATATGGTCAAAATC
Organism: Cepaea nemoralis; assembly: GCA_014155875.1. Lineage (NCBI taxonomy): Eukaryota > Metazoa > Mollusca > Gastropoda > Stylommatophora > Helicidae > Cepaea > Cepaea nemoralis. Next base: position 1,057,040 of record JACEFZ010019206.1, read on the forward strand.
AAAGGCAAACCAATAGATACAAATATTATACTAGTATATGCACCACCAACAAGCAGTAGTGATGAAGAAATACAACACTTTTATGACAAAATAGAAATAGTGATGCCTCAAATTGGATCACAAGAAATAAAAATAATACTTGGAGATTTTAATGCAAAAGTAGGAAAGGGGAAAATGGAGGATGTAGTGGGGAATTATGGTTTAAGTACAAGAAATAAAAGAGGAGAAAAACTAACAGAATGGGCAAATATCAATGATATGACAATTGGAAACACATGGTTTAAACACCATACAAGATGACTATACACATGGAAAAGCCCTGATAAGAAAATATGCAACCAAATTGACTACATACTTATTAATAAAAGATTTAGAAATGCTTTAATTAATGTAAAGACAATGCCTGGTGCTGACTGTAATAGTGATCATGTACCACTATGAAGACAAATAAAAGTAAGATTAAAGAGAGGGAAAAATTGGTTAAGAACGTAAGATTTAATAAAGAGGTTCTGAAAGTAGATAAAGAAATTCAAGAACAATGCAGAGTGACTGTGAAAAATAGGTACAATGCAATAGCTAAAATACAGAGTATAAATGAACAGTAGGAAATGTTAAGGGACTCCATTCATCAAACTAGCAAAGAAATATTACAGGAGAGAAGCCAAATAGCTAAGAAAAAATTGATGAATAAAGAAATCTTAATGCAGATGGACAAAAGAAAACTGAATAAAAATGACAAACAAGAATATGCTAAGATAAATAAAGAAATAAAAGATAAATGTGTGAAGGCAAAAGAATGTTGGTTAAACGAGTGTAACATGTCGTGGTCATTAATCCAAGTTTTCAGTGAATAGGGGATTTGCCAAATCTACACAACATAGAGCCAATCTCTCTGGCCAAGAGGTTACAACACTTTCTCTGTAATCCCGTTTATCACACAGAGTCTTGTAGCGAGTGAGAGCTGGAGGCGGTTCGACCCCCGCTGGTGACTTGCAGGATAACTGAGCCAGCCGCTCAGAAAGCAATGGCAAACTACTGAGCGTAATCTTGCCAAGAAATCAACAGGCAGCTGAAAGATGCTGCTGTTGACAGCAATGTCCTGTAAAGGATATGCAAATAAAAAAAAAAATACAACATAGAACAGTGTCCCTATTGATAGTATGACATCAGGGTTATTAAGGCATCAAAGATGCTGGAACAAAGCTGCACTGAGTTAGCAAGATTTGGAAAGGTGCATGCAATAATTTGATTGGCTGATTTGCAAGGCTTGCCGACAGGTTCCATCAGGACCTGGCCAAAACATAGCATAGCATTAGCCATGTAGATTTCATCTGGGCTGGTCGCTTTCTAGATGTGGTGAAATTCATCGCCCAATTTCGTTCTCTCTATGTCACAGGTATGACTATAAAATCATTTTAAATGTTGTGGTCGTGCCTAGTGATGAGAAAGAGACGGGTATCAGTGTATTTGTATGAAAAATGTGAAAGTGTTAGATCAGAGCTTCATTGAAAAGTTAACCTGAATGTTTGCTTTCTGACAAACTGACATGTCTAACACACTGAATATTTTACCATGTCTATCGTTTCGTCTGCTATGAGTATTTTGCGTTTGCTTGGTGAATGTTATCTCACTCTCATTGCATATCTGCAATTTCTATGTGCTATAGAACTTCCCTATGGACACACATGATTGCACATTCTTAGCAAACTGTAGAAAGTTCTTGAGAGTTTGTGTTTTACAACTCTTGTGCTCAGAATGTGTGATTTGACATGTAATCTTTTTCATGAAAATGCTAAGAATATTTAAGTGAATATTTTGATTTTATGAGTTATAATCTCATATGAAAAGAAAGACAGACGCATCATATATTCATTTGTTTGCAAGACGTCCATTTCACGCCAGCATTACACAATAACTGTGATGACTGGGCGAATATTTTATGTACATGAGAATTGCTAAAAGAATTCTTAAAAATTTGCCATAATGCAATTTATCTCTGAAGTTTGTGCACTAGTTGGCTTGCGACATGGGTGAATTTACAAAAGGCTTTCACAAAACCCCACTCTTAAGAGTCGGGGGGAGTGGGGGCGGGGGAAAGACAATATATGTTCGAACCTTTGTCTATGTTTGATGAATATATATATGATGGCTCATGCAATATTTCATGGGAGGATTCTATGTTTTCATAGATTATACTAAGGCATCTGATTAAGTAAAACATGACGACCTGATTAAAATGTTGGAAGATATCAACTTTGATGGGAAAGATTTAAGAGTAATAAAGAATATTTACTGGAACCAAGTAGCAGCAATTAAAATGGGAAATAAAGAGGGCAGTTACGAACAGATAAAGCTAGGAGTATGACAGGGGTGTGTCTTGTCACCAGATCTCTTCTCCCTATATAGCGAAGTAATAATGAGAGAGATCAAAGAGATGACAGGTATACTAATCGGAGGATATAATATAAATAATATACGCTAAGCAGATGACACAGTATTGGTGGCGGATAATTCAACAGACCTACAACAATTGTTGGACACTGTGATAACAGAGTGCTAAGAAAGTACTCTCCTTGAAAATCAAGAAAACAGTAACAATGGTGATATCAAAGATAATGGTGACACCAAAATGTGACATAGAAATAGAAGGGGAAATTCTTAACCAAGTGGATAATTTTAAATACCTAGTAGCATTTATAACATCAGATGTAAGATGTACAACAGAGATTAAGAGCAAAACAGGGCAAGCAAAAGCCACATTTCAGAAAATGAAGAGAATCTTATGCAATAAGTTACTATCATTGGATGTAAGAAAGAGAGCGCTGAAATGCTATATAGAACCAGTTTTGCTGTATGGCAGTGAATCTTGGAATGTAAATGAACAAATTAAGAAGAAATTAGAAGCAACAGAGAAAAGGTTCCTGAGACAAATGTTATGAATTCCATGGACAGCCAGAGTAACTAACAATGACTGTCTGAAACAGGCTAATGAAACTAGAACATTATATACAATGATAAGAAAGAGACAAACAGCTTTCTTCGGTCATGTGATGAAAAGTGAGGCATTGGAGAACATCATAACAACTGGAAAGATCGAGGGGAAGAGAGGCAGACCAAGAGTAATGATGCTGGATGGATTGAGATGGTGGTATGGAGGAATATCATCAGCAGAGTTGATCCAGAACACCAAAGACCAAGATCTGTGGAGAGCCATGAACGCCTACACTAGCTGGCAGGGCACTTGATGATGATGATATATCTCATCTCATCTGGTTCCTATTGTACCTTGTGGTGTCAAGGTGAAGCATAAACAGTGGGAGAGAACCTGTGTAAGGGTTTCATGTATCGAGGGTCTCATGGTCTCTGTAATTCCCTCTATCCATCGTTTACATGGCCACTCTTGCTCTGCTTCCATCTGGTCTGTACATCACTGCTTGTTGAGGTATACTGTTAGTTGGTAATCTAGTTACATGGCCAAACCATTTAACCTGCTGTTTTCTGATAAAATCTAGTGTTGCTGTAACCCCAACTTTAGTCCTGATTTCTTCATGTCTGATTTTCTCTCTTCTTGATACATTGAATAATCTTCTCAGGAATCTCATTTCTGTTGTTGGGATTTTCTTTGATGATATTATACTTCCTAGGTACTTGAAGCTCTTAACTTGTTTCAGGGAGTGTTCTTCTAGATCAGTGGTTCTCAATCTTTTTTGGCCTGTGTCCCCCTTCACAATATTTTTAGTACGTCATTTCCCCCCCTTTCGTATTTCCTCCCTAAAAATTCCCCCCTGCCCCTACACAGTATACGCAATAATGGAAGCTAAATTTAATAGCACATACTACAACAAGTCTAGACATCCACATAAAATGTGATTTGCGGATCTACTTACGTTATAAAATGAATTTCAGAAGGATGAGACGTACAGAACCATAAAGGTATAAGGGAAAAACAATATCAAGTAATCGGTTCTTGTATTAACACAGTCTTGAATTAAAATAATCTTAATTCTCCCCCCCCCCCCCCCCCCCCCCCCGGAAACCCTAGAATTCCCCCCGGGGTGGGGGAGGGGGAGGGGGAAATTCCCCACCGGTTGAGAACCACTGTTCTAGATGAATGTTTATTGTGCTTTCTTCTTTGGTTATAGTCATTAATTCTGTTTTACTTGTGCTAATTTTAATGTTATGTTCCATACACACTTCGTTCAGACTATTTATGTTTTCTTGTAATATTGATACTGATTTCACTATTAATATTATATATATATACCTATAATATATAATAGGTATATATATATACACACTATATATCAATATCGGCCTATTAAGAGAGGTGTGAGACAGGGATGTTTAATGTCTCCAGATCTGTTTTCCCTGTACAGTGAAAATATTGTCAGAAATATAGAAGATATGGAAGGAATCAACATTGCGGGACGATGCATCAATAACATTAGATATGCAGATGATAGTCTTCACTGCAGACAATGAACAGGACCTGCAACATTTAGTAGATGTGGTTGTTGCACACAGTAACAACTAGGGTTAGAACTGAATATTAAGAAGACACAGATTATGGTCGTCACTGGGAAGAAGAAATATCACAATGTGATATACGAGTAAATAGGCATATTCTTAAGCAAGTGAATAGATACAGTTATCTCGGAACAGTCATAACATCTGATGGGAGATGCCTTGAAGAAATCAGAACAATAATTGCCATTACGAAGGTAGACTTTTGCAAGATGAAAAACATACTGACCAATAAAAAGATATCAATTGAAACAAGAAAAAGAGTGTTGAAGTGCTACATAGAACCTGCACTTATGTATGGATGTGAAGCGTGGACAATGAGAAGTCAAGCTGAAAAACATCTGATGGCTGTGAAAATATGGTTTCTGAGGAAAATGCAAAGAATACCATGGACAGACAGAAAAACCAATGAACCAGTCCTTCAAGAGACAAATGAAGATCGTAAATTGATTAGAGACATTAGACGCAGACAGTCAAAATGTTTTGGGCATGTTATGAGAAGAAATTAATTGGAGAACTTGGTGACAACTGGCAAGATCGAAGGGAAGAGACCCAGGGGAAGACCAAGAAGTAAATATCTGGATGGCTTGGCCACGTGGCAGAAACACGGAGCTGATCCACGACTCTGGTGATCGAGTGAGATGGCAAAACATGACCGCCAACGCTTATCAGCATGGCACACGATGGATGGATATATTGTAAAGATTTATAGCATTACAAAATTGCAAATTACTAATCTGCAAAGCAGTACTGAAAGACAAGAATAAAATGAGAATAGTAATGCTAGAATAATTAAATGGACTGAACATCCTGTGACTTGTATCAAACTGCAGAATGTTTTCCAGGTGAAAAATTGGGACAGAACATGAAGAATAATAATGAAGGAGATTACAGAAACTAGATGAAACAAATATAATTGAAAACAAACAGATAACTCACAAGAGAAACTGATGAAAAACAACTATTTACACTACAGTGTGCCATAAGTAACAATATGGGTACAAATGATGACAATTGGAAACAAATAAACGAATAATACTACGAGGTGCTTTCATGTCAAAGCAAGCGTATAACAAGATATGCAACTTTGCTCTTACCACCAGTCATCCGGGCAACATGTGATGTCACTGATTTCCGTGCTAGTTCTGTACTATCATTTCTGTCTCGCCCTACCCAGCCTTCCATTACCTTTGCTTTATTAAAAAGATAAAGAACAATTTGAGAGTAGAATGGCAGTACTGAAATTACAACATAAGATAAGTCATATTTTAGTCAAATAAAATGTCTAATACAAAAGCAACATTATTTTTGTTTTAACCAATTGTGTCTGAAAAAATAACAATAACATGCCTTGTTTTAGATTTTCTAGCCGTTTAATTTCAATAGTCTAAAATTATATTTTATTAGTTTCATTATAATTTTTTAATTCTTTAGTTTTAAAACATTTAAAAATATTTAAAAATAGAACAAAAATAAATAAAAGGTGCTTTGTTCAGCCATTGTTTTTGTTTTCAAATGATCTGGTGATTTCAGTTGTTAATTTTGTGTGACTTAACAGTCACTTTAGTACCAGAGGTTTATATTTTTAAGTGACATTTTCTCAATGAGTTTGTCCTACAAATATATGAACACTGAAAAATAAAAATTGTCCCATCACTGTTTTCTGTCTTGTTCTGTATTTATAAATGGATTGAGGACAATAACGTAGCAGTCATATTGTACGGCAATAACAATATTTTGTCAAAGGCCTTGGAGAAGTAGGAAATTTGTTACCAGATTTCAAAATTATGTTTAGCCTGCAAATATTTCTTAACAAAATACTAAGCATACAATATTCTAAAACAAAAGTGAACAGATATCTTTTCCCTGTCATTTTGTATGTAATATGCTACTTTACTAATCCTTAGGTGCAATATTACAGCAAATGTATAATGTAGGTGCTGATTTTTCTGGTACGATAAATAATTCTAACATAGAGTATGAATAATGTTGTACTGAATCAGTTAATATGTGGCAAATTATGGCATAAATGTACATATACAAACACATATTTTAAGAGAAAGAACAATTAAAAGATAACATATTATCAAGATCAATAAAAGCAAATGGTGTAAGCTTACGTTTTTCACTGTTAATAAGATCCAAATCATGAATCCACTTTTGAGTGATCTGTCAATACATATTAATCTGTTTATTGCATGAAACAAATCATAGACAACTAATTATATAGTACATACTGTAGGAGTGAATCCAGTTTTAGATCATCTCATATACTGGCTCGTTGTTAAATTAGGTGAGATGACCAGTTCCCTCCCTCACCATGTTTCTTGCCCTGATCATTTTCACATACATTATGAAAATGATCTAATACCCATTTTATAAAGTTAAACCGACCCCCAGAGCCAAATTGGTCAGAAAAATCTTGCCACTATGGAAGACCGAACCCACTGATTGTGTCTGCAAACAGGCAATCTAATTCCTATGCCACCAAATGAATGCATTTGTAAGCATGCAGTCTAACTCATATGCCACCAAAGCTCATACATTACACAACCAAACACACATTTTAAACATGGCACTGTATAACTGAATATGTCAAAGAACAGTTTATCCTTTATTCACATTTGCTAACACAATTACACAGTCGTAAGAATTTGTGAAATTGTGTGTAAAATGCTTGTGGAAGATAATACTGTATGGCTTTAACCTGTTACAGCTTCAGCAGACACAATGCTGAAACACACAATTGTACATATGCATGTATGTTTGATAACAATCTTCTTATATTTACAGGCTAGAACAGCAGACCAAGAATTCTGTAAAATAATGAAATTTAGAATGGATGGACCACTGGAGACATAGGGAGGTAGTTACACAAACATATGTCCAGTCATGACCCAAAAGATGTTCGATTTTTTTTGGCGCTTGCTCACTTTGAACTCAAGCGTAGTCCATACCTACTACTTCTAGTAGTGCTGTAGTGAATTTTGCGTGTATATTAGCTTTCCCTATTAACAGTGTCCCCTGTCATCAGGTGAACCCACTCTGACTTCAGAGGTACTTGTAATTTAGGTCCCAAAGTCAAGGACAAGAGGTCAACATTTTAGTCCAACTGTCCGGTGTAGGGGTTAAACCCCTTACCTTGGCATCAGCACACCGGATGTTTAAGAACACGCGTTCTTATCCATTCGGCCATGCTGACATCCAACCCCAAAAGATAACATTAACAAACAGACACAGCAGGACCAGAACATGACTTTCAAACAACATATATCAGTTCACATGCACTTGAACAGGCTCCTGCCACAACTCACTGTCAGCAGTCTAAGTCAGTAGAGTAAAGGACCCTTTTACATGCTTTAAGGCACACTGGCCATATGGTGCTAGGCCTGTATTCTTATAGACCAGCACTCGGAGGGTAATGTGGTCAGTATCCTGCTAGCTGCTTTACTTCCCATCAAATCTCTGATGTGGTCAGTATCATGCTATCTGCTTTACTTCCCATGATATCTCTGATGTGGTCAGTATCATGCTATCTGCTTTACTTCCCATGATATCTCTGATGTGGTCAGTATCATGCTATCTGCTTTACTTCCCATGATATCTCTGATGTGGTCAGTATCATGCTATCTGCTTTACTTCCCATGATATCTCTGATTATGTCTGAATATTCACAGTGACTTGAATGCCAATGAATCCATCATTGCATTCAACATCCATTCTAGTATTTATGTGTAATCTTTCATCACTCTACACGGTTGGGATCGTTTATTTTTGGGTAACTTTTTAAGGTAAATTCCCTGGACAAAATGGATCTCCACTTCGCGGATTCGCGCTGACAAGACAGTGTGTGCAGTAGCACGTTCGGTCTGACGTCATCACCGCTTGATGTGGAGGTGTGTATCTCTCTCTCTCTCTCTGTGTCTGTGTGTGTGTGTGTAAGCTGGCAGAAGTTTCCTTGAGTTAGACATCAGCAGTTTTAATCTCCCTTAGTGTCAGTGTTCCCAATAGTTATGTGAGTGTGTAGGTAGGTCACACTTTGTGAAAGGGTCAAAATCGTATTTTGCTCTTTGTTCATATTAAATGATAAACTGACACACAAAAATGTATATCTCCGCTTAGAATTGACCTATAGACTTGAATAAGGTACTGTTGGATTTGTTTTTTTCATGAGGTATCCAACTATGCAGGTTTCATAATTTAATAAGCAATTCAGAAAATGTTACTAAAGTGGTTACCTCAAAGTATTCATTCCATATGTTCATTTGATCTTTAAAGTTGGTGAGAACTTTCCCAATACTATTCGTTGTCAGTACACTTGGTGATCATTAACCTTTATCCACTTCCTAACTTCTTTGTATTTTACATGGGCTCTAACTTTAGTAACTCTGTGATTTTGCTATTATGTAAACCTTTATTTTTCCTTTTTTATATTTCTTTCAAGTTTTCATCAATATCTATGCTTTATGCTTTCATTTTCTTTTCCCAAGGACTTCAATACAAGATTTGTACCAAATGCTTTAAACTTGCTGCCAGCCATCTTCCATACTCAACACATCCACTAACTGTTACGGGACCTATTATTTATAGAGACTAACCATAAACTGTTTCCTTGTTGCTTGTTTTCTGATCAAACATTGCACTGACTTCTATATTGTGATGTTATGTATCTCTTGAGTATCAACTTAATTTTACTTATCAATAGATGTTGATATGAATGTACATCTGTACCTCTAAAAACTTTTAAGTCATACAGATAATCTAAATTTCTTGTTAATAGTTATCAGTAATTTTATTTTCTGTATTGTGATAACCACACAACTTTATATATTCTTTTGTGTGGAGAAAAATACTTATGTCTATGTCATATAGATTTTGTCAAAAAACTTATCTACTGCCTGTAAGTACCTTGTGATGTAGGACAAGGGGGTCTTGAGCCTGAGGAATTAAAACTGCCTTTCTAATGTAGTCGCCACGAACTGTGCAGTTTAGCGTTTTCTTTTTGTACACAGTTCTAGCATTCCAGGTGGCAATTCTAGTATTCTAGAGAGGCTACTACTACTATGTACCGCCAACATACAATTCAATTTTCCAACAAAGTCATACCGCCAAATTGACGGAGTGGCCATGGGGAGTCCTCTTGGTCCTATTCTAGCGGACATCTTCATGGCACATTTAGAAGAAAAGAGATCCTCAGACATTAACAACTTATGTGGACGATATACTAATTATCACCACAGACGAGCTACAAGCAAACATCATTCCTGGCCATAATGAACATGACGCATAAAAACATCTTTCTATCTATGGAACACAACAAAGCGTTGCCGTTCCTAGATATCCTAATGAGACGTAGAGCAGACAGCACAATTCAAAGATCAGTGTCCGCAAAGAAACATGGACTGGTCAATACCTAAATTTTCAGAGCTTCACACCTGTCCAGTACAAACAGGGCTTAGTACGGACCCTGTTTGATGGTGCTAGAAAGATATGCACCCAGGACACACTGACAGAGGATTTAAAACTCTGAAGAATGTCTTAAATCTGAATGGGTACTCCACAGGATTTATAAAGCGCCACTGCCAACAGCCCAAACCAAAACCAGACGAAGCTACAGTCCCTAAACTCAAGGTATTCATCCAGCTAATCTTTCGAGGGGATGACGTAATGCAGCTTCTACAAGATGGGCTCACTACAGCAGTAGGCCAAGCATTCTGTGCTGCAACTCCAGTCATTAGGTAGAGAATAACACAGATTCCCACACCAGCAGTAAAAGAGCCTGTTCCTCTGTACGCCAAAAACAATTGCATTTACCAATTCATATGTATGTGCCAGGCTTCCTACATTGGCAGAACAGAGCGGCAGCTGAACAAAAGAGTGTCAGAACACATACCTCAATGGGTCAACAAGATATGACACACAGGCTATGCGAGCCTAGTGGAGCCAACAGACAGGAAGCTTCCCGCGTCATCAATTGCTAGGCATATTCTCAAAAGCAGCCATGTGATTGACAGAGACATTGCCTTTCGCGTGTTGTTTAACACACAAAATACTCGCTTGTTAAAGTTTGCAGAAGCAATAATGACGCAAAGCAAGCCAGATTTGTGCAAGCAGAAAGACATGTTAGTCAGCTTAAAATTACCGTGGTAAACAATTGACATTACTGTGCGAACATGTGTATATTTCAGCTTGAAGCTAGTTAATTTACTTTATGATGTGTGAATTTTGCAGTATGTACCTGACGAGATGCCGTGAAATATGCCAGGCAATAAACGTGCAATCTATTGTTTGTGTCTTCGTTATTCATATTCACTACGGGAAAACTGTTTTGCAATTCTAGAGGTTCTCATAGGTGAAAGGAGGCAAGTTGGGGATCCAAATGCCTTTTGTGTTTGGATTTTGCAGCTAAAGCTCTATGAGATGAGATAATCCCACACCAACCCTTCTAGCTCCCCTCTGATGACATGCATGGCTGGTTACCTACACAGGTGCCTTAACAGTCTTGGTAAGACACTGGCAGCGGTCAACTACTGGGTGAAATTTAAGTCACATGGTGTCTGGTGCAACAACAGGGAATATGAACCCACAATACAAATAATTGTAACTTACCACATAACTTCCCCCTGTTTCCTTTTCCACAGCCACTTGTTGTCTTCCTTCATCATCAGCTCTGTTTTCAGTGCCTTGGAAACAAAAAAATAAGTCAGCAATTTATCAAACAGAAACATGTTTCTCTTACAGTTAAGCGAATTCAGAGTGGCTTGTTTAGGCATATAAGCATTTCTCCTTGTTCTCTCTCTATCTATCTCTCTGTGCATGTGTGCGTGTGCACGTGTGTGTGTGCCAAAGACTCAGATGAAGGGTTAATGGTAGAAAAGATAGAATGAGTTAGTAACTAAAATAAAATGACAAATAGTACATAACCAAACATTAGACCTTGAGTTGAGACTAATATTTTTAAAAACCAAGTGGTGTCAAAGAAAGTTAAATTTAGTGACAGAATAATGAGTGTCATGTGTGACAACTCATTAGAGTAAGTAAGAGTTCATCATTCACACGAAGGCATTAACTCTTGAGCTAAATCTGCACCAGACTTGGGACACTTTTTTGTACTACCTCACTACAGACAGTTAACTCATCATCCAGTGTCTCAAATTTATTTGATCATTGTGACAGTGAATGTGTCATCAACGTAAGCTGTGTGAAACAACTGTGGTGTGTGAAATAGCATCATCACACTCATCTGAGCGAGTCTGACCATCCTGCAGGTATCTGAGACTTATTGCTAATGATTTATAAATCAGTGACATTATATGAGATCTCAAGGGTGAGAGGACTATGTGGAGTGACTGAACTATAGGCTGAGAGCAGAAGGCAGGGACAGAGGGTAATGACATTACTTTCTGAGCAATCTGAACTTATGCTTGCCAGAGGAGAGGCTGGCTGAAAGCCCAAGGAAGTGCAAGAAACCCACAGAATAAGATTGTATGTTTGGTTAGATTTCTATTGCTACAATGTAACATCTAGGTAAATGAGTCAATTCTTAAACAGGTGAATCGGTACAGCTCTCTTGGAACAGTCATAACATTTGACAGTCATAACATTTGACGTTAGATGCATTGTAGACATTAGAATAAGAATTGCACAGCAAAAGTAGCCTACTGCAAGATGAAAAACAGATTCACAAATAAAAAGCTGTCTACAGTGAAGAAGAAGAGTATTAAAGTACTATATAAGATAAATACTGTTGCATGCATGTGAAACATGGACAATAAGCAAAGAAACATCTCATAGCAACGAAAATATGGCTTTCTGAGGAAAACGCAAAGATAACCAAGGACTGCCAGAAAATAGAATAAGGCAGTCCAAGAAACAGATGAAAATTGTAAACTGATTAAAGAAATTAAACATCGACATGTTACGAGAAGAAAAACTAGAAAACTTGGTTACGGTTTCAACTTCATGGCAGAGGGTCACCCCCATAATGCTATGCTCCCGTGCCACTGAATATCACACAAAATGCCCCTCACTGTCCCATGTGAAGAGTGGAACAGGCAGAAGTACTGACAACCCAACAGCAGGCACAGGAAAGTACATGCGTGAAGCCGCTGCCAGAATGTCAACACAACAGTCCGCCACAAAAATTACAGTTCATCAACAATGAAAGCGGAAGTCACATAGGTCAGACTTGCTCAGTATATACAGCAGCTTCACATACATTATTGCATAATGTAAAACTAGCTAGTTCAGCTATTTTCTGAACATGCAGTTCACTTAGAAAACTTGGTGACAACTGGTAAACAATGGGGAAAACAGCAAGGAGAAGGCAAAGATAAATATAGTCTATCCAGAAATGAATACCTTCATTCACGATCAATTATTTTGAAAACTGTCTGTTGCATCATTATGAAATTGTTCCTGCCATCTTATATTTACCCCCACCCAAGGAATATGTCTTTGATAGGTCCAAAAGCAACTGAAATCATGGAAAGCGAAGACATTTCTTTGATGTTTTGGTGAAAAACTAGTGATTTCTCGCTAACAAACTTATTTTACAGTAATTTTCCACCAGTTCGGATGACGACACAAGGTTCTATGCGAGGCACTTTTCATAAGGCCAATCCTATGTCCCACGAGAAAATTAACTATTCAGCGCTGATGTTTCCATGTGAAGTGGTAATACATTTAATAACACGGACTTCATCTCTGTCCCGTAACTTGTATACCGCATATAAACAAATTTTGAAATCTGCTGTACAATCTCCAGAACAAAAATTTTTTTGTTGGGTGGATATAATGATAAAGTTATATGCTAAATCTCATCATTTTCCCTCATAAGATATGGAATTTTATATTGGGGCAGTGTCAAGGTCCTGGACGTGACATAACAGAGGACAGAGGACAGACATAAGGACATGGGGAGAGTACGGGGGTAGTAGAACAGTCCAGACATCGAAGACAGTAAGTTAGAGACAGGACTGTATCCTTGAGTGGCAGGACAGGTTCACCTTGGACAGAATGACGCAGTACGCCTGGCCTCAACAAGCGAGTGCGGGACAGACATGACAGCACAACTTTCCACGGACGGCACGAGGGTCAAGTACCTCGTGACCACCAGACTGAGTAGAAAAGGGGAGACGAGACTCGGACACGACTGAGAGAGGATGTGTGACTGTGTGGAGAGACAGGATGGACTTTCAGTGCGAATGAATGTGACCTCTACGTAACGTGTGTTGGTGTGCATGGCTAGACACGAGTGCGCATAGCTTTGATAACAGCGCAAATATTGTGAGAGCTGGTGCGAGAGTGAATTTTGGAGTGACATGAATTATTTCTGTGATATTTATACGATGATATTGTCATTAAACCATGTATAATGTATTCATGTTCTCATGTCTCATTTGTGCTTGTACCATCTGCCTGTCTGAACCCACTTTGTAACCCCTAGAGACGTTGACAGGCAGACAAAAGTAAACAGGCTATAGCTGAAAGGCATGGCCACACAGTATAACTGAGACAATATCACAGACCTGATCTGAGACTCTGGAGATCGTGTGAGGTAGTGAAATATGGCTGCCCATGTTTATTGGTATCACACACAAGGGTGATGATGAGTCTGTGAGGTGTTGCTACATAGACTACTGTGTCATTACTTAAGAGTCGTTCATTTGTTATGAATGATATTCTACTCTCACTGTTTATAGTCAGTGCTCTCACTATAGATATCCTGTACGACAATATGTCAACTCCATCACTGTTGCTTCAAGACCCACACCCGTATATAACTTCCATGATAATAACTGAATGTTCAGGACAGTACAGCTACAAATGTTCCAGCTCAACCTACCATCAATAAATCCGGATAGATCTCTGCCATTCTGGTACACAACAACCTACCATCAACAAATCCTGAGAGTTTTCTGCCATTCTGGTACAAAACAACCTACCATCAATAAATCCCAAGAGATCTCGACCATTCTGGTACACAACATCCTACCATCAGTAAATCCTGAGAGATCTCTGCTATTCTGGTACACAACAACCTACCATCAATAAATCTGGATAGATCTCTGCCATTCTGGTACACAACAACCTACCATCAATAAATCTCGATAGATCTCTGCCATTCTGGTACACAACAACCTACCATCAATAAATCTCGATAGATCTCTGCCATTCTGGTACAAAACAACCTACCATCAATAAATCCTGAGAGATCTCTGCCATTATGGTACACAACAACCTACCATCAATAAATCCCGAGAGATCTCTGCCACTCTGGTACACAACAACCTACCATCAATAAATCTGGATAGATCTCTGCCATTCTGGTACAAAACAACCTATCATCAATAAATCCCAAGAGATCTCTGCCATTCTGGTACACAACATCCTACCATCAGCAAATCCTGAGAGATCTCTGCTATTCTGGTACACAACAACCTACCATCAATAAATCTGGATAGATCTCTGCCATTCTGGTACACAACAACCTACCATCAATAAATCTGGATAGATCTCTGCCATTCTGGTACAAAACAACCTACCATCAATAAATCCTGAGAGATCTCTGCCATTCTGGTACATAACAACCTACCATCAATAAATCCTGAGAGATCTCTGCCATTCTGGTACACAACAACCTACCATCAATAAATCTGGATAGATCTCTGCCATTCTGGTACAAAACAACCTACCGTCAATAAATCCTGAGAGATCTCTGCCATTCTGGTACATAACAACCTACCATCAATAAATCCTGAGAGATCTCTGCCATTCTGGTACACAACAACCTACCATCAATAAATCTGGATAGATCTCTGCCATTCTAGCACAAAACAACCTACCATCAATAAATCCTGAGAGATCTCTGCCATTCTGGTACATAACAACATACCATCAATAAATCCTGAGAGATCTCTGCCATTCTGGTACACAACAACCTACCATCAATAAATCTGGATAGATCTCTGCCATTCTGGTACAAAACAACCTACCATCAATAAATCCTGAGAGATCTCTGCCATTCTGGTACATAACAACCTACCATCAATAAATCCCGAGAGATCTCTGCCATTCTGGTACACAAAACTGTAGATATCTTCAGCACTCTGGACACTGTCTTTTGGCAGACTTCTGAGTAACAGCTGAGCAAGTTCAAATAATTTGCTGACTTGGTTAGATTTGGCATGAATGAAAACATCTCCACCTGACAAGAACAAACAAATGTGAATGAACAAACAGTGGCAGGCATCTTCAATAACCTCAGTGTTTACATGTATTATGTAATTATACAGGCATGTGGGTTACAGGTTATGATGTCTGCAGTTGGATATCAACTGTGAAAAGCCATCTACAGAAGAGATTAGAACATGCTATAAAACTTCTGGCTGCAAGAAGAGGCTGTGATCAATCACTGTTTCAGGCTAAAGAAAACGGAAGGCCATATCTGGAAGCAGGTACTCAAATCAGTCTATTCATCCCTTGAGCAGATATTGTGGTAAGGTTACTTTAAAAAACCACTGACATCACCAATCTTTGAAGTCAATTGTTTTATCTCACAAAACAAAATATCAGAAATAGTCACATTTATTTACAGAGACTTGGTATATCTTCTCATGATTTCCCTCAGTCTCACTATATGTTCGATTTAGTGCTTTTTCTGGAACTATCCTTGACTTTTCCCCCCATATATCTCAATATATATCACCTTATTCTCCTTTCTCTATGGCACACATCCGCCAATTGCATAAACTGATGCTCCAAACTATGTGTTTTGAAATTCTCCGGTCATATCCAGACTATTAAGAGATTTCCCCCTGGCTAGACATCCGTGTCAATAATAAATATGACAGATTACATGACAATCATAACTGCTAAATCTCATCATTTTCCCTCAGATATGGAATTTTATATTGGGGCAGTGTCAAGGTCCTGGACGTGACATAACAGAGGACAGAGGACAAACATAAGGACATGGGGAGAGTACGGGGGTAGTAGAACAGTCCAGACATCGAAGACAGTAAGTTAGAGGCAGTACTGTATCCTTGAGTGACAGGACAGGTTCACCTTGGACAGAATGACGCAGTATGCCTGGCCTCAACAAGCGAGTGCGAGACAGACATGACAGCACAACTTTCCACGGACGGCACGAGGGTCAAGTACCTTGTGACCACCAGACTGAGTAGAAAAGGGGAGTGTTCTAGCGCTTTTAATCTTTACTGCTATATGGATCAGAAACATGGACAATGACTAAAACAAATACTAGTAACACACAATCATTAACTGGTGTTTGTGCAAAATCGAAGTACTGAAATCACATGACTGAATCACTCATGCGTAACTTAGGGTGAGAACTAGAGACTCCATCAAATCTACAGGTGAGGGCAAGACGCTGGTGTTGAACAGGACACAAGCTGAGAAAACCTGATAATAGATCACTAGACAGAACAATAAAGGAAGGCGTGGTTCCTGGTGTATTAACAGATCACTAGACAGAACAATGAAGGAAGGCGTGGTTCCTGGTGTATTAACAGATCACTAGACAGAACAATGAAGGAAGGCGTGGTTCCTGGTGTATTAACAGATCACTAGACAGAACAATAAAGGAAGGCGTGGTTCCTGGTGTATTAACAGATCACTAGACAGAACAATAAAGGAAGGTGTGGTTCCTGGTGTATTAACAGATCACTAGACAGAACATTGAAGGAAGGCATGGTTCCTGGTGTATTAACAGATCACTAGACAGAACAATGAAGGAAGGCGTGGTTCCTGGTGTATTAACAGATCACTAGACAGAACAATGAAGGAAGGCGTGGTTCCTGGTGTATTAACAGATCACTAGACAGAACAATGAAGGAAGGTGTGGTTCCTGGTGTATTAACAGATCACTAGACAGAACAATGAAGGAAGGCATGGTTCCTGGTGTATTAACAGATCACTAGACAGAACAATGAAGGAAGGCATGGTTCCTGGTGTATTAACAGATCACTAGACAGAACAATGAAGGAAGGCATGGTTCCTGGTGTATTAACAGATCACTAGACAGAACAATGAAGGAAGGCGTGGTTCCTGGTGTATTAACAGATCACTAGACAGAACAATGAAGGAAGGCATGGTTCCTGGTGTATTAACAGATCACTAGACAGAACAATGAAGGAAGGCGTGGTTCCTGGTGTATTAACAGATCACTAGACAGAACAATGAAGGAAGGCGTGGTTCCTGGTGTATTAACAGATCACTAGACAGAACAATGAAGGAAGGCGTGGTTCCTGGTGTATTAACAGATCACTAGACAGAACAATGAAGGAAGGCGTGGTTCCTGGTGTATTAACAGATCACTAGACAGAACAATGAAGGAAGGTGTGGTTCCTGGTGTATTAACAGGGCTGCTTTGTTCATACAAAAAATGTAAAGCAAATGCAGTGCTATGACAAACAAATTGACATTATTTCATAATAATCAAAACAATATTTTGTGTGCTCGCTTGCTTTAAACTCAAGCATAGTCCAAACACACTACTTCTAGTAGCACTGGACTGAATTTTGTGTGTGGATTAGCTTTCCATATTAACAGTGTCCCTTGCCATCAGGTGAACCCACTCTGACTTCAGAGGTATTTGTAATTAACGTCCACAAGTCAAGAACAATAGGTCAACTTTTAGGCCAACCTTCCGGTGTAGGGGTTGAACCCCTTACCTTAGTATCAGCACACCGGATGTTTAAGAACATGCATTCTTATCCATTCGGTCATGCTGACCTACAAATAATAAATTACAAACAGGTGCATACCTGAACTTGGCATATCCCCTAAGAGACCCTTTCTATAGGGATAAACAAAGTGTTTCCGTGTTCTTCCTCCCACCTGCAGAGTTGTGACAGTTGATGAAAACATGTTTATTGCTAATATCTTAATGCAGCATTGATCACAGGGGATCACCAAGTTTAAGATAAAATAATATGTGATTACATTTTCTAGCACTAAAAAACCTGTATAAATATTGACAGATTATGCACAGAAGATAAGAAAAACTATGAAAATTTCATAAGAACATTGTGTCATCTAATACAAACAAGATATTTGTAAGAAGATGTTAACTTAATAAAGTCACCCAGTGCTCTGATCTCTGAGGAAAATATGTTGAAGTTATTCACCTCTCTCTCTCTCTTCTCTCTCTCTCTCTCTCTCTGTGCGTGCTTGTGTGCATGCATGTGTATGTGTGTGTGTTGGGTTTCAACTTCAGTTTAGTTTTGTATGTGAAATTAGTTTGGTTTCCTCTTCTACTATCCTAAAAGGTTCCTGTCGGCACCTTACTTTTTCTATGTGTACTGAATTTGAGCACACAGCTTACATTCTAGTCGGATCTCAAGGAGAAGATGAGAGTACAATGCTGAGATTCTAGTGGGATCTAGCATACAGTTATGATTCTAGTGGGATCTAGCAAATAGTCGAGATTCTAGCAGAATCTCAAGGAGGAGATTAGAGCACATAGTTGAGATTCTAGTGGGATCTAACACATAGCTGAGATTCTAGTAGGATATAGCATACAGTTAAGATTCTAGTGGGATCTAGCTTATAGCTGACATTCCAGTGGGATCTAGCACATAAGTGAGTTTCTAGTGGGATCTAGTATACAGTTAAGGTTCTAGTGGGATCTAGCACATAATTAAGATTCTAGTGGGATCTAGCATATAGTTGACATTCTAGTGGGATCTAGCACATAGAGATTCTAGTGGGATCTAGCACATAGAGATTCTAGTGGGATCTAGCACATAAGAGATTCTAGTGGGATCTAGCACACAGTTAAGATTCTAGTGAGATCTAGCGTATAGCTGATATTCTAGTGGGATCTAGCATATAGCTGATATTCTAGTGGGATCTAGCACATAGAGATTCTAGTGGGATCTAGCACACAGTTAAGATTCTAGTGGGATCTAGCATATAGCTGATATTCTAGTGGGATCTAGCACATAACTGAGATTCTAGTGGGATTTAGTATACAATTAAGATTCTACTGGGATCTAGCATATAGTTGACATTCTAGTGGGATCTAGCATATAGTTGACATTCTAGTGGGATCTAGCACATAGAGATTCTAGTGGGATCTAGCACATAATTAAGATTCTAGTGGGATCTAGCATATAGCTGACATTCTAGTGGGATCTAGCAAATAATTGAGATTCTAGTGGTATCTAGTATACAGTTAAGGTTCTAGTGGGATCTAGCACATAATTGAACTTCTAGTGGGATCTAGTATACAGTTAAGGTTCTAGTGGGATCTAGCACATAATTAAGATTCTAGTGGGATCTAGCATATAGTTGACATTCTAGTGGGATCTAGCACATAGAGATTCTAGTGGGATCTAGCACATAGAGATTCTAGTGGGATCTAGCACATAGAGATTCTAGTGGGATCTAGCACATAGAGATTCTAGTGGAATCTAGCATATAGTTGAGATTCTAGTGGGATCTAGCATATAGTTGACATTCTAGTGGGATCTAGCATATAGTTGAGATTCTAGTGGGATCTAGCACACAGAGATTCTAGTGGGATCGAGCACATAGAGATTCTAGTGGGATTAGCACATAGAGATTCTAGTGGGATCTAGCACACAGAGATTCTAGTGGGATCTAGCACATAATTAAGATTCTAGTGGGATCTAGCATATAGCTGACATTCTAGTGGGATCTAGCAAATAATTGAGATTCTAGTGGGATATAGTATACAGTTAAGGTTCTAGTGGGATCTAGCACATAATTGAGATTCTAGTGGGATCTAGTATACAGTTAAGGTTCTAGTGGGATCTAGCACATAGAGATTCTAGTGGGATCTAGCATATAGTTGACATTTTAGTGGGATCTAGCACATAATTAAGATTCTAGTGGGATCTAGCATATACTTGACATTCTAGTGGGACCTAGCATATAGTTGAAATTCTAGTGGGACTAGCACATAGTTGAGATTCTAGTGGAATCTAGCATATAGCTGACATTCTAGTGGGACCTAGCATATAGTTGAAATTCTAGTGGGATCTAGCACATTGAGATATCTAGTGGGATCTAGCACATAGTTAAGATTCTAGTGGGATCTAACACACAGTTGACATTCTAGTGGGATCTAGCACATAGTTAAGATTCTAGTGGGATCTAGCATTAGTTGGCATTCTAGTGGGATCTAGCACATAATTGAGATTCTAGTGGGATCTAGCACACAGATTCTAGTGGGATCTAGCATATAGTTGGCATTCTAGTGGGATCTAGCATATAATTGAGATTCTAGTGGGATCCAACACACAGTTGAGATTCTAGTGGGATCTAGCACATAATTGAGATTCTAGTGGGATCCAACACACAGTTGAGATTCTAATGGGATCCAACACACAGTTGAGATTCTAGTGGGATCTAGCACATAATTGAGATTCTAGTGGGATCCAACACACAGTTGAGATTCTAGTGGGATCTAGCATATAGTTGGCATTCTAGTGGGATCTAGCATATAGTTGGCATTCTAGTGGGATCTAACACACAATTGACATTCTAGTGGGATCTAGCACACAGTTGAGATTCTAGTGGGATCTAACACACAGTTGAGATTCTAGTGGGATCTAGCACATAATTGAGATTCTAGTGGGATCCAACACACAGTTGAGATTCTAGTGGGATCTAGCATATAGTTGGCATTCTAGTGGGATCTAACACACAGTTGACATTCTAGTGGGATCTAGCATGTAATTGACATTCTAGTGGGATCTAGCACATAATTGAGATTCTAGTGGGATCCAACACACAGTTGAGATTCTAGTGGGATCTAGCATATAGTTGGCATTCTAGTGGGATCTAACACACAGTTGACATTCTAGTGGGATCTAACACACAGTTGACATTCTAGTGGGATCTAGCACACAGTTGAGATTCTAGTGGGATCCAACACACAGTTGAGATTCTAGTGGGATCTAGCATATAGTTGGCATTCTAGTGGGATCTAACACACAGTTGACATTCTAGTGGGATCTAGCATATAGTTGACATTCTAGTGGGATCTAGCACATAATTGAGATTCTAGTGGGATCCAACACACAGTTGAGATTCTAGTGGGATCTAGCACATAGTTAAGATTCTAGTGGGATCTAGCATTTAGTTGACATTCTAGTGGGATCTAGCGCATAATTGTGATTCTAGTTTGATCTAGCACATAGTTGAAATTCTAGTGGGATCTAGCACATAGCTGAGATTATAGTGGGATCTAGCACACAGTTGAGATTCTAGTGGGATCTAGCATATAGCTGACATTCTAGTGGGACCTAGCATATAGTTGAGATTCTAGTGAGATCTAGCATACTGTTGAGATTCTATTAAGATCTAGTTTAGTTTAGTTTAGTTTAGTCGACTGATCATGGCACACGGGTGTAACCCATAAGTGCTCCGTTCTACTCCTAACTCAAGCCTGAGTCTGGAGAATCTCAGCTCGGTGCACGAATTCCAAAGCACCGGATCCTGAAATACTTTGGGTAGATTTTGAACTGAAAATTTTGCACGAAAAAACAAATTTAAAAAAAAATTCTAGTAAGATCTAATGCATAGATGAGAAACAATATTAGAGATCAAATGAACAGATAGGTGTTGAGGAACTTATGAAAAGACCAGTCTCAAAAGATACACCAGATATCAAGCCCACATAAATGGAGTTGGAGAAGAAAGCAGAATAGTTATCAAACATGGGGAAAACTGTTGGTCTCCCAGCAGAAGCTATTAAAACTAAAATAATCACCTCAGCTGAATTACTGCACAAATTATTTATTGGCACTGAGGATATCTGGTGAATCAGTCAAAGAAAGGGAACCTGTGGAAGTGTGAAAACTATAGAGGAATAATGTTGTTATCAGTTCCTGGGAAAGTATTAAGGGATCAACAGTCAGGCTTCTGACGAAACAGATACGGCACTGACCAAATAGTCATATTGTGCATAAGAATCAAGCAAAGCACTGAACTGAACTTACCACTTTATATTGGATTGATTGACTATGAAAAGGCCTTTCAAGGCACTGACAGAGATAACACAAAATATCATTAACTTTATAAGGGCAACATACAGAGACATGACATTAAAAGGTTCTTCATGAGGGAAAACAGACACTGATCAGCCTATCACATCACAGGCTCACAGTAGGTTCCAGCGTCAAGACATGTTTTCTTTCTTTCCAGACAAAATCTGGTAACAGACAGACATACTAAAATAAGAATACAACAGGCAAAAGAAGCTTTCATAGCACTAGGTAATGTATGGTAGTCACACACAACATGAAACCTAGAATCATATTTAGAATACTTAACTCTAATGTATCAGTACTGCTGTTTGGATCAGAAAAGTGGAGAACGCCTAACACAATTAATCATAAACTATTAGAGAACTTGGTGACAACTGCCAAGGTTGAGGGGAGAAGAACAAGGAGAAGGCAGAGAAGTAAAGTATCTGGATGGCTTGGCCACGTGGCATGGTGGAGACAAGAACACGAAACTGATCCATGACTCAGGTGACCGTATGGGATGGCAAAACATGACCGCCCATGCTTATTGACATGGCACATGATGATGATGAAAAATTCACTAAATGGTTCTTGCACTGAACAGAAGAAATAAAATGGTTTCACAGAATCACTAAAGCAAAGTTTAGGAAGAGAACTAGATAAATTCCAGTGAATTAAGAGCTGAAGAAATGATACTGATGTTGGATAGGACATACACTGGAACAAAACTTCATAATAGTACTATAACTAGACAGTCAGAACCCTTCACCATAAGATCTGGAGTATGACAAGATTGTATCCTGTTCCCTCTCTTGTTCATAACATATATAGACAACATATGTAAGGAAACCAGCCAAACAGAGACCGCAAGAACACTGCATGACAAGAACACAGAAGAAGAACCATCTGCAAATCTAAACATTAGAGAACTCCTGTTTGCGGATGACCAAGCACTAATAGCAAAATCAGAAGCTGAATTACAAGACCACATGAATAGTCTAAACTAAATGTGTAGGGGACATAGCATGAAAATTAGCACAAGCAAAACAGAGATAATGACTATAACTAAAGAAGAAACAACAACAATTCACCTAAACAAGCATCCCTTGAAACAAGTAAAGAATTTCAATAATATCATCAAATGGCAGATCAGAAGACGAGATCAAAAATAGATGCAATAAGGCAAACCAACTCATTGGACAAATGGCACCAATACTAAAGAACAAACATGTATCAATAACTACTAAGAAAACACTTTACAACACAATCTTCCTACCAACTCTATGTTACCAATGCCAAACCTAGACAATGACAGAAAAAGAGAAAAGAAAAATCACAACAACAGAAATAAGATTCCTGAGAAGAATACTCAATGTATCAAGAAGACATAAGGACAGAAATTAAGAAATTAGGATTAAAGTGGGGGGTTATAGCTGCGCTAGATTTTATTAGAAGGCAGCAAGTCAAAAGGTTTGGCCATGCAAGGAGGCTACCAACAGTATACCACAACAAGCAATGATGTACAGACTAGATGGACGCATAGAATAACAGAGTCCATGGGAATATCGATACGTGAAGCCCATAAGCAGGCACTCTCCCGCTGTTTATACTTCATCTCGACAACGCAAGGTACAAGAGGAACATGATGAGATGAGATGAGAACTAGACTGTCATTTCTCTGGAACATACAGGGCAACAGAAATAGAGGAAGACCTAAAAATAGATACCCTTAAAGTGTGGACAAGGGTCCTCTACTTATATATAACACATAAAAACATCATTACCTGGGCATAAAAATTGGGTCCAAATCCCACCCCTGCCCATACTTCATCTGCCTCATCTTTCAGTGCTGGGTCTACGACAGTGTCCACCAGTTTCTGCAGCCTGGCTGCTACTTTAGCCACCTCTTTAGCATTTGCTGTTGGTTTCAGGTGGATCCACAAGTACAGAGCATGGTCTTTACCTTGAGACCACACCTGGAAAGTATAATGACATATTGTAACACTGAAGCATGCCTCTCATTGTGAATAGCATAAAACAATGTCAACAGATTTATATAATTGATTTGTCAACTATTAGGCAATCGTTAGTTTGGAGGTAAACTATCCATGGAGTGGGAGTGGTAACTATTTGAATCAAAAGAAGTTGCATAACAAGATAAGAGTCAATTAAAAAGCTTTGAACCAAAACAGTTAAAATAACACTATGGGGCAGAAGAGATTAAAAATACTTTAATTGTTTTTCAGTTTTGATTGAGTCTTTGCCCAGCTGAAGAGACAGAGAAATCAAGTGCATGTATCTATTCTATATTGTCACTGCAAACATGTGTCATACAAGCTCCTTTGTTTATGTGCTACAAAGCCAGCTGGTGTTCTGACGTTAGCTCATATTTTTAGGAACATGGGCAGTGATGTTGTCATTAACCACTTTGCTTTAAAGCCGGCTCTGTGGCCAAGGGATTTTAAAACGCATTTGGAAGGAGACCATCTTGTGCTGATTTTCATACAATGGTATGAGTGCCAGTTGTTCAGAAGGCAATGGCAAACTACTGAACATAAACTTGCCAAAAAAATCACAAGCAGCCAAAAAAAACTGGGGTTGACTGTGACATCCTATAAAGGATATGCAACTAACCTTTTTTTTTAATAGCATCAAGAGGATAATATACTAAGTATTACTAGTATTAGAAATACCTTGTTTATTGAGTGCCATATTGCTGCTGACAGGGCTGTTCCATGATAATATACTTATATGAACTCTAACAAAAGTATATCTCTGCTCGCTTCGATACATCAACAACGCAATATGAAGAAAGATGATGAGAAAGACTTCTTTGGCGTGAGTCCAACAAAATTGTCGTTTAATATGTTTTACAGCATGCAAGGATTAACGTGTCCAATAATTACTATGCAGCCCTCGCAGGGCCTGTTATACCAGGTCCGCAGCAAGTCTTATTAGTAGCTGACAATAATAAACAAATTGAGCTATACTTCCTCTAAGATTCTTCACTCATTCCATCTGTTGTGTTTCTTTCCGCTATGGGAAATACAGCCATTTCCTTTCGCAGTTGGTTCATTTCTTCGTGGCGATATTCTGCACTATGTTGCTAAGTCTTTTCCTTGTCAGTTAGTAATATTCCACCACTGGTTAAATGCAAAGTAACCATCAGTCCAGTTTAATTGAGTGACATCCAACTTGCACTGCCTTCTCGTTTGCCTTTCCCCACAAGTCTGCCGTTGTTGGGCTAATCGCTCTGTGGCGTTTCTTGTGGTTTCTAACGCGTCTCCTAGCTTTATATCATATATGGCGTCGAGGATTTCTCTCTACTCCATATGATGTCTTGGTTTTTATGAGAATCCGAGTTACTAGTTCTTCCCTTGCAATGGTCATAACCTCTATTTTCTCTCCATGTATTTTTTAAAAATATTTTGTTCTTGTGCTGTTCAGGTTGTCAATGTATTGCAGCCAGCGTTGACTGGGGCTCTTAATTTTCAGGTATACTAGATACTATCTTGGAAATAAAGGTCATGAGAAAGGAAACTTGTCTCTGCATTTAGTTCTGTGTGTACGCCTAACACTTTACATCGTTACAGCTGTACCTGACTTAAGATTACTGTAAACTTTAGAAGCTAACAATGTCATACACTTTAGATGCTAACAATGTCATACACTTTAGATGCTAACAATATCATACGAAGTCACTTACAGATGGCTGACTTGCTGGCGGAGCTGCTGCAGTGAGGGTTGGTGCTCTGAGTCCTTCTTTAACAGCTTTCAGCACATCATCCTTGCTTGTATTGGAATGGAAGTGTGAATAAATGCCATATCCTGCCAGACCAGCTATGGCTGTTCCTACAACCAATGACCCTCTGATTTTAGCTGCTGGTGGCTTGGTGCTGAACTGCCTTGACAGAGCTACAGACAAAGGGGAGAAAAAAGATGCTAAATTGTTGTTTTAATTGTCAATGGAGGGATATGATCAGACAACACCAGTCTTAAAGCCTGACTGGCCTAACAAATTAATGAAATATATTTATAAATAAACTGAATTTGGTTTGGAAATCAGATACAGGAATGCATGCTGGTTTTAAGGGATGGGAGTATTTGAGGTCAATATTTCCTAGTGTTTGTGATGGGAGCCAGTAATTGTGAGCAGCAACTTGGATCAAATATTTTTCTTTCACTTGGAAATGGTTATAATTTTTAAATATTACCTTTGTAACCATGAACAGTCAACTTAAAGTGCAAAGTGGAAAAGGTAATCTTTACAATACAATCAACTGCCTGACGGGAAAGGGATCTTCTTGATTCACAGTATTTTAAACATTTTACATTGAAATTTAAATTCAAAAGCCTCGAATTTGCATTAGTGATTGTAACATAGTTTATGTATGTAATTTGCCACAGGTAAGTTGCATGATCTTAAAATTTTTATTTTTGTTTTTTTGTGGTGTGTCATAGTCTCTTAATGCTGTTTAACCTTTGCACTGCTAAGGCCATTCTCCTTTAGGCGTCTTTTGAAAATTCCCATTGTGTTAAATTATGGACCCAGGGTATTCAAAGATTGTGGCATATTTAATTTCTTAATTATTGATTGTAATTTTGTTGTTGACATGTTTAAATATTAAAACATACTTTTTTTACATATAAAAATAGTTATTACTTATAATATTAGACTAAAGATGCAACAGCGTGCAATGTGTATGAAAACAGGATCAGGAGCAGATTGCAGTAGTTACTACATAACAATAGATGGAAAAGTAAAACTGAAGAAATTCAGGAATGCTCACAGAGATACCAAGCCCATTAGACAATATTTTAGTCATTTCAGGAATTGAGTGAGAAATTTACCATTACTGTACAAAATAGGTTGAGTTCTACAGAAGAGATAAGCAGTATAAATGAACAATGGAAAATGCTAAAAGAACCAATGCAATAGACATCAAAATAAATTATACTAGAACTAAAGAAGACAGCAAAGAGGATATGATGGCAGAGGAAATTCTACAACTGATAGACATTAGAAGAAAAGGTAAACAAAATCAAGATGAATTTAAAAGAATACTGAGAATCTTATGAAATTATAAAACAGTGAAAGAAGTCTGGATTAATAGTCAGTGCAAGAAGCTTGAGGAACGAACGAACAAATGAAATATATTTTCAAAGGGTCACAAATTGGGCATGGAGGCTTGTTTTACATTCAACTCTTCCAACCACTCACCTTTCTCACATGAGTCATAAGTTATGTATTAACACACTCACTCGCACAATTCACACATATTTGCACACACTCTGCACAATCATATGGCCACACACACACACTGAGAATTACAAACACACTAACAAACATTCACCTCATACTTACATTCTCTCTCTCTCTCTCTCTCTCTCTCTCTCTCTCTCTCTCTCTCTCTCTCTCTCTCTCACATTAAGTTACATACACACATATACTCACTGGAGCATCTTGGATTAACAGAAAGACAAATAAGGATGTCATGAAACAAATGAAAATAAAAAGGCACTGTTGAAAGACATACATTAGACAGGCAAGATATATTTATATTGGACACAATAAATTACTATTAGTATTAGTCATGACTCATTAGATTTCATTTAATTATATGATTTAATTAATTTAGATTGTTGTCTTGCTATTTCGAGGATTTTTAAAAAATTATTATTTTGTGAAAAATCAGAGAAATGATAATGCAATACCTGTATATTACCTTAAATTAACAACTGTGCAGGGTAGACCTAAATAAAATAATTATAATAAAACAATAACAACAAAACTGCTGTGTCATCATAGCATAGCCATAGCGACATGCCCAGAGCCCAACTTAAGACGCGGCGATGCGATTACAGAACGAACGACTTCGGTTACCGCTGTTCACAAAGTATCCACAATGGCATGTAAATATATCAACATCTGTCTGGTAATGCTACTTACCTCTGCCAATGACAGCAGACCTGACTACAAATGCACTTCTAAAAAACGGCATTCTTCGTTAGTTCAGCTGGTGATTGCCGTTTATCGGACTCCTTGAGTGAAGCTTGCAGACGCTAACAAGTGCGACAAGAGTTTCTAGTCTTCTCATTGACCAAAGTTCACTGTTTTGTTTTTTTTTCAGCAGTGGTTTTCAGCGTGTGATTTATACGCCTCCCGAAAGGATGAAGTATAATAATTTCATAGCATGTAGAGGGATGGATGATAAAAGTCGAGAGGGGAGGGGAAACAAATTAATACAAACATACAGACATACAAGGATGTGGAGGAGGGTGGGGGAAGAAGGTGCTCCAAAACCATGAGATATATGCTTGGGCCAGCATCAGTGAAGTGGAGACCTTAGCTGGCACAGACCAAAGCCTACATGGGAGATACTTACCAATGATGACAAACATCACTGAATGATCACAGAGAAAGATCACGAACCGCGTCCGTAAACCTTGGCCACGGAGCGCGGCAAACAAGAGCAGTCTACTCAAATAATATACACGGAGGAGAAAGACACCTTAGTCGAAAGACACCATTGTCGAAAAAAATAAATACATACAGCTGACGATCAGATGGGAATTAAACGCATCAATCAAAGTGGACCTAACTGGCGAACTCATACAGAAGTAGCTGCAGCAGGAGAACCCTCACACTCGAGTCATAAAGGCGTACGCCATGATATCAACAACATTAGCGGTGGTGGCAACGGAGGGGAGCGAGATGCCTGTCAAAGTGACGATGGACAAGACACAACAACAGCCTGAACACTTTATTCCGAGAACTACACATCACAATGCTCTCGGTGCCAGAGGGCTGGCCTCAGTAGAACAAGGTGTCCAGCAAGACAGACATCTGCCGATGCTGCGCCAAAGACCACGCCTTCAACGACTTTCCGTTGGCCAAACAGGACAGGGACTTTTGAAAGAATAATAATAGAAAATACGCCAACTGCCTTGGCAAACACGAAGCAAGACACCTGGGCTGCCCGTAGGCCTACCTCCAAAGACACATAGACGCCAAAAATATCACAATGGCGACAAAAACACCTTTCACAACAATAATTTGGTGTTATGCTGTTGTGGGCGCATTGGCACATTGATCATTGATTGCGTTTGTAGCAGAGGTGTAATGGTACAGACCTTACCCACAATTGGTATAGGGTATATGGTGCTTAACCCTTCCAGTGTGTGGTGCACGAGCGTGTATCGTAACTTACGGAAGTCTTTCACAGAGCTGATCATGGCTTGTAAGCCCGGATGATCAGGTACTATTATTATTATGATACAATTACCGACCCTGTAATCCACGAAACTAAATGTTGGATGGGACTCACTGTGAGGAACCGAGTGTCTGAATTAGGGACCTGAACTTAGGACACTTCATTCATCATGACGGACGTTAGAAGGGATGGCAGGAATTGTAATTACTACAGGCTTGTTAGACTGGAAAAGTCCTTCCCAGACAGTAGAACAGAGATGTGTAGGGAGCAGGAGGATAGTGAAAGCAGTAGAGGTGGAAGAGAGACATAGCTAGACTTGTATGTATTAAGTAGGATTGTACTGATGTAGAACTAGATATAACACATTCTTGACTATTTCTTCCAAGCTCTCACTAAGAGGACCTAGGTATAGATCCCAAGAACTAGGGACTACCAGGTAGTGCCAGGACTGACAGGCGTCAGAAGACCGGCAAGCTGTTTTCTACTGGAGAGTGGGTGGTTACTGAACCTAAGCACCCCGGGAAGGTTAACCTGGTCAACAAATGCCCGCAGAAGTCGGATGTGTCGGCCTAACGGCGCAATAACGCAGCTCTGCTGTAAACAGGCACAACGCAATCACTTCCGAAAAAAAAATCCGGATGAACGCAGAAGAAGAAGAAGAAGAAGAAGAAGAAGAAGAAGAAGAAGAAGAAGAAGAAGAAGAAGAAGAAGAAGAAGAAGAAGAAGAAGAAGAAGAAGAAGAAGAAGAAGAAGAAGAAGAAGAAGAAGAACCTAAGAAGAAACCTATTTCTGGCTTATCTCAACTGGAAGCCCGGACACTGGTCCAGATAGGATCCAAAGTTATGATTTTATACTAATCATTTCACTTTCATGATTACTGTAGTGCATAAACTTATATGATTTCACCATCATCATATGGACAACCATCATGATAATCATTCATGACTGATGATAGACAATAAATGTTGTAGTTTGTTTTAATTCATAGTTCAGTTGTTACACTTTTAATTCCAATGGTGCATACGTGGTGTGTGTGTACATTGTGCAGGAGTGCTGGAGGTCCCGGGTTCAAGTGAGGACCGGGATTTTTTCATGTTGACTTTTAGTAATAAAATTTCCCCTGGTCTCTGGGTAGTGAGATCGGACGCCCGTGTATTGTTGCGCAGGTAAAAAATCCCTAGGCAGTTGGAAATCGAAATAGAGTAGCCTAACGGCGCTGCCCGGGCAAAATTTCGAGTTGAAAAATCTACCCAAAGTATTTCAGGATCCTCGCCGGTGCTACGGAGTTCGTGCACTGAGCTGAGTTTCTCCAGACTCAGGTTTGAGTTAGGAGGAGAACGGAAAACTTATGGGCTGCATCCGGGTGCCGTGATGTTGATCCATCGACTAAACTAATCTATTTTGTTCGTGTTTGTGTAATGACTTGTGGTTGTAAGTGCCAAGGTTCTTTGTTGTCACATTTTACTCAGCCTTGATTGTGGTACTTTGTTTGGTCTAGACTCTAGAGGATAGAAGTCTGGCGGTTATGTAATATGGGCTACCCTTGATTGATGTTTTATGTATGTGGTATTTGGTTATATGATCCAATGTCATCAGTTGTCCATGTCTGGTTTCACGGAATGCAAGACGTATGCCATGAGGGGATCACGGACTTTGTGTCCCATAGAAAAACAGTGATCTCAAACCACCCTGGCACTCATCAGCCCACCCCCAAACCTCTGGTTTTAATGTCAGAAGTGATACATAAAGAGCTTATTTTATTGTTCTTTATTTGTTTGTTTAGTCACTTGTAGTTTATACACTCAATATTTATACCACAATCTAACGCCTTAATTCATTGCTCTGGTTTTCAACATGATAGTTCCAACTTGAATATCAGTAAGAGTTGAATTCCCGGTCTCAAAAATCTTGAATTTTCTTACTAATAACTATCCATTTTCTTGTAAGAAGGGGTGGTGAGAGGTTCTCTCTCTCTCTCTCTCTCTCTCTCTCTCTCTCTCTCTCTCTCTCTCTCTCTCTCTCTCTCTCTCTCTCTCTCTCTCTCTCTCTCTCTGTATTGCTTTTCTTGTTTCTTCCTAACGCATTCAGAATTACGCTCTTCTCCTCCTAAGCACCGCAGTAAAGGAAACTTTGTCTTCCTTTTCTTTCCCTCTGCTTCATTAAGGTGTGACTTAGTTGCTGTTGCCCAAGCTGCAATAACACATTCAAGGACTGGCCTCACTCTTCCAATGTATAGCTTCTTGGGAACTTTCTCATCTGCTTCAGATGTTGTGCCAGCAAGACGTCTCATAATCGCCATTCATTGCCTTGCTCTTGTTCGATTTGTCTCAGCATGTGTTATTCATGTTGGACAACGATCAAAGGTGACACCCAGATATTGTGGGCTTACTTCCCCACGCACTATTTTTTCTCTTCCTCACGCACTATTTTTCTCTTCCTCGCGCACTATTTATTCATTCAGTAACAGCTTGGTTTTCTCCTCACTGATCTCCAGTAGCTATGTTTTGACCATCCCTCTATCGTTAATAGGGCTTACTGCAACATGTTGTTAGCTGTATTAATATAGCTTTCGGAAGTCCACTGGCAAAGTCATATGCATAGATGGAAGTGTGTACTTTGGCGGGGACATTTTCTGTTATATCATTTATATGCCAGGAAAAGTGTTGGTGAACGAACTCTTCCTTGGGGACACCTTGTTACATCATTTTCTTGCTGGTTTGTCCTTGTACTTTAGTCCTGGCATTTCTGTTTTCATGTTAATAGCTGATTCATCTGTACATTTTCCCACACACTTGCATTGTTTGCTATTTTAATTTCAGTCCCTCTTTCCATACTTTATTACATCTTCTTCTTCTTCTTCTTCTTCTTCAGCGTTCCGAGCCATTGAGGTTCTTTGCTGCAGATACTTTATTACATGCCTTTTCTAAATCTATGCTATTTTTTTTTGGTCTAAATCTACCCAGTCCGCTATTGTGTGTTTTTCCTCTTGAAAGGCAGCCCCTATTTCCTAAGCTATGTTGGTTATTTGATCTTCTTTGGATGTGTACTTTCTGAGTCCAGCTTGTTGTGGAGTTAAGATATGATTTTATTTTAGATATCAAATGTGACTGTAATTAATCATGCGTTCCGTTAATATCCCTACACAGCTGAGTGGACTGATAGGTCGATAACCATTTGGTTCAGTCAGGTGTTTATTTTTCTTTGGGGACTGATATTAATACAGCTTCCTTCCATGCCCGTGGGACTTTTCCTCTCTTCTAGCTTTCATTTGTCATTTCTAGTAGTTTCTTTATTTTGCATTAGCACCTAGTCCTGTTAGTATTTCATTTGTAATTCCGTTTAACATTGAAAATAAATAAATAAATAAAATCACCCCCGTCATCGTCGCATGTCCTACGTAATTGCACAGACTTCGCCAGACAGAGGCATGAAATCTGATTCATGCCAGCGACTCTTCGAAGCAAACTTGGAAGGAGGGGCGGGGACAGAGACGATCTCAAGCGAACAGTTCTGTGTGTATCCCATGCCGTAATGAACGCATAACAAATGTTGGTCGTTGAAGAGGGGGAATATTTATATCCCTGCGATTGACAGTTACTTTAAAGTGTGTTTTCATCTTGCAAAATATTGTTTTTGCAATGGCGAGGCTTGTTCTCCAATGAATTCCAATTCAGTTGTATGTTACAATGAGATGTTTCTTTCTTGAAGGAAGTGACAATGATTTCTGTTTCCTTACAGTTTATTGCTGTACCTAACTGATCACTTCGTACAATCACAGCACTCATAAAAGTGACAAAGCGGAGTGGAGGAAAATGAGGGCCATGAAGAGATTAGGTTGAGAACTCCTGTTGTGGAGGACATGTCACGTGACGGTCATGTCTACAGCGCAACCTATAATTATTGCAAACCGGTTTCATATGTTTTCAAACACAAGAGCTAATCGCGAGAAAACATGTCATTTTGGGGGTGCTGTTAAATTCTGAAATGGTTTGCAAATATTGGACTTGTAAGAAAGCTGTCAAAACTAGCTCGCAATAATAGGGTTATGTTGTGTTAAAAATAACCCAAAACGTTCAAGTTGGCTGACAGACAGTATATTACATTTAAAGTACAGTATAGATCATTTAATGTCGTGTTGCAAATTTCTACCTAGTCTATCATTATCAAATAATATCAATATGGTCCTCCAGGCTAACCCCGTGTCCAATAAGTCAGCAAAGGACCATCTTCCACGCCTTGAGGCGTGTTATTAGTTTATAGTACTAGCCTCATATTATATCGACCAAAAAGCACTCGGTAGGGATGTGGTCAATATTATACCGGCCGCCCATACGTTCCATACGATTTACTGTAGGCCTACCAAGTTTAGGCTTTGCGCAATTTTATACACACGACCACCGGGCGACAGGCAAGCTTACAAACACTACTCAACGGTGGCTCCCTATTAAAATGTCCGAGTTATACGTGTAGAATAGGAAATGTACGAGGACTTTCATTTGTCACTGTCAAACATGTTTGATTACAGCGCATCTGTCTATCTATCGGGAGCACTAGCCGAAATAAAATTACTAAGAGTCCGTGACCCCAATAATACTTGGGGTTATCTGACAATAAACTGATTCTATTAATATACTAATATAAACTGATATTCTATCCCCCCCCCCCCCTCTGTTCTTTCCCCCTCAGTCTTGCCAGTTGTCACCAAGTTCTCCAATTTATTTCTTCTCATCTTCTCATAACGTGTTCAAAAAATCGTGACTGTTACCAATCTAATAGCTCTAATCAGTTTACGGTTTTCATTTGTTTCTTGCAGGACTTGGTCATCGGTTTTTCTGCATGTACATAGTTTTCGTTGCATTTTCCTCATAAACCACATTTCCACAGCAATCAGATGTTTTTCAGCTTGTCTGCTCATTGTCCACACTTCACATCCATACAAAAGTACAGGTTCATTGTAGCACTTCAACACTCTTTTTCTTGTTACAAATGACATCATTTTATTAGTCAGTGTGTTTTCCATCTTGCAAAAGGCTACGCCATGGCGATTCTTGTTCTAATCTCTTCAAGGCATCTTCCATCAGATGTTATGACTGTTCCAAGATAATTGTACCGATTCATTTGTTTAAGAATATTCCCATTTACTTGTATATTACATTGTGGTATTTCCTTTTCCTAGTGATTTCCATAATCGGTGTCTTCTTACAATTTAATTCTAACCCTAGTTGTTCACTATGTGAAACAACCGCATCTACTAGATGTTTCAGATCCTGCTCATTGTCTGCAATCAGTACGGTATCACCCGCATATCTAATGCTATTAATGTTACATCCTCCCAATGGTGATTCCTCTTATATCTTCTACATTGCATGATATTTGTGACAATACAACCAGGTAGTCCCAAGATAATAAAAAATAAATAAGATATGTCGACAGTAGATGACACCGTCGAGAAATATGTATACTGCCCTAGTGTAACCACTTAGTTCAGTTATGCTTGAGTGGTGTATGGAGAACAACGTTCCGCTTTGCTCAGTACTGCTCCGCCTTTAATACACTTTTAAGCCCCACACGGTGGGTTACCTTCGGGGAGCGCCTAAAGTTCTGGTTTTCTTTAGTGTTTGAAAGGAACGGATGGTTGTGAAAGATCTGGAACACTGACTTCTAACCCTTAAGCCTGGTGAACTGACATTCAGGTTGTCTGGTCCCTTACGAGGGCTTGTATTTACTGTCCTTTACTGCCTATAATACCCGCTTCGTGGCAAAGGGGTTACGGACGCAGTTCGAAAGACAGCTGCGGGCAATTTGGCAACAGACCGCCTTGCATTGAATTTTTGTTTATAAAATGGTCGTTCAGAAAGCAATGGCAAACTACTGAACGTAAACTTGTCAAGAGATCACAAACAACCAAAAAAGGCTCGGGTTGATTGCGATGTCCTGTAATGGTTATACAACTAACTTTAACTGCCTATAATAACATGCGGTGTCGGGGGTGGATGGGGAGAGGGAGGGGCGTTTCTTGAGCTCGGGGAATCAAGGCCGCCTGGCTAGTGCAGTCGACGCGAACTATGCAGGTTAGATTTTTTTCCCTCCCCTTTTCCCGACAGAAAAAAAAAAAACAATTATCACCTGACGGAGTATTCGAACCGTCACTCGCGTGGTCTCGGGGTATGGTTGTCCGCCTCGAGTGCTGGAGGTCCCGGGTTCAAGCCCCGGTGTGGACCGGGATTTTTTCACGTGGACTTTTAGTAATAAAATTTCCCCTGGTCTCTGGGTAGTGAGATCGGACGCCCGTGTGTATTGTTGAGCACGTAAAAAATCCCTAGGCAGTTGGAAATCGAAAAAGAGTAGGCTAACGACGCTGCCTGGGCAAAATTTCGAGTTAAAAATCTACCCAAAGTATTTCAGGATCCTCGCGGGTGCTACGGAGTTGGTGCACTGAGCTGAGTTTCTCCAATCAGGTTTGAGTTAGGAGAAGAACGGAGCACTTATGGGTTACACCCGTGTGCCGTGATGTTGATCCATAAACTAAACTAAACAAGCGGATCCCGTTGGCTTAAGAGCGCCTGTAGTTTGAACATTGAAAATGGAGAGGAGGTATATTCTCAAGACTATCCACGAACAACTGCTGGTTGAAAATACACCATATGTAAAGATGTGTGAGATTTGAGGTATTTCATTGCCAACAGACTCCAACCCGATGCCCAGCGGAAATAACCAGGTCAAGAATGAAACAAAAGTTTGGTAAATAGTACCACTCGAATTACTGGCATGCGTCTTCAAGAGTTAATGAAGCTGGTTCGGAGAAAAAAAAGTGGAAATAAATTATACTTACACTTTAAAAATCAATGAAAACACCAGGGAACAATGCGACACCAAAATATGCGTAAATGCTGCCATTCTTTATGAAGTTAACAAAGATATAATCATGTTTTTTTACAGACGGTGTTAGAACGGACATAAATAGTTAAAAGTAGTTGCATGTCTCTCACAGATCGTCTAGGTGGGGAAAAAACAGTCTTTACTAGCGTGATGTTCTGGCCAATTTTATGCTCTGTAGTTTGCCATTGCTTTCTGAACGGCTGACGTTCAGACCATTGTCAAAAGTTAAGGGCTACAACTACAGGCTGATCAGAGGAAAACCATGGATGGCTCAGGCAGAGGACACAATCAGAGAAATGTGCATGCTTGAGAACATTGGAAGAGGAGAAGGGTCGTCAGAATGCCAGTGGGAAAGTCGGACCTGTGCACGGCCCTACTATTACTAACATTGGATCGGGAATGCAGGGATTGACCGGCAGGCTGCACTGAAAGGAAGGTGCATCAATGGAACCACAATAGTTCGCAACCAAGCGATGTATTCTGATTCATATACACAGATGGCCCTGTCCTAAGTGGTAAAAGCAGTGCCAGGGCGTCCGTGGCGAAGGTTGGTGGACAGTGTTTGGTGTAGAATGGCGATAGAGGTAGTTATGGTGGCGTCCTGCTGGTTGGAATACAAACACCACACGCATGTCATAATTGTAAGAAACTTACAAAGTATGACCAGAAAGATGAAGACAGGTATGATTTGGGCAGAGTGGCTGGCTTCCATTTAACAATCAAAAATAGAGAGCGCCTGTTGGAACAACCCCCCCTACTCCCCACAACATGCTTGTGTGGTTGTAAACGAGCAGGCAGATAGACTAGCTGGGTCTGCACCCCTTGGTAGGGTATTGCTGCATGGTAAGGCAGATGTGGTCAAGGCTCTTTGGAATCATGTGTATAGTGCAGAAGAATGGGTAGACAATCACGACTTGGACAGAATGACGCCACAGAGAGTGACCACGGGATCTAGCCCACACTGAAAACTCTTGAGGAAAGGCCAGACGGACATATAATCGACCGCTACTGGTACCATCAGTATTGGGACTCTTCGCTGGCTGTTGGAGATGAGGACGGAGCAGGTACGAGAATGTTCCGAGTGCTGTGATGTCGATTCTGGACTCAATTCAACCACTGTGAAAACCAACACAAAGCCATCTGTTGCCAACCACCTATGGCTGACTTTGACTGTAACACAGCGTTCACTACCTCTAAGCCACAGGCGAGGACAAACACAATCAGATGGACATCCAAACATTGAGAATATAGCAGCAAGCATTATATGTAAGAATTACACTGTTGTATCAACAAATGTACGGCAGCTTGGCAACTTCAAGCCATGTCTTATTTCCATGATGGAATTTATGCCAATGGTCATTAAGTACATAGAAAAAGATACTAAACAATAACCTTTGTCTGAATGAGAAGCAGCAGAAACTAAAGAAAAAATGAAAAAATGAAGCAAGTCATGGTAGCATAGTTGCCTACTTACTTGTGGGCTTGCTAATTTGAAGGCTTTCTTGTGGGCTTGGTTACCTGAGGGCTTGCTAACTTGTTGGCTTGCTTATTATATGAGGGCTTGCTTATTACAGGATTTGCTTACTTGTGGCTAGTGTGCTCGTCTACTAGTGTGGTATTGATGTCATCCATAGTATGGTGATTGGTCTTAAAATATGGGGCTAACACCATATACCCAATATGTCATGTGGCACGAACAAACTGTCACTCCGTTCACAAGTGCAGTTTTCTCAGAGACTTCTGGAGGTTGTCGCTAGAGCTATAGTTTGTGCTTTGTGCGGTACTTCCAGCAGGCCACCCTGCAGAAATTGACAGAGCCATATGGAATAAAACCCGGTGCAATTAAGTCAAGTTTTCTCACCTTTAAACCCCCTTTTGGCATATGAGATTTCAACATCAATCCTTGCCTTTCACTCCTGACATGAACCATTTCACACTCTTTTGCACTGCTTAGGAACCACTTACATGATCCACCGCTTCACGTCCTAGAGAAGGAACATAAAATAACAACATACATCACCCACACAATGCAGTGCTTCACGCTCTAGAGAAGGAACATGAAATAACAACAAAAACCACCCACACACCACCTCACGCCCTAGAGAAGGAACATGAAATAAAAACAAACAACACCCACACAATGCACCGACTCATGTGCTAGAGAAGGAACATGGAATAACAACATAAATCACCCACACAATGCACTGCTTCACGCTTTAGAGAAGGAATATGAAATAACAACATAAATCACCCACACAATGCACTGCTTCATGCTCTAGAGAAGGAACATGAAATAAAAACGAACAACACCCACACAATGCACTAACTCATGTGCTAGAGAAGGAACATGAAATAACAACATAAATCACCCACACAATGCACTGCTTCACGTACTAGAGAAGGAACATGAAATAACATAAACCAACCACACAATCCACTGCTTCACGCTCTAGAGAAGGAACATGAAATAACAACAAAAACCACCCACACAACACCTCACGTCCTAGGGAAGGAAGATGAAATAACAACAAAAACCACCCACACACCACTTCACGTCCTAGGGAAGGAACATGAAATAACAACAAAAACTACCAAAACACCAACTGACGTCCTAGAGAAGATACATGAAATAACAACAAAACCCACCCACACAATGCACCTCATGTCCTAGAGAAGGAACACAAAATAACAACAAAAACCACTCACACAGTCCTGGAACATTTAATTGCTTCCTTATTGTCACAACATCTAAATTAATTGCGTTTCATATAAACTATAAACATGTCTCTGCCTGTGGGATAAATACATGATAGATATTTGCCATGAATTCTTCATATACACTTGTACAAAATATTCACATTCACTTATGAAAGCATCAATCTGTCACAACTACAATGAAATTTTAAAATTTACAACATAGCACATAAATACATCTCATACAATTATCGTTTGAAGATACAAATGTAACAGAAAGCCAAAGTTCCAAAACTGAAATGGGGATTCATGACATACTCAAAAATGGATGTTGAAAGACAGACAGGAGCTGCCAATACACAATAATACATAAATGAAGTTTAGCTGCACAACTGAAATGGTTAAATCAGTCTATGTTAATACAGGAGGAAGCCTTCAAGTCACGTTCATCCATCCAGGAACGCCTGCATACACAGATTCTATGTACAGTTCAGGGCATGCCTGTGTGGCCAGTACTTTACAGGCATCTGCTCCTTTGGTTACCTGGTCTGGCATCCAGGAACACCTGCATACACAGATTCTAAGTACAGTTCAGGGCATGCCTGTGTGGCCAGTACTTTACAGGCATCTGCTCCTTTAGTTGCCTGGTCTGGCACAGACATCCACAATCATGTCCCTCCAATCCTCTCTGTCATCTGTTTCATGAAGTTGGTGTTGCTTATGTTAACATTTATTGTTCAGTTGTTACCACTTTCCACATGCAACTTTGTTTGATCTTCCTCTGCCTCTCTGGCCTATTTTCCCATAAAAAGCACATTTCTCTATTGCTCATCCTATGTTGATATGCCTCATACATTTAATTTGTCTTGTTCTTATGGTTTTGATGAATGATCTTATAACAGCTGCAGCTTTCAATATCTCAACTTTCACTATTCTATGTTGGAGATATTCTCAACATTCTTCTCAACAACCACAGCTCAGCTTGTAGACACAATAAATTACAACTGTCAGTGTTCTATGTGGTCAAGAACATTTGTACATGCAGATCTGTTTACTGTGGCCAACGTTATCTGGTTATCTTTTATTGCTATCACTATCTATCATAAAAACGCTTGCATCTAGTCACAGAATGAGAGTCCTGGAGCACCCAGGTGAGTCAGCCTTGTTCACACAGAATGGGAGTCCTGGAGCACCCAGGTGAGTCAGCCTTGTTCACACAGAATGGGAGTCCTGGAGCACCCAGGTGAGTCAGCCTTGTTCACACAGAATGAGAGTCCTGGAGAACCCAGGTGAGTCAGCCTTGTTCACACAGAATGAGTCCTGGAGCACCCAGGTGAATCAGCCTTGTTCACACAGAATGGGAGTCCTGGAGCACCCAGGTGAGTCAGCCTTGTTCACACAGAATGGGAGTCCTGGAGCACCCAGGTGAGTCAGCCTTGTTCACACAGAATGAGAGTCCTGGAGCACCCAGGTGAGTCAGCCTTGTTCACACAGAATGGGAGTCCTGGAGCACCCAGGTGAGTCAGCCTTGTTCACACAGAATGAGAGTCCTGGAGCACCCAGGTGAGTCAGCCTTGTTCACACAGAATGAGTCCTGGAGCACCCAGGTGAATCAGCCTTGTTCACACAGAATGGGAGTCCTGGAGCACCCAGGTGAGTCAGCCTTGTTCACACAGAATGAGAGTCCTGGAGCACCCAGGTGAGACAGCCTTGTTCACACAGAATGAGAGTCCTGTAGCACCCAGGTGAGTCAGCCTTGTTCACAAGTAACAGGACCCCTTTCCACACCTTATGGTATTTTGGGTATATGGTGCTATTGCTTATAGTTTTACAGACCAAGAAGCACTCCATGAACGTGTTAACCTGTAATAATAACTGCAGATAGAACCTGTGTCCCCAGCAAACTCTCTATGATCAGATCTGTTTGGTGGTTACAGTACTGGCTTTCTCCTTTAACAGCAGGTTGTACTGATGTACACTGACAAGTTAACTGCTATTTTATTCAATACAATACTTTTTCTAACATGTAATGTTTCCAATGTTTTCTCTGCTACCTTTTCTATTGTTGTAGAGTGATCCATTGTTGTAGAGTGATGCCGCACATGCTAACCTACAACATCTCTTTAACTGCTAATATTTACTTGATACACATGAGCTCACAACTGTCAATGCATAAGTGCCATGTTACAAAGATAATTTTGCTGGTGATCATACTGTAAAAAACAATCAGTGCTTAGGTCAAACATAACCAGACGTTGTTTTTGTGTTCTATCACTAAACTGTGACAGAATAAGGGTGACTGTATGACAGTTTACTACTTCTGTAACATCATTTTTCTCTCACTACAGAATACAATAGTATTACCCACCAAGTTGCCCACACACTACCACTGACCTATTAAATGACACAACTTAAGACATAGGTATTTACAATCCTATTGCGCTCACTTTATTTGAATAAAGGTGCTATTGTACCGTGTTTTAAAGTTTACATTTCATTATGTTATCACTAAATATATCTTTCTTAGAATTTATTGTGAATCTGCAATTACTGTGTGGATAACAAATGCTCCATATTTAAACAGTATAAGTGATATGTGTGTTAAGTACAATTATTTTATTCATTTGATACGATATATTTACTCTGCAGTATTAACCTGATGAGATGCAGCAAAATGTGCCAGGCAATAAATTGTGCAACCTACTGTTTATTGGCTCTTTGAATAAATCCACTAAGGGAATACATCTTTTGAATACCTTATTTTTATTGTCTGTTTGGCTATGTTAGCTATTAGCCCGCTGCCAGCAGACTCACTTCGTCTGCTAACAGTTGCAGGAGCTGGTAATTATTAGAGACTGACCATAAATTGTTTCTTCATTTCTGAGATATCCTACATTGCATTAATGTCCATGTTTATGGTATCCTTGTCTTGACATAAATGTAAAAGTTTAAAACTACCACAGTCTGTCCATTCACTGATTCTCCAGTCCAGGGTTGATCTTACATGTCCTTGTCTTCAATTGTTCCCTGGAGGATATTTTCTACACAGATGAATACAGCTTCTTACACTCAACAGAAGTATCTACTAACATATTTTTCATGTGGTCTGTACATGTTGTTAACTTAAGTGGTTCAACAGAATGTTGTTAACTTAAGTGGTAGTAATAGGCACTTGATGTATTATTAGCATCTGATCATAAAACAGGAATCTGAGTTAATCTGCGCAGGCCAAGTATGAGAATCATGACTATGAGCATAACTTTAGAAAACAAAACAAGCGATGTGACTACATAATGGATCAAAAATCCGAAATCTTCATTACAGCATTTTATTTATATTGTGTTTATACTTGACTGTAATTAAATAATCAAAGCACTTGTGTACACATATGATGGAATGATGAAACATAACCACACACATCTAAACATATGCATGGGGGAACATTATGAGTAAATATGATACAAAATGTACAAAAAACAAAAATAACTAATACATATTTCCCACTGCAAACAAAGGTGTTAAGAGAACACAGACCAGCTGAGAGGACAGAAAATTTAACCTTGCAGTTTTTTCTTCGTCTGTGTTCTTCTTCAAGCTTCAGTGTCCATGGCCGTGATGAACTGGCCTGTTGTTGAGTGCCTCGATTTCTCCATACAACTAATTCTGTAACTTGTAGAAATGTGGGCCGACAGTTGTGTGTAGCTGCTATCTAAACCTGTCAAACATGCCCCAGCATCTTGTCAGACCCTGTACATACACAGTCATTAATGCTTCCCACCTTGAATGTGCAAATCAAGTGACTGAAGAAGTGGCAACAAGAAGATTAACTGACAAAAAAGGCAACACATCAGTGTCATACATGATACTGCTTACAGAGTAGACAACATTAGAAACTTAAAGTATAATACAGATTACAGGATATGCACTAATAAATAATAGGGCAATCAGTACAGACAGTTACAGAGTAGGACAAATAGTCGGTGGTGTGACCATGAACTAACATGCTTGTAAGATTCATCTATACTTTGTATTTTTTG
This sequence comes from Cepaea nemoralis, assembly GCA_014155875.1. Taxonomy (NCBI): domain Eukaryota; kingdom Metazoa; phylum Mollusca; class Gastropoda; order Stylommatophora; family Helicidae; genus Cepaea; species Cepaea nemoralis. The sequence goes on from JACEFZ010019206.1 coordinate 1,100,411, forward strand.
TTTTTCCAATTTTCAGTGATATATCTTGCATATTTGGGTTTCATAGTTTTCTAATAAAATACATTACAATGACTTTCACATGAGTTTTACTTGAAACTATCATCACATTAATAGAAAAAAGCCATTCAAATTCCCTTGGCATCTTGTTTGAATAGCACAAGTGTTACTGCATACGTCCCACCAAGCCCTTGTGTTAATCCACTGGCGATGAATTTTGAAGTGCCTACCACATTTCTTGTCAATTAATTGTGTATCTTTAGACTACATAGCACCAACGGCAACTGACATATAAACTGGAGAGTTTGAACTGTACAATCTCAACAAAACAAAACAACTTCAAGATCAATAAAATGAATGAATGCATTAAATAATTCAGAAAATGAGGTCTGCATTAGAATATCATACAAATATTACACTGGACAAAACAAGCCATATCACTTCAGTAGAAGTTCTGTACCATAAGAAAGTAAAGGACCCGTTCTCACTCCATTAAGGGTCATCAGTATATGACTTTAACCCCATATTTGTACAGACCAATCAGCACCCAATGTTTGGTGATGTCAACAACATGACTCTAGCCCCATATTTGTACAGACCAATCAGCACCCAATGGCTGGTGATGTCAACAACATGACACTAGCCTCATATTTGTACAGACCAATCAGCACCCAATGGCTGGTGATGTCAACATGACACTAGCCCCATATTTGTACAGACCAATCAGCACCCAATGGTTGGTAATGTCAACAACATGACTCTAGCCCCATATTTGTACAGACCAATCAGCACCCAATGGTTGGTGATGTCAACAACATGACACTAGCCCCATATTTGTACAGACCAATCAGCACCCAATGGTTGGTGATGTCAACAACATGACTCTAGCCCCATATTTGTACAGACCAATCAGCACCCAATGGTTGGTGATGTCAACAACATGACACTAGCCCCATATTTGTACAGACCAATCAGCACCCAATGGTTGGTGATGTCAACAACATGACTCTAGCCCCATATTTGTACAGACCAATCAGCACCCAATGGTTGGTGATGTCAACAACATGACTCTAGCCCCATATTTGTACAGACCAATCAGCACCCAATGGTTGGTGATGTCAACAACATGACACTAGCCTCATATTTGTACAGACCAATCAGCACCCAATGGTTGGTGATGTCAACAACATGACACTAGCCCCATATTTGTAGACCAATCAGCACCCAATGGTTGGTGATGTCAACATGACTTTAGCCCCATATTTGTACAGACCAATCAGCACCCAATGGTTGGTGATGTCAACAACATGACACTAGCCCCATATTTGTACAGACCAATCAGCACCCAATGGTTGGTGATGTCAACATGACACTAGCCTCATATTTGTACAGACCAATCAGCACCCAATGGCTGGTGATGTCAACATCCCCCATATTCTATTTGCTGCTCAAACATATATTTAAAACATGCTACTGCAAATGAATGCTTCATAAACAATGGGGAGTTCCAAAAATATATACACAAAGTGCAAACACATCTTCGTTATTGTCATCTTCATATTATGTCTTTCCGTTGTCTCCAACACTCCAATATTGGCACATTTCTCTCTATAATCTTTATTCTTTCTTTCTGGCCTTGCATGATCAATTGATGCCTTGTATTTTCTCTCTGGAAGACATTAGTTTTTAAGGAGTGCCTTGTGCTCATCTTCTACAGTCGTAAAGACCCTGTTCTTGGTTCTAACCATGTTCAGCGACTTCAGGCTCGTGTTGTCTGACAGCATCCCTGTGTTTTCAGTTTAACAACTCAATTCTGTTTCTATGAGTCTGCTACAGCTCAGCTGACTATTCTTGCTCTCTACAAGACAATGTCAACAACATTCACATGCTGATTTTATTCTGTTTAATTTTCATCATATTCTTACAATGTCTGTATTCCTCTGTCCTTGTTCACCATGTTAATCTTGCAGTAATCTGTATTTCTGCAAGTATGATATCCTAATTGTTTTTCAAAATCTTGTTCTCTTCCAATTCATTTTTCTAATAAGCAAAGTTCTCTATTATTTGTATATGCGATATGTATACATTAACTCTAGAATACTGAAATTATCACCTGTGTGCTAACAGGGCACATAAGGGAGGCAGAGAACAATACCACCGCAGCCTACCTTTCCAGCTGTTACAGGGGAGGAGGAGGGGGTTGGGGGTTAGTTGTTGCCAGGCTGGCTTCCTCATCCTGTAGAAAACTTGAGCTGCAGCATTCAACCAATCATGAACAGGTCTACAGAAAAGAATATAACTCATGTGCCAAGATGAAAGGAGGCCCTTCCTCTAGAAGAGGTAAGATAAACGGTTAGGTGATGGAAGGCGCTGCAGGAGACAGCAAAGGATGAGAGGGCTTGGTCTGACATGGTTGAGCCTATGCTCTTTGGGAGATCACAAGCAGAGGAAGACAATCCTAATTAGAACTGACCTATGAAATTCTGAATGGCTTAAATATGTTCATCACATTTAAAATCAAAGTAAATATTCTTTTTATTAATGTATTTAATAAAATATATTGTAATCCACTGCTCATTTCAAGAATACTGGACTCTAAAAATAGTCATGAGTGAAACCCGTTAGTAAGAGATAATGTAGCTATGAAAACAAATACAATTCAACTTAATGTAATCAGATCATACATAATGAATAACATCAACTGAATATATGGCATATGGGGCAGAGAACAGGAATGAGGACCACAAAAATATGTACAGCAAATGACAGATTCTCAAAGCATAATGACTCCGCAATGTTAGAAACACAAATCTTGTTTTCTAGTCCATTAATTTTGTCCACTTCTCATTAAAGCAATGACAATTTCAATGATGTTTTACATTTCTAAATTTCAGTGTTGGGGCAACAGATGAACTTTAAAAAAAAAAAAATAAATAAATAAATAAAACAAAATAAAGACAAAGCAATAATCATGTTTTGACCTTCAAAACAAAACAGCAGGACTTCTTCCGACACCTTCAGGTGTCAATATAAATACATCCAAAGAAAGCAGCAGTCAGCCTGAACTTGTTGGCATCTCCTTACACGACTAGAACAAGGTGATGACCAGTCCTTGATCCTGTTTAACTTGACTTTAGGTCGTCTTCAAAAGCACGAGAACCAGGTAATTTAAAAATTACAGAATTTAGGATGCTACTGTCTTGGTGAGTGGTCATGCACAAACAATACAACACACCTTTGGAATCATCAGCAATACTGCTGAACTGACAGCTTTTAACATCAACCAAAATCACATGGATTTCATGTTGATGTGTAGAGAACAACCTGGACAATGTAAACAGAAATTAACAAACTGATGATGTGATTTGCAAACAGGTAGGTTTCTTAAAGTAGCATGGCAATAATTTTAATAACAGAAACATAGTGAAAAATGAAATGCATGTTCGAATATGAGAAAAAATACCTGGCTATTAAGCCCTGCAAGCCATATTCAAGTAAAAACATTGTATCTCATTCAGCACAGGTGAACATGTAAAACACTGATAAAACCAGCAGTACTACAGAAAGAAACATGAAACACATCTAACCAGAATCATGGTCAACTGCAGCAGTTTGAGAACAGTGAGTTCAGAAGGTACCCATGTCTGTCAAAGATAGTAATACCAACAAATTGAGGATAAGAACAGAACTAATACAAAGTGTACAAACATTCAACATGAAATCCAACAGACAAAGATAATCTGGCCAAATTGAACAATCAATGCAAACATGTTGTCTGTCCATTGTTGCCACAAAGGACCTTACTACCATATTAGTCCTAGAGTGCCATCAGAGATTGATCAGACCTGGAAATCTCTGTTACAGGGAAGAGGAGTGTTAACTGTCAATCAAACTGAGGTAATTTGACTTACGAAAAGCCTGGGTGTCATCTCGATTCTAATCTGCAATAAAGGTATATAGAGGAGCGGCTAGCCGAGTGGCTAGAATGCCGGACTTTCCTTCGGGAGATACAGGTTCGATCCTTCGGTAAGGTGTCGGATTTTTTTCTGTCGAGGGCAAAAAGAAAATCCTAACCTGCACAGTTCGCGGCGATTGCACTAGCCAGGCGGCTTTTAATTCCTCAGGCTCAAAGACCCCTCTGCCATACACCGCAAGGTATTATATTGGCAGTAAATGACAGTTTTTTGACAGAGTGACGATATGAGACCAAGAGGGCTTCCACAAAGGAGAGGCAGTGTCACACTAGATATAAAATGCCAGGCTTGTTTGACATCATCAGAGATAGAAGAAAATGAAACCAGACTTTGTCTGCATCAAAAACCCTTACAGGTGTGAGAAGAAACAATAAAAAAAAATATCAATCATATCTACCAAATTGTAATACTCTACTATTACATCCCCCCTCCCCCAAGTAAATATTTTACTGTTTGTCTTTGTTGTAATTTCTGTCCTTCCTGTGTATTGTGTGGGGGAAAATATAATTTTTGGGAAGTTCAGTCATTAAAGATTCTTAGATACCAACTTTAAAATACATTTATTTACATAGACCTCTTTCTAACCTTGATTCTCACACATATCTTATGGAACAACATTCAAGTGCTTGCCTGTATCAATGAAGCAGTTATAATTTACAATCTCACAGCAAAACTTATTTATAGAATTCTGCAGTTAAAACTGTATACAGGATTCAATAACAAATATACAACAGTTTTCATCACATAAAATCAATAGGTATGAATTCAGCCTTGCCTCAGTATGATACATCGCTTGTGGTAACAGTAATTTCTGCCTCTCAGGTTCAACCTCGTTTACTATAAGGTACACTACAAAAATGTTACTTACTCATCTATGCACACAATGTTAGAGAGAACCACTTACTCATCTATGCACACAATGTTAGAGAGAACCACTTAGAGAATAACTGTATGACTACAAGAGGCTGGACTACCTAATGATACAGGCTGTAGTGATGGCATCAAAAGTAGATCTGTCGTGTGTCTGTGGTCAATATCTCCACTACCTAATGATACAGGCTGTAGTGATGGCATCAAAAGTAGATCTGTCGTGTGTCTGTGGTCATATCTGCACTACCTAATAATACAGGCTGTAGTGATGGCATCAAAAGTAGATCTGTCGTGTGTCTGTGGTCAATATCTCCACTACCTAATGATACAGGCTGTAGTGATGGCATCAAAAGTAGATCTGTCGTGTGTCTGTGGTCAATATCTCCACTACCTAATGATACAGGCTGTAGTGATGGCATCAAAAGTAGATCTGTCGTGTGTCTGTGGTCAATATCTCCACTACCTAATGATACAGGCTGTAGTGACGCCATCAAAAGTAGATCTGTCGTGTGTCTGTGGTCAACATCTCCACTGGACAGTACGGGCATTTGAACCTGGCAGGAAACAATACACACCATGTTTTAGTCACAATGTTTTACTCACTTAACAGTCTGTCGTTAGAATTACAGGCATGACAATATGCCTATTGAAATATATAACTAAAAGTACTAAAATGATAAAACAGGATAGAACCTGACTTTCATGGCATTTTGGTAAATATGGTGGTATGCCTTGAGCTTATGGGTTAACAACAAGCAGTACAACAAAAATGGACGAATGATGTAGGCACAGACAGAAACAGAAATGCTGTAAATGATGACGTGACCGTCTCCAGGCCCAGGCTTCCAAAATACTAACAATGTAAACATATAAACAGGAGAAATCATGCCTCCCAACTCTCTTCAACATAAACCTCTCTCAGTACAAACAGGTGTACGTTTGTCTCATGGTTATCCATACATGTTGCCCCTAGTTGACAAGCATTCTTACAAACTTACACGCACATATCACTTCATAGATAACTGACATGACATAACACTGAAACACAAACAGAGAACTACTTCCTAAGCTAAGAACATGGAGCTATCTAAAACACTATCAGTGGATAACACCCGATCCACTACTTTAACGACAAACTAATTCTAACCCTGGATTCTATCCCCAACCATTTTCTACCTGACCAAAACACTCCCCCTTTCATTCTTTACATCACACAGTATGCATCAAATGATCCGTGCGCAAAACAACCACGTAGTAAAGTTCTGAGATTAATGTTAGTTCTGTAGAGGTAAGAACAGATTTGATGCATTATCCGATATGGAAATATTATTTCAAGACGTCAGTGACCAATAGGAAATATTAAAGAAATCAGTCAACCAAGCTGCAGAAGTAACCATCCCAAAAATAAAGATAACAGGATGCAAGAAATGGATGACGGAAGACATCTTAAAACTCATGGAAGTAAGAAAAATATTAAGAGATTCACAGGAAAATTAGGAAGCTGTGCAAAGAGGCAAAAGAAACATGGCTTGAGGAAAATTGCAAGGAAATTGAAAACCAACACAACACCCTGAATACCAAATTAATGCACAAAAGAATTAATGACATCACTAACACAAGAACACACATACATCAACGAGTTGCCTAAAAACCAAAGATGGCAAAACTATAATGGAAAAAGATCAGATTTTACATGCGTGGTCAGATTATGTGAAAGACTTTTATGATGATACAAGAGAAGAACAATATCATCATCGGAATAATAATGAAGGACCATCAATTTTGAAGATGGAAGTTCAGAATACTCTTAATCATATGAAAACTGCCAAGACCCCAGGTACAGATAACATCACAATAGAAATGATCAATGCTTTAGAAGAATATGGAATAGACGAAGTCACCAGACTGCTAAACGCAATGTATGATACTGGAGATATACCTCCTGAATTATGTAATTCTATATTTATTGCAATCCCGAAAAAATCAGGAGCCTTGGAATGCAATCAACATTGAACAATTAGTATAATGAGCCACATCACGAAGATTCTGCTGAGAATTATCATGCAAAGAGTCAGGAAGAAAATACCCGATCCACTACTTTAACGACAAACTAATTCTAACCCTAGATTCTATCCCCAACCATTTTCTACCTGACCAAAACACTCCCCCTTTCATTCTTTACATCACACAGTATGCATCAAATGATCCGTGCGCAAAACAACCATGTAGTAAAGTTCTGAGATTAATGTTAGTTCTGTAGAGGTAAGAACAGATTTGATGCATTATCCGATATGGAAATATTATTTCAAGACGTCAGTGACCAATCATCATCATCATCAAGTGCCGTGCCGGCTGGCATAGGCGTTCATGGCTCTCCATAGATCTCGGTCTTTGGTTTTCTGGATCAACTCTGCTGCTGATATTCCTCCATGCCACCGTCTCAATCCATCCAGCATCACTTCTCTTGGTCTACCTCTGCCTCTCTTCCCCTCGATCTTTCCAGTTGTTACGATGTTCTCCAATGCCTCTCTTCTCATCACATGACCGAGGAAAGCTGTTTGTCTCTGTCTTATTGTTGTATATAATGTTCTAGTTTCGTTAGCCTGTTTCAGGCAGTCGTCGTTAGTTACTCTGGCAGTCCAAGGAATTCGCAACATTCGTCTCAGGAACCACATCTCTGTTGCTTCTAATTTCTTCTTAATTTGTTCATTTACATTCCAAGATTCACTGCCATACAGCAAAACTGGTTCTACATAGCATTTCAGCACTCTTTTTCTTACATTCAGTGATAGTGACTTATTGCATAAGATACTCTTCATTTTCTGAAATGCGGCTTTTGTCTGCCCTATTCTGCTCCTAATCTCTGTTGTACATCTTCCATCTGATGTTATAAATGCCCCTAGGTATCTAAAATTATCAACTTGGTTAAGGATTTTCCCTTCTATTTCTATGTCACATTTTGGTGTCACCATTTTCTTTGATATTACCATTGTTACTGTTTTCTTGATATTCAAGGAGAGTCCTTTCCTTGCACTCTCTGTTACTACTACGTCTAATAATTGTTGTAGGTCTGTTGAATTATCCGCCACCAATACTGTGTCATCTGCATAGCGTATATTATTTATATTATAACCTCCAACTAGTATTCCTGGCATCTCTTTGATCTCTCTCATTATTACTTCGCTATACAGGGAGAAAAGATCTGGTGACAAGACACACCCTTGTCGTACTCCTAGCTTTATCTGTTCGTAACTACCCTCTTTATTTCCCATTTTAATTGCTGCTACTTGGTTCCAGTAAATATTCTTTATTATTCTTAAATCTTTTCCATCAGTGTTGATATCTTCCAACATTTTAATCAGTTCATCATGTTTTACTTTATCAAATGCCTTAGTATAATCTATGAAGCACAAATATATGTCTCTCTGTTTCTCTATTGACCTTTCTATTAGTGTCCGTAATGTATAAATTGCATTGTTTGTGCCCTTTCCTTCCACAAATCCATACTGTTCTTCACTAATTTCCATTTTTATTTTCTTTTTGGTTCTTCTCATTATGATTCTGAGTAGAAGCTTAGTGATATGGTTTATAAGGTTAATTGTACGAAAATCTTCACAATCAATTGCTCCTGGTCTTTTTGGTATAGCTATAAATACAGATTTCAGCATATCACTGGGTAAATATCCACTGCTGTAAATATCATTCAACATTTTGGTTAATATATCTACTCCAAATTCTCCCAATACTTCTAATTCTTCTATTGTGATTTCATCTGGCCCAGCTGTTTTTCCTTTCTTCATACGTTTCATAGCGTCAGCGACTTCTTCTTTCAGAATAGGTGGACCTTCTAAGTTACTATCTTCTGTTAATTCTTCCCTTTCTCCTTCATATAATTCTCTTATATACTCATTCAACCTCTTCATTATAGCATCTTCCTCTAATATTATCTTTCCTGTTTTTGATTTCAAACACCCTGTATTTATTCTTATTTTTCTTCCTGTAAGCTCACTGATTTGTCTGTGCATATTTTTTGTATCTTTAATGGAATTTAATTCAATTTTTTTGCATTGCTCGTTTAACCAACTTTCTTTAGCCTTCCCACATTTATCTTTTATTTCTTTATTTATCTTAGCGTATTCTTGTTTGTCATTTTTACTCTGTTTTCTTTTGTCCATCAGTTTTAAGATATCTTCATTCATCCATTTTTTCTTAGCTATTTTGCCTCTCTCCGGTAATACTTCTTTGCTAGTTTGATGAATGGAGTCCCTTAACATTTCCCATTGTTCATCTATACTCTGTATTTTAGTTATTGCATTGTACCTATTTTTCACAGTCACTCTGTATTGTTCTTGCATTTCTTTATCTATTTTCAGAACCTCTTTATTAAGTCTCATGTTCTTAACCATTTTTTTCCCTCTCTTTAATCTTACTTTTATATGTCCACATAGTGGTACATGATCACTATTACAGTCAGCACCAGGCATTGTCTTTACATTAATTAAAGCATTTCTAAATCTTTTATTAATTAGTATGTAGTCAATTTGGTTGCGTATTTTCTTATCAGGGCTTATCCATGTGTACAGTCGTCTTTTATGGTGTTTAAACCATGTGTTTCCAATTATCATATCATTGATATTTGCCCATTCTATTAGCTTTTCCCCTCTTTCATTTCTTGTACCTAAACCATAATTCCCCACTACATCCTCCATTTTTCCCTTTCCTACTTTTGCATTAAAATCACCAAGTATTATCTTTATTTCTTGTGATCCAATTTGAGCCATCGCCATTTCTATTTCGTCATAAAAGTGTTGTATTTCTTCATCACTACTGCTTGCTGTTGGTGCATATACTTGTATAATATTTATGTCTATTGGTTTGCCTTTGATTTTTACCATAATAACTCTATCTGAAATACACCAGTATCCATTAATTGACTTGGCTGTTTTTTCGTCTAATATTATTCCTACACCTTTTTCATGTGTATCCCCTCCAGAATAAATTATTGTGTGATTGTCAGCTATAATTTTGCCCGATCCCTTCCATCTCATCTCACTAACGCCTAGTATATTCATTTTCATGCTATCCATCTCTCTTAGAACATTGGTCAACTTTCCTAGCTCATTTAATGTCCTAACATTCCATGTTCCTACTCTAAATTTATTTATTTTAGTTAAGTTTTTGCCATCAGTAGCTGGATGACGGTCTGGTGTCACCTGTGGCTCATGACTGTCCCTACCGGACGAGGATGCCCTAAGACAGCCATTAACGTCCTTCACTAACTTTGAAATATGTTTTGCCATGAAGTCTTGGGAAGATAATGTGGTGGTTTCCCCTTGCCTTCCACATTCACATGGTGGTCTTTTTACCGTTGATGCATTATCCGATATGGAAATATTATTTCAAGACGTCAGTGACCAATAGGAAATATTAAAGAAATCAGTCAACCAAGCTGCAGAAGTAACCATCCCAAAAATAAAGATAACAGGATGCAAGAAATGGATGACGGAAGACATCTTAAAACTCATGGAAGTAAGAAAAATATGAAGAGATTCACAGGAAAATTAGGAGGCTGTGCAAAGAGGCAAAAGAAACATGGCTTGAGGAAAATTGCAAGGAAATTGAAAACCAACACAACACCCTGAATACCAAATTAATGCACAAAAGAATTAATGACATCACTAACACAAGAACACACATACATCAACGAGTTGCCTAAAAACCAAAGATGGCAAAACCATAATGGAAAAAGATCAGATTTTACATGCGTGGTCAGATTATGTGAAAGACTTTTATGATGATACAAGAGAAGAACAATATCATCATCGGAATAATAATGAAGGACCATCAATTTTGAAGATGGAAGTTCAGAATGCTCTTAACCATATGAAAACTGGCAAGACCCCAGGTACAGATAACATCACAATAGAAATGATCAATGCCTTAGAAGAATATGGAATAGACCAAGTCACCAGACTGCTGAACGCAATATACTGATACTGGAGATATACCTCCTGAATTATGTAATTCTATATTTATTGCAATCCCGAAGAAATCAGGAGCCTTGGAATGCGATCAACATCGAACAATTAGTATAATGAGCCACATCACGAAAATTCTGCTGAGAATTATCATGCAAAGAGTTAGGAAGAAAATACAACCTGAAATAGGAGAAGAACAATGTGGGTTTGTAGAAGGCAAGGGCACAGTAAATGCTGTGTATATACTGAGAACAGTAATTGAACGTTCTATAGAAGTAAACAAAGATCTATATCTTTGCTTTATTGACTACACAAAGGCTTTCGATAAAGTGAGACATGTCGACATGATAAGGATGCTTGAAGATCTACAAATTGATGGAAAAGACCTTAGACTTGTAAAAAACAATGTTGGAAACAACAAGCTGCCATCAGAATTGATAACGATGTAGGTCAATATCAGCCTATTAAAAGAGGTGTGAGACAGGGATGTGTAATGTCTCCAGATCTTTTTTCCCTGTACAGTGAAAATATTTTCAGAAATATAGAAGATATGGAAGGAATCAACATTGGGGGACGATACATCAATAACATTAGATATGCAGAGGATACAGACTTGATTGCAGACAATGAACAGGACCTGCAAAATTTAGTAGATGCGGTTGTTGCACACAGTGAACAACTAGGGTTAGAACTGAATATTAAGAAGACACAGATTATGGTCGTCACTGGGAAGAAGGAAATACCACAATGTGATATACGAGTAAATGGGCATATTCTTAAGCAAGTGAATTGATACAGTTATCTCGGCACAGTCATAACATCTGATGGGAGATGCCTTGAAGAGATTAGAACAAGAATTGCCATTGCGAAGGTAGCCTTTTGCAAGATGAAAAACATACTGACCAATAAAAAGATATCAATTGAAACGAGAAAAAGAGTGTTGAAGTGCTACATAGAACCTATACTTTTGTATGGATGTGAAGCATGGACAATAAGCAGTCAAGCTGAAAAACAGCTGAAGGCTGTGGAAATGTGGTTTCTGAGGAAAATGCAAAGAATACCATAGACAGACAGAAAAACCAATGAACAAGTCCTTCAAGAAACAAATGAAAATCGTAAACTGGCTAGAGACATTAGACGTAGACAGTCAAACTTTTTTGGGAATGTTATGAGAAGAAATGAATTTGAGAACTTGGTGACGACTGGCAAGATCGAAGAGAAGAAACCAAGGGGAAGACCGAGGCTTGGCCACATGGCATGGTTGAGACAAGAACACGGAGCTGATCCACGACTCTGGTGATCGAGTGACATGGCAGTACATGACCGCCCACGCTTACTGGCATGGCACATGATGGATGGATGGTGTTACCTGTCATGGACTGTCGCAACTGTAAACCTCCGTCTTTACCCTTGTACTTAAAATATGTGGTAATATGTCTAATCTTTAGGTCTCCTTTTGTCTTCTATGATATATTTTCAAATTGTGTAATACAGAGCTGTGACAAGATATGCCCATATGTTTTGATCAAACAACACTCTATAGTTGATGTGATCAGTAGTACCCTGGTTGTCTGACCCCTCAGAAGACTGGTACCCATTTGACGAGGTTGACTCCAGAGTCATGTTATCATTACAAAAGTTCCACCTAAAAGCAGATTTGATCTCAGGACCACTGTGTTGTTTTTTGAGTACACTAGCCACTACATTACAGCAGCTCCTATTTATGTAAATAAATAAAATGTTTGCATATCCTTTTACAGGACACTGCTGTCAACATCAGCATCCTTCAGCTGATTGTTGATTTCTTGGCAAGATTACGCTCAGTAGTTTGCCATTGCTTTCTGAGTGGCCGGCTCACATACCCTGAAAGTTACCGGCGCAATTCGAACCACTGCTGATTCTCACCGTCGTCACGTTACTTACGAGAGTATGCGAGATTATGGAGAAAAGTCGCTAACCTCTGTAGTATCTTTTTATTTTAAATTGTTGCTGGAAATATTAAAGGTCACCATAATAGGTGCCATGACTTTTGCAATAATCCTGCTTCAAGATATCTCATGTGATTTCATAGTAACAATGGCTGTGTTCACAGTTCTTGTTACAATGAGAGTGTATTACATCATAACCAACAACACCCTAGCTGAGCATGATTTCATACAATCCAGACCATGCTACACTCAAACAATGCAGCTAGAGCCATGTTGTAGTTAGTATGGCCACTTCACACAGCAGCAGTCCAGTCCCCAGCAGTGGCAGGACCAGTTTTTCCCCACTAGGACAACTCTGACATAGACCTAACCTTGTAAAATTGGCAATGAATCATTCTCAAGACAAGGTGTAGAAAAAGGGATTTAGTCATCCCACCTTATAGTGCCATGATTTAGTATATGTGAAAGCCTAAAACTTAATAATTCTGTCATTGGAATGCTCAAAATCTAACAATAAGGCCATGCTTCAATTCAGCTACACGATGATGAACACACTGCATTTGGCAGAATAGTGTGCCTAGTCTTTGGTGGTAGACTCATGAACTGAGCAGGGGATCCAAGCACTTATGTACTGATTAGTTCTTCTTCTTCTTCTTCGCGTTCATCTGGAGTGTTTTTTCAGATGTGATTGCGGTGTGTCTAGTTAGGCACCCTTGGGCCGAAACCCTTAGGCCAACACATCCGACTTTTAGCGTGCATATTTTTACCAAGTTAGCATTCCTGGGGGACTCTCACTGTTGTGGTACTGTCCACATCCTAGCTAGTCAAGTTGGAACGGTCGAAGACTTCACAGTCAACCCTCAAGGGAAGGCAGGGGCAGTCCATGGGCATTTTCCGCTGTCCAAGGAGGCTTCCATAATTGCAGAGGCGATACATAGGGCTCTGGTGCTGGGCTCACCCAACAATTCGCCACTTCCTGCACATGGCCGCTTTAATTCTTCACTTCCCTATATTGGGCATTTTGTTCGCCACAGGCCGCTCCCCACACAAACCAGGAACGGTCAGTCTGCAGACGACTTCCACTCAGCGAGCTTTTTGGTTCATGCGTGTACGGACGCTGCACCCGGAAAACAAGATTGTCAGAGCTGTTCCGGCCGGGAAACAAGATTGTCGAAGCTGCTCGGCCGGAAAACAAAATAGTCAGAGCTGTTCCGGGACGTTTTTGCATTGTGCCTGTTTTATTTGCGCCCTTAGGCCTGCACAACCGACTTCAGCGGGCATTTGATAGACGGGTTTGCCTTCCCGGGGTTTTGAGGGACATTTGACTCTTACTGTTGTGGTGTCACCCACATCTCAGCTGGTCAGGGTAGAAAGGTCAAAGACATCACGGTCGTCCCTCAAGGGAAGGCAGGGGCAGACCATAGGCATTCCCCGCTATCCAAGGAGGCTTCCATAATTGCAGAGCTGGTACATAGCGCTCTGAGACTGGGCTCACCCAAAGAATCGCCACGTCCTGCTCATGGCTGCTTTAATTCCTCACTTCCATGTATTGGGCATTTTGTTCGCCCCTGGCCGCTACCTGCACAGACCAGGAACGGTCAGTCTGCAGACAACATCCACTCAGCAAGCTTTCTCTTCGGACTTCCACATAATGGATTTGCTAGCCAAGCGTTCCATTTCATGTTGATGAGACGTTTTTCTACCTTAGTCTACAGACATCCACTCTGCAGCTTTTTACTTTGAACTTCCACGTAATGCATTCGCTAGCAAAGCGTTCCATTTCATGATAGTGATTCGTTTCTCCACCTTTTGACTATACTCACTCAATGAATTTTTCTTTATAGAGACTTGCATCGTAGCCATTGTGTGCAATTAGGACACTTTTTGGAGTAACGCTCACGAGGCAGGCTACATGTGCTGCCGGCTCAGCATCTTACCTCCATGCAGTAGAGAGCGAGTAACGGGCAGGCCCTCTCATCCGGGGGATCCCTCATATCCCTCATCTGAGAGCCTTAGAACAGGTGTCTGAACTAAGCATGTAGCGTGCTCAGCACCTCACCTCCATTTTTCAATGGGTGAGTATCGGCCCGGCTCTCTCATCCGAGGGTTTATGGCTTAGAGCCTTTCAGCCATATCCCTCAGCAGAGAGCCATAAAGTATGTATCCGGACCAAGAATTAGTGGCATTGTGCACCTGTTTCAGACTTTGACTGCCTATCCTCAGTCTACCTGCAGAGCAGCAGGTTGTATCCCTCTTGGTCTGGTCCCTATCCCAAGACCTGTCCGACACGCAGTTGTGCTTCCGTCGGCAGAGCTCTTGGGGTCATTGGGCCATGCAAGCCCCTCTACCACGACAAGGTGGAGACACATCAGAGGGGACTGAATGGTTCCATGTGCAGTGAGGACCTATTAATGATAGATAAGACTAAATAACCAAACAACTGGCTAACCAGCCAACCAACAAACTAACTAACCCTTGAATGACAGATCAGATTAACTAATCAATCAGCCAAATGACAAACTAACCTAAGCCATGAATGACAATTAAGAAAAAAATAAGAGATACAAATCTATATGATAGTAGGCACAAGGTGATTGCTGACTGGGCTTCATTCTGACGTCTGCCGACCAGTTTATTTGTTGTGTCTATAATTTCAATTCAAGGAGCAGCATCTATGATAATTTTATTATCATTATTTCTAATTCTGTCTCTTCCAGTGACACTAATAGCCTTTCTGAAGTGTATTATATTGACATGTAATGAGGTTCTTCTGTTGTTATGTAGACAGTATTCATGTTTGGCATTGGTAGCAGAGTGTTATTGAAGTATACTATTTATAACTTGTTGCTTGACTTTTGTACTGATGAGTGTATGCTTAAGTAAAGGTGATTGTTGGTAAGTCAATTTGTTCACTGTTTGACATCTTGTTTTTATTTCTCTGTCAAGTCTTCCATCTGTAGTGGAAATACTACCTGGATACTTGAACCCTGGGACCTGTTTCACTATGGTGTTATGTATGTCTATGTTCACAGAGTGCAGTGATCTACTATATAAATGAGCATCAATTATGAACTTCATGTGATTCCAGATTCAGATGGTCTGCCATGGAGGGTGAGCTGATCCTGTCAGACTAAGTCAGTAGTGATTAATCTCATCAAACTGTAAATGTGAGTTTACAAAAACACAGTCTGATGTAAGGTAGAAATACATTCCTGGCACTAGGTCTGATTACATTCAATCACATTATGTCCCATTCAACCTACCTGGGCTATAATTCAGACATATAATGTCTGCTATCATTTCAGAAAGCAGGTGTTTGATTTCTATTTCAGGAAATCTAGCATGCTTCTCTACATATGTGTAGCCATGTTTATTTCAGAGAATCTAAGATGCTTGAGTACATACCTGTTACTATTTCCAACAACAAGTTTATGCAAGGCATATTTCAGAGAATCTAAGATGCTTGAGTACATACCTGTTACTATTTCCAACAACAAGTTTATGCAAGGCATATTTCAGAGAATCTAAGATGCTTGAGTACATACCTGTTACTATTTCCAACAACAAGTTTATGCAAGGCATCTTTGGAGATAACATGACCACATACAAGCCTCATGGGAGGATTCTGCTCTGTACTCTGCTGTCGTAGGATGGGACAAGCAAAGATGGAGTGAAACCTGTAGTCTTGGCCCAGGTCAATTTCAACCTAAAAGTTCCAAGAAATTTTCAAACATCCTGTAACAAGTACAATTTATACTTGCATCAAAGTAAAAAAATCATAAAGAACAAAGAGGGTAATGTTAGAAATAAAGATAAAATAAACAAAAGGAAGCAGTCTAACTAGAGAATAATTAAACATAGAAATATTCTCTGCAACTGGTCTTCGGAAACCCTTTTCTGACTTAAAACATGCTTAGAATATACATATTCGCATGGCTGTGAGACACTCAGAAAAGCGATTGCAAAGAAAAATCACATAATTTTAAATTACGTACTACAGAAGAATGTTGGAGAGAAAGAAAGATTAACATTGGCGTATTGAACACACTAAACATTGAAAACACTTGGCTCCTATGCAGCATCGCAGTACTGCATACAAATTGCTTCACATCAAATAAGACATTATGACCTGGAAAGGATAGGAATAGAAAATAGTAACATGGAACATGTGACAGAGGACGCTCCATTCAACACTGGCTTCAGGACACTACAGACAGTACACATGCAGCTACCACAGTGCTTCTCAACCTTTTTTTGGCCCATGCACCCCTTCACCATATGTTCAGAATGTCATTTCCCCCACACACCCACCCACCCACACAGATTGAGAGAGAGAGAGAGAGAGAGAGAGAGAGAGAGAGAGAGAGAGAGAGAGAGAGAGAGAGAGAGAGAGAGAGAGAGAGAGAGAGAGAGAGAGAGAGAGAGAGAGAGAGAGAGAGAGTACGTACAAATGGAAACCAAATTTAATAACACACACTAGAACAAGTCTCTGGGAAGGTTAACCCGGTCAACAAATGCCCGCAGAAGTCGGATGTGTCGGCCTGACGGCGCAAAAACGCAGCTCTGCTGTAAACAGGCACAACGCAGTCACATCCGGAAAAAAAATCCGGATGAATGCAGAAGAAGAAGAAGAACAAGTCTAGACGTCTACATAAAATGTGATTTGCGGGTCTACTTACGTTATAAAACAAATTTCAGAAGAGAGAGAAGTACAGAACAGTAAAGAAAGGAGGGAAAAACAACATCAAGTAATTGGTTCTTGTGTTAACGCAATCTTGAAATAATCTTAATTCCCCCACTAGTAAGGTTCCCCCAAACGTAAGGCTCAATAGACCTGATTTGTACAAGCATTGTTTGGGCTTACCTTCCCTAGCCTTGAACTGACCCAAGTCTACCTACAAGGCAGCATGTATGTGTATCTCACTTTGTCTGGTTCCTATCCCTTATCCCTTACCTGTCCAATAAGGAAGACCTTGCCAATGGCTATACCACCATCAGCATAACTCTAAGGATCTTTTGTACATGTAAACTCCTCAATCGCTTCAGAGTAGAAACATTGAAGAGCGAAAATGTAATAAATGAGGGTCTCAAGAGTGATGAGAAAATACAAGCCTGACAGAGACAAAATGAGTATACAGGAGAGGAAAAACTGTTCCCTCTTGCACATCAAAGATGTGACGCACGTAGACTATGAAGATGTAACTAAACCTATGTTTTAGGTCTGCCCCACTCTGAATCCATCACTGTCTTGGGTGTCCTCTGTCTCGTTATTGGTATTTCTATATAGGCATAAATGTATTTGTAATTATATAATTGCAAACGTCAATTTGACAAGTTTAACCCTTTACAGGGCGTAGCGGCTAATAGCGCCCGATGCCTTAAACGTGCATAGCGCCTGATCGCGTCCGATACTATTATGCATTGTAAAAACGCGATCTCTCAGCTTTCCGACACTTCCGACGGCTACTTTCGCCGACAACTTGACAACGTGGCCGCCATTTGTAAACGCACTACAATGAGTTTGAACGGACTTTTATGGACTATTTTTGATAGTTTTCGGGGTTTTTACGCTTTTTTTCAAAGCGGATTTCGGCGATTCTTCAAGTGATAGCCGAGATTTCGCTAGGTTCAATTTAAATGACATTATAGGGCACGAAGTTGACTGTTAATCGGAGCTAGATATCAGTGCAAAGCGTTACTTTGCATTAGCAGTCTGAGTCGGACTTTAAAGAAAGTGATTATGATTCTGAAAATGTGTTTGTAAATTGCCGTATAGATGATGGAAAATCACAAATAACATGCTGTATTTCGTAAATATTTGTGTTCATATATGGATTACCAACAACAATCACGTGAGTAACATATTCTGCATGCTTTTCCCTTCATTGTGTTGTTTATTTAACTAAAATTGGTTGACCAACACCTTATTTGTGATGTTTTTACTAACGTGACCCGAAATGTTACCAAACCTGAAAAAATCTTGCCCGTTCAGGGCTAGAAAACGGACAAGCGTCTGCCCTGTAAAGGGTTAAGTAGCTGCATAAGTCATTCACGTTAACAAGTTTGCATAACAACTGATTGAAATGCATGATGCTGGCACTTACTGGTAGTTCTTCCTTGCTGCTCCAGACGCCTGCCACCTGCCTGGATTGCATGACTTGTCTGATGGACAACAATGGTGGCAAAGCCCTGCACCCTGCATTGATTCTGCCAGACAAAAGAGATGTTACACTTGTAGAATTCTATGTGCTGCTTCTCACCAGGCAATAAAGATGCATGCTTCCTAGTCTTAACAGTAAATGTAATTCTATGGGCTTGTCCTGTCACAGAATTGAAAGTGCTCCTACACTGATATTTTCTGTGGCAATATATTTCTCACAATGAGGTTGTTAGTTGCCTTATAATACAATGCCTTTGTAAACATTCACTAATAAGCTCTGTGACGAAGGGATTAAGGGCGTAATTTGTAATCCCCCATATTGCGTTCGAAACACAGCTGAGGGTGATTTGGCAGCAGACCGCCTTGCGTTAGTTATCATACAATGGTATGTATGAGTGTCGGTCGTTCAGACAGCAATGGCAAACTACCTAATGTAAACTTGTCCCGCAATCACAACCAGCCACACAATGTTGTAGTTAACTGCTACATCCTGTCAAGAATATGCAAGCAACAACTCAGCGGTAATGTACATTATTTTCTTCTTTTTATTCATTTATTCCAAAAAGCCACCTTCTTGTGGTGTGAACAAATGTTTGGATTGATTGCAATGTCATGTAAAGGACATCCAACGAACTTAACAGCACAACCAGAAACTGGTTTATGTTTCTTGAAGCTATTTTCAGCAAAGACGCAAATTAGGCATAGTAAAAGACAACGTTCATTACAATAGTGTAGCACAGGATTTGTTTGAAAGTGTGAGAAACATTGATATTAAACATGCACTTACCATGACTAATTAAGAGGAAAATAAGCACAATTATTGCATGATTCTGAAAAGTCACAGATATTAAATATGTGCAGAACAATCAGACCTCCACACTGCATGTGTTAAGAGAAACAGCATATAATGGCATGCTGGCCAAAGTGCTAAGATACTGCTTCTAATTCATCAATCAATCATATTTCAGTTCATGACATTTTTATTTCAGAAACACAATCAACAGCTGACAATACAAGACATGACACTTGACTTACCCAACACTCAGTGGGCTTTCAACGGACAGACCAAGCAAGCTACAGGCATCTCGTGTGAAAATGTCACATATTTCTGCCCAGCTGGAACCCTCAAACAGAAAAGAATACGTGGAGTTTTCTATTCCTTGCTTGAGGTACAGCAGGGAGCCCATCAACAGCTGCATATCTGTCAGTAAAATCATTCACACCATGTGCTCAATAGAAGTTTATTTTTGGTATAATTATAAAAACGCCTGGGAAAAAATATAGACCATGTGTGAAAAAATAACATGATGTCAATAAGTGCTCATGACATGAAGTTGGAAAAAATATAGACCATGTGTGAAAAAATAACATGATGTCAATAAGTGCTCATGACATGAAGTTAAAAAAAATATAGACCATGTGTGAAAAAATAACATGATGTCAATAAGT
Organism: Cepaea nemoralis; assembly: GCA_014155875.1. NCBI lineage: Eukaryota > Metazoa > Mollusca > Gastropoda > Stylommatophora > Helicidae > Cepaea > Cepaea nemoralis. The sequence goes on from JACEFZ010019206.1 coordinate 1,120,767, forward strand.
GCTCATTACATGAAGTTGGAAAAAATATAGACCATGTGTGAAAAAATAACATGATGTCAATAAGTGCTCATTACATGAAGTTGGAAAAAATATAGACCATGTGTGAAAAAATAACATGATGTCAATAAGTGCTCATGACATGAAGTTGGAAAAAATATAGACCATGTGTGAAAAAATAACATGATGTCAATAAGTGCTCATTACATGAAGTTGGAAAAAATATAGACCATGTGTGAAAAAATAACATGATGTCAATAAGTGCTCATGACATGAAGTTGGAAAAAAGTATGAACATTGAGGACAATTCTGCCAGGAAGCAACAATGAAACCTTCTAGATCTGTTACCATTTGGATTCAATTTCGATTTCCAATATTATTTTAAATTCCTGAGAGACTTGTTTCAGTTGTTCAATTGGCTGTGAAACTATCAATTCAAGCTTCAACCTCTTCTTGTAGATCATACCAAGGAGCTCCTTAGCTCATTGCATGAATAGAACTGTCAATGAACCCAATGTGTATGTGTCTGATTTTAAACATGCTACAAATAACCTGTTGGTAGATTTCTAACTGTAAAATGTGACATGCACAGCTGATGCCAATCTGCTATGAATGATTTCCAACTGGTGAGGAATTATTAAGTGTCATACACACACGTAAAATCACATCATGTGACAAGAGATGCATAAGAAATGCAGCTGGAAAAACAAGAAGAGATAGAGAAACAATTGAGAAACTCAAAGAAGTGTAGGTATTACTGATGATATAGAACAAAGAATTAAATGGTTCTGACATTTACTTAGAACAAGATCAGTCAGTGGCTAGATTGTTCTACGTAAGAACATTGGGATATGAGGTGAGAGGATGACTCAGAAAGAGTTGGCTAGATGTAGTTAAAGAGAATTGAAGAAATAAAATATTACAGTACAAGCAACAAGACGAGCGATACACAGAAAATTACATCTGCCTCTACTCTGCAATGATCCACGGCAAAAGCAGTAGGACAGAAGAAGAAGAAGAAGAAGAAGAAGAAGAAGAAGAAGAAGAAGAAGAAGAAGAAGAAGAAGAAGAAGAAGAAGAAGAAGAAGAAGAATTATAAACAACGGCAACATGCACACAAGTTATTGTGAGAGTGAGCTAGGTAACCGATCCACTACTCTGGCATCAAAGGAGATTATAACATGGCCACCCACGCTTATCGGCAAGGCACATGATGTTAATGAAAGGTCCTGGTACTCAGCAAACCACTACCAACTACTGAGTGAAAAGACAGTTCTCCTGATGACAGACCACAGCAAAACTCTATTCAACGCGTGACAAATCATTGTGAAATTTGTCACTGAATGTGTATCCAGCTAAATGACAATACTTTTCTATGAGGGAAAATTTTGCTACTTGTGGGGTATTCTATGTCATGAAGCATTTATGTAACTAGTAAAGTATTGTTACTTGTTCACTGATTCAATAATTTATTTGCATGGGGCTTGTATACTTTTTCCATGGTTGGATCTTTGTTAGGAACATGCTGCTTTCTGCAAATTCACAAGTAGAAGTCCTAACCAAGACCATGATACTAGAAATAAGCCGCACATTCTTCTGTGACAGCGTTTTAACTATACTGAAGGACTAATTTGCTTTTACCCGGGAAGGTTACCCCGGTCAACCTGGCCCACAGATGTCGGATGTGTCGGCTGAAAGGCGCATGTATCAGTTCTGCTGTAAACAGGCACAACGCAATTATGTCCGAGTGAGTGTCAAATGTCCCTCGAAACACCCAGGAAGGTTAACCCGGTCAACAAATGCCCGCAAGTCAGATGTGTCGGCTGAAAGGCGCATGTATCAGTTCTGCTGTAAACAGGCACAACGCAATTATGTCCGAGTGAGTGTCAAATGTCCCTCAAAACACCCAGGAAGGTTAACCCGGTCAACAAATGCCCGCAAGTCAGATGTGTCGGTTCAAAGGCGCAGTATCACAGCTCTGCTGTAAACAGGTACAATGCAATCACGTCCAAAAAAAACACTCCTGTTGAACGCAGAAGATCTGCTTTTTTGGGGAAGTCATACAAGTTCTGGCAGTTCCTCAGGCTACATGCGATTAACTCCAATGGTGCAACCCACGATGAATGAGTCATAATACATAGAAGTGAGGTTAAGCGAAGTGCATGAGACTTCCTTTGGTTAAGTCCAGATCCAGAGCATCATGCATATTTCTGCATTGTGTCCTTGGATGGCGGAAAATGACCTTGTGATGTCTTTGCCTGTCCTTCAGGATGTAATATCATGCATGCAGCTGTTCTGGTCTGGCTAAATAGGATAACCAATATTATGATGAAGCCGGGCGTGTTGGTCAAAAGGTGCAAATGCAGCAAACTCACTCCTTGGCATGAAATGTCAGTAGTATGCACAGTGTATTTGTAATCTATGTGTGTGTGTATGCATACATAAGTGTGTGTATGTATAGGTTTTACCTTACATTGTTGTTGTTGTTGTTAGGCAGGTCTTGAAACGATCTCACCACTGTTTCTGAATTCATATTATTTCCAGCTAGTTACAGGCTAGATGTATAAAAGTTACTTAAAAGTCGACTGGGTTGACTTCATTGCACCGGGTTTTTTCCCATATGGCTCGGCCTCTTTCCGCAGTGAAGAAAGCGTTGCACAAAGCACGAACTCCGTAGCTCTAGCGACGACCCACAGGACTCCGAAAAATTTAACTCGTGAACCAAAGGACGCGGCCCGGAATCGAACCCACAATCTTCGGAGTCTGAGTCAAACGGCTTGACCACATCACCACGGAGACTCCCTACAGGCTAGATGTTTGCCCTGGTGAAGTAATTTAAGTAGACATTGGTAGATGGAATACAAACTTAATCATTCTCAACAGAAATCATACAAGTACATAAAACAAACAGGGAAAACCACATTCAATCAACACACAGAAATACCTTTAGTGTGTAGCTCAGCAAAAGGTGCCAGCTTACGGGCATATTCCAGAATCTCTCTCTGTTTAACAGCCCCGTATCTGATGAGCTCAATAAATCTGAGTCTGTGAAGTTTGAAGTCCAGAGCAGAGTTTCTTTTATTTAACTCTTCTTTATTTCTCTCAGCCCATCTGCAATGCACAATTAAATATGTATTACAGACTATAACAATTCTGCATGCAAAAAATTGCATCTACCAGAATATTTCACACAATTATACACAGCTGTTAACCCTTTACAGGGCAGACGTTTGTCCATTTTCTAGCCCTGAACGGGCAAGATTTTTTCAGGTTCGGTAAAATTTCGGGTCGCGGTAGTAAAAACATCACAAATAAGGTGTTAGTCAACCGATTTTAGTTAAATAAACAACACAAGGAAGGGAAAAGCATGTAGAATATGTTACTCACGTGATTGTTGTCGGTAATCCATATATGAACACAAATATTTACGAAATACGGCATGTTGCTTGTGATTTTCCGTCATCTATACGGCAATTTACAAACACATTTTCAGAATCATAATCACTTTCTTTAAAGTCCGACTCAGACTGCTAATGCAAAGTAACGCTTTGCACTGATATCTAGCTCCGATTAATAGTCAACTTCGTGCCCTTTAATGTCATTTAAAATGAACCTAGCGAAATCTCGGCTATCACTTGAAGAATCGCCGAAATCCATTTTGAAAAACAGCGTAAAAATCCCGAAAACTATCAAAAATTGTCCTTAAAAGTCCGTTCACATTCATACTATCGCGTTTACAAATGGCGGCCACGTTGTCAAGCTGTCGGCGAAAGCGAAAGCAGTCGTCGGAAGTGTCGGAAAGCCGAGAGATCGCGATTTTACAATGCATAATAGTATCGGCCGGGATCGGACGCTATGCGCGTTTTATGGCATCGGCTGGAATCGGACGCTATGCCTTGTAAAGGGTTAAGAGTCTGAAGCATTTAAAAAACTTCTTTTCGTATGAAAGTAAGAGTATTTCTATGGCAGATAAATTACTCCATGGCGATGGCGTTGCGGACACGATTCTTGATGCCGCTTACCCATGTTTGAAACACAGCGGCGACCGATTTGGCAGCAGACCGTGCCGCTCTGGTATGGGAGCCGGTCTTTCAGAAAGCAATGGCCAACTATTGAACATAAAAACTTGCCAAGACATCAACAATGGCAGTAAAATGCTGGTGTTGACTGCAACATCCTGTAAAGGATATGCAACTTTAAAAAAAAATGTTTATAGATATAAAGTAGGCATGACATTGTAAGACTGATGACCAGTTCTCTACCTCATACACATAAAATCGTAGCATATTAATCAATCATGATTCATCTTCTATGTGTTATATAGTTCATCTTCCTTAGCTAATAACAACTACCATGCCAATAATTAATATTAGTGAGTCATGTAACGATTCCTGCACATTTCTCATGCATTTTAATGTATATAATAGTTTTGTTGTATAAGATTAGCCTCATAAGTGATGTGCTAAAGACATAATGTATGAAAGGAGAAAGACAAGAAAGGCAGAATGTTAGATGAGCTTGCATGTCCAATTCTCAACCTTTTGAAAATAAAGTGTATTTTATTATACGTTTATACATTCATACGTTCTAGTACCCACATACGAGGGGGCTTCAAATCAAAACCTTAAAAGTGTGATAGAAATTACAATTATCATGCCATTGTTTTGTAACCTGTCAATATTGTTGTTCAGGATTTCAAGAGTGTTCAGCATGTGACATCACCATGCAGATGAACATGGTGATGTCATAAGGACAGTTTAAAGATGGCCGCCCCATTCTGACATACACCAAAGAGGAGCAGCATTAAGTTATCCATTTTCTGATTAGTGAAGGGTGGAACCTATAGAAATTCATAAGTAAATGAAGGTCCAGTATGGTGGTGCATGCCTGTCAGTCCAGCAAGTGTATGAGTGGAGTAGGGAGTTTCAAAATGGCGTGATTTTTGTGACAGACTGTTTACAACCGGATCAGGAACACTGAGTAGTGACCCCAGGGTATGTTTTTCTACAAGAATCCAAGCACTTTATCGGTGCTAGAGTATTTGCATTGAATGCATTGGTGACTACATTGAAATATGATACATTTGTTCTTTAGTTTTTCAGAATATATTCACCAAAAAAAAACATTTAAGGTTTTCATTTGAAGCCCCCTCATAGTAAAGCTGAATTGACACTAGATCCATCATGTGTGGTCTAAAACAACACCTCACTCTGAAATTGAACTCAAGACTAGTGATGGCAGACATGTACACTAACAGCTATATAATAACAGTTTCTATGATGAAACAGATTTACTACTCTCTGGTTAGTACCAAAGATATTTCTTCCCTTGCCTTTTTTTTCCACTGCCTCTCCCATGTAGATATATTTACAAAGTTACTAAGTTGCTTCAGTAATAGTGTTTGTATATCTGCACTAAATGTTTAAAAACTAATAATTGCTTTCTTTAAAAACTGAAATACCAGATGCCATGTTTTAACATTCAAATTAAGATTAACACAGAAGTTGATTATCAGGAAATAATTATGTTCATTAAAGTATATTAAAATTTTTAACCATTAGCAAAACCAAACAGAGTGCTCGGAGCAACAACATAATAAATGGAGACAATTGTATTGTTTGACTGCTTGAAAGGAATTTGCAAATAACAAATACAGTTCACACAAGAAACAATGAATAAAACTGAGATTTCACAGCATGGTGAAAATTGAAACAAAATAAAATAACATCAGGCAAAGGAATCCTCATCTCATCTTGTTCCTCTTGTACCTTGCGGTGTCGAGGTGAAGTATAAACATAGTGAGTGTCCGCTTATGGGCTTCATGTATTGATACTCCCATGGACTCTTATTCCCTGCGTCCATTGTTTACGTGGTCGGCCTCTTCCTCTGGTCTGTACATCATTGCTTGTTGTGGTATACTGTTAGTTGGTAGCCTCCTTGCATGGCCAAACCATCTGACTTGCTGCCTTCTAATAAAATCTAGTGCAGCAACAACCCCCACTTTTGTCCCGATTTCTTCATTTCTGATCTTATCTTTTCTTGATACATTGAGTATTCTTCTCAGGAATGCCATTTCTGTTATTGTGATTTTTCTTTTCTCTTTACTGTCATTGTCCAGTTTTGGCATTGGTAACATAGGGTTGGTAGGAAGAATGCACTGTAAAGTGATTTTTTAGTAGTTATTGATATAATCTAACAGTCAAGGAAAGATATTAACAAGTGCAATACTAATACAAGGCATTAAGACAATAGCAATGACTTACTCTAAGGCTGGATCCAAATTATGCTGTCTCAAGGCTTCAAGGATTCGATGAAGCTCTAGAAAAGGTTCTTTTCTTTCATGTGACAACTCTAAGTGAGCATCCTGAAATTATAAAATGTAATTATGTAACAAACTGTGTACTTGTAACTGAATTAGGATGTTCAGATTGCCTAGTTTCATCACATTATTTCACCATATTTCAAAGCAACATCCCATGCAGAAAGTTTTAGTTTAGTCGATGGATCAACATCACCGCACACGGGTGTAACCCATAAGTACTCCGTTCTCCTCCTAACTCAAACTTGAGTCTGGAGAAACTCAGCTCAGTGCACGAACTCCGTAGCACCCGCGAGAATCCTGAAATACTTTGGGTAGATTTTTAACTCGAAATTTTGCCCGGGCAGCGCCGTTAGGCTACTCTTTTCCGATTTCCAACTGCCAAGGGATTTTTTACGTGCGCAACAATACACACGGGCGTCTGATCTCACCAGAGACCAAGGGTTATTTTATTACTAGAAGTCCACGTGAAATAAATCCCGGTCCTCACCGCGGCTTGAACCCGGGACCTCCAGCACTCGAGGCGGACACCATACCTAAGTTATCAGTTATCAGTTGGGGTATCTTCATTGCACTCCTGACAGGTCCATAGGTGCTCAGATCCTCCCCCCAGCATATGCATCAGCGTCCGGTGGCTAATAGTGCCAGTTCTGTGTTGGTTGACGAGGCACCTCGTTTTCCCAATGTACCTCTCGCGCTTGGACGTGCCGATTCTTACTCCCAAGTCTTTCATGCTGGGCAACGATGTGGATTCACTGACGTCAAAGTCCTCTGTTCTCGTCATATCTTTAAGGGCGTTAATAACATCGGCACGATCCATGGGCTGGCCATCTACAGGGGGTGCAGAGCCAGCCAGTTTATCAGCTCGTTCATTTCCCTCGACTCCCGCATGTCCCGGGATGAAGATGAAGGTGACTTTACGGACAACAGACTTCCACAGCGACTCAGTCCACTGTCTGCGTACAGCTTCGACCTTCTGAATCATGCTAATTGAGTCACTTAGTACACACACGTTGGTATAATGCTGTGATTCCAGCCATATGAAAGCCTGTGTAACTGCCATCACCTCCATCGTCATGCTTCTCGTGGTCATAAAGTGGGCACCACTGGATTTTTGAACGGTTCGGCCCGCTGAACGGGCTGTAAATGCCCACGCACTTTTCTGCTGCTTTACAACAGATCCATCTGTATAGATGAGCACTTCGGGCCTATCTGAGTGTTCATAGATGAGCGCTTTAACCTCTGCATTGACAGCGGCAGGGTTCTGCTCTCTGCATCGTCTCTCGAGTGTGATAATGCAGGAGACTCCCGCCTTGAATCTCCCTTGGGAGTCTCTGTGGCTAAGTGGTCAAGCCGTTTGACTCATGCTCCGAAGGTTGTGGGTTCGATTCCGGGCCGCGTCCTTCGGTTTACGAGTTAAATGTTTTGGAGACTCCTGTGGGTCATCGCTAAAGCTACGGAGTTCGTACTTTGTGTGACGCTTTCCGTGCTGCGGAAAGAGACCAAGCCATATGGGATAAAACCCGGTGCAATGAAGTCGACCCTGTCGACTTTTATGCAGGAGAAAGTGCACTTAAAAGCCGGAGGCACCGACACCCATTCCTTGCCGGGGTTGATACTGGTAAGACTGCAGACCTGTCTGACGACATCTTCAGCCCGACCCATCCATGATTTGCCCCTCTTTAGCCTGTTACCCTTTTCTCTGAATATAGCATCATGCAGAGGGTGCTGCTCATCTGCACTTATTTTTAAGTATGCACGAGCTCTCCAGATCTTGATCCTGTGTTCCATTGTCGGGAAGTCAAGGAGGTATCTCATTGCTACACAGCTGGTGTCTCTCGTGCAGCCAAAAATGATGCGCATGGCTTCGTTTTGTACCTTTTCAAGTCTTCCAATCTGTGTAGGGCTGACAGTGAGGATGGCCAGGGCATACTCGATGCGTGAATGCACCAGTCCTTGAAACAGAAGTATTAGCAGTCTTTGCTCGATATTGGCAGTTGTCATGACTCTCATTGCTGACAAACCTTTTCGAGCTTTCATTATGACATAATCGACATGATCTCTGAAGGACAGTCTACGATCAAGCCTCACGCCAAGATATGTCATTGACTGGGTTCTACTCAAACTGCTCCCATCCATTCTTACTGCCGGCAGGTCTGTGTTCACAATATGGTTGTTTAGGGAGAACCATGTAACTGATGCCTTTGCAGGGTTGACAAGGGCGCCGGCATCAGCACACCATGAGGAAATTCGATCTAGTTTGCCCTGCATATCATTGGCAACCGCCTGTCTATCTAGACCCTGTCGATACACGAGAATGTCGTCAGCAAATGACAGAGTCCCCTCCCATCCAACTGTTGTTCAGTGATCGGCACCGTATAAGCATTGAATAGTACTGGTGACAGTGGTGAACCCTGCGGCAATCCTGGACGTATCGTTATTGGCTCAGAAGACCAACTCCCGCATCTTAGCACCACCTTCCTTTGGAGCAGAACTGCAGCTATCCATCGTATAAGGTGAGGGTGCACTTTCATTCTGAGGAGGGTTTGCATTAAGTGCTCAAAGGATACTCTATTGTATACGTCCTCTAAGTCTATGGCGGCCGCACATGTCTCTTCTCTGACCTGAAATCCTTCGTAAACATCTTGAGCAAAGACCGCCGCATTCAGCCATGACTCTTTGTTACGTCTGTATCCTCCAAGTGTGGGCGGGAAGCAGCTGAGTTGTTCCAAGTCACAAGCAAGTCTGTGTGCTACAATTTTCTCCAGCAGCTTGCCAACAGTGTTCTGCATCGTAATGATTCTGTAGCCGATTATTTTGGAATGGTCTCTGTTCGGTTTTGGCAGCGGCAGCAAGTAGCTATGTAGCCATTCCTCTTTGATTGGACCCCTCTGGATACTGGTGTTGAATTCTCTGGCCAGTTCTTCCATGACATCATCTGATATCACCAGTAGGTCACCATATCGGATGCTGTCTGGGCCTGGGGCGGTGTTAGTTGATTTCTTGAGCATCGCACGTATTGTCTCAGCTGTGATTATGCATTCTTCGTCTGTCCCGACCCCTCGCACAGCTGAGAGTGTCGTTGTAGTCTGTCTGGCGGGCTCGTCTTTCTGGTCAGTCTGTTATATGTAGCGTGCAAGAAGGGCCTTACCTTTATCCGCATCCGACTTTTTCCATTTGAGGTCTGTACCTTGAAAGTCCGGAATACCCCTACGTTGTGCAGCGCTGTTCATACTCTTATAAAGGCGCCAGAATGTCGTGAGAGATCGCTCGGAGCACACCTTCCTGCAGAACTCGTCCCATTTCTCGGCCTTGGCCTGTTTGGCGCAGGATTTGAATAAAGTCATCGTCCTATGGACCTCAGTCTTCAGGTCCGCCAACTCAACCTGTGGCATGTTAGCCTTTCTGGCTTTTTGCCAGTCTTCGACAGCCTGCCTCTTTCCCAGCCATGCCTTCTCGACCTCTCAATTCCACCATGGTGGCTGCAACCATCTTTCTTGTCTCCTGCGGGAGGAAGTTAGTTTTCTTCTTCTGATCTTGCTTATGGCATCTTGACCAGTGTTGTCGTACGGGAAGGCATTTGTCTTGTTTCCCTGACTCCTGGCCCTGTCTTTCTCGATCAGGATGATACAAGGGTAGTACCATACCTCGAGACCACGCAACCCCCTGAGAAACCCCCATGCAGAAAAATGTATACATTCTAGCCAAAATGCTATGTTGGCATCCATACGTTCCATTTTTTTTACGAAGTGAAAATATACGACCTCTTTTCAATGAAGTGACTTCAACATTAATTTGATTATCCCTATGTGGCTGCCAGGTGTTGCAGATCTAAATCAGAGTTTCAAATGACAAACTACCAAATACGGTGGAACAGTATTTTCTAAGCTGTTATAAACATTAACCAGGCCTGGGAACAGGCACAATTCTATGTGTAGAAAGTGTCAAAGACATTAGGTTACAGGTTTATGCAATGAGATGTTCTTCCTCCTGTTCTTCTTCTCACTTCCACATCTAATAACTCAAACAATGACAGTAGGCATCTCAAGGCTTCCATTTCTACCAATTATTTTTGGACCTTACTCTTCACGCTGAGGCATGACGAAGCTGACAAGTTAATTGGGTTAGCCACTGTAACAGAAGGCCACCTAATGGATAGAAAAGACATAAAGCGTGCCCTGGAAGAATCAGTCAGATTGGAGGAATTTACTAGGTGTGAATCAACAGCAAGTGTCCAAAATATGGGAAGTTTGGACTGAGAATTGACACAGCCTGGCAAGAAAACCACACAAACAGCACAAAACACATTCAGCCCACACAGAATTGCTCTACACTCATTGTTTCTGAGATCTGCATCTTTGGACTTCTCTAGAGTGTGATGAGAATAATCCTTTAATAACTAACCAACTAGTTTACCGTAGAAAGAAACTAGTTATTGTCGCATTCTACATGGTTATTTGCCGATGGGCTGTGCAGGACTGCAGCTGGTTACTGGATGTCACGCAGCAGATGGTTTCTTTATTTTAATTTCCTGCTATCTATTAATTAAAGCTTCAAATTGTGGGATTTTATGTTTTATTTAATTTTTATGCTGGTCTCCCTGGCCAAGAAGTTAACGACGTTGTTCGTAATCCCGTATATCCACGCGGGGAAAACAGCAGCCCGAGATTCGGCAGCAGATCGCGCCGTGCTGGTAACTTAAGGGGATATGTGAGCCGGTTGTTCAGAAAGCAATGGCAAACTGCCGAACGTAAAACTTGCCTAGTACATCAACAGCAGCTGAAAAATGCTGGTGTTGACTGCAACGTCCTGTAAGGGATATGCAACATTAAAATAAAATAATTTTTATGGATACGATTTCTGTGCATCTTTATCCTATTTCCATGTGTATTTTATCTTTGTAAGGTTTTCATTTTGTGTTATATTTCTGCCATTTTAGCACTGTTTCTCACACAACAATTTTGATGGTTACCTGTAAACTGTACTCTATTATAGTAATCTTTAAAAATGTCACTGTCAACACAAGGGCTTCTTAGAAGCCTGTATACATATTTATTTGTACTCCAACACAGATTTTAGTTGTAGCCTCTAGATACTAAATGTGTAGAGGTTTCCCATAAAAGTCTTGACATGGCAGTGGATGCCAGCCCTGGTCTTATCTTGATCTAATTTCTTTAACTGTTTATTCATGTCACATTCTATCTTGTCATTATTTAAGTGAACTGAACTGAGTGTGTATAATGTTTCAATAATGTCAGTTGAATTGTTAAAACTTCCTCATTATTTGTCAATTTCTTTCATGTCAAACTTGATCAAATGCTTTTGTGTAGTCAATGAAGTTATGATACACACTGTATTTATATCAGAGATGTAAGACGTAATGTTTTTAACTTGTGACTTTCTTCCATTAAGTGAGGATATACTTTCCATTGTTTTTCTACATGATTCCACCATGCATAATGCATAATAAATAATCAACATGTGAAAGATGAGGGGCTGAAAGGGTTGATCAGGCCTGGGTGCCCAATTTGTGATTCATTCAAAATAAAGTTTGTTCGTTCATTTGACATATTCCCATATTGTCATTTCCAATAAAAAGATAGCTGGCATTTCAAAAATACACTATTTCTGGAAGACATTCTTCATTCGGGCTAGACTTGTGTATCTACAATCATAATAATGGCACTGAGCTGGCAAGATGAAATAACAGTATTGGGATCAACAAAAACATCTACAATCATCTTCAGTATAGCAGAAATCTCACCTCATTCAAACATTCAGCAATGTCCAGCATGCCCTGCCTTAAAAAATGCTCGCAGATAACCTCATTTAACAAGCGCTGGCGTCTGTCGCCTTCAAATGCACCTTCAGTTATAACAGCAGAAAAATCCGAAGTAAAATTCTGTTTAAAAAAAAAAAGAAAAAGTGACATATGAACTGCTAATCACCAAACCATTTTACAGCAAAATGTTTTTATTATTATTAATTCTTTAAAAAAAAAAAAAAACTATACACAGACATTAACACAAGGAAACATTTAACTAGGAATACAGTCTTCCAATTCAAGAAGTCTGTGCAAAAAAATAGAAAGTATGGCAATGGGTTTTCCATTATCTACCATACACTGCAACAATTTCAGGGCCAAACTTGTAAAGAAAGTAATGGTCAATACTTGCCACAAACCAGACCTTTGGTTACATTATGTAGATGGCATATTGCTACTGGTACTATTGGGGTTGGAACTCTTCACTGGCTTCTGAGGATGGGGACGGAGCGCTTATGGGAATGCCCCGAATGCTGTGATGTCGGTTCATAAATCAATCAATCAATCGTTTTATGGAGCTAAGGAACAGTAAATATGCCACAATTCCTGTTCCACATAACCAAAATCTGGCCTAAATTCACTATGGAAATAGAAAATAACAGAACCTCACCATTTTTGAACGCAAAAGTTCAATGAGATAATTTCTTCTTCTTCTGCAATCAACGTTTGCTGTGCACGTATTCCAGCATAGGTCACAAACAGGATGGAACATTGTAGAACGTAGATGTCAATTTTATAGTACTGTGCCACTTAGGCACTTCCGACTTTAAAAGTTTAAGTTTTTTTTTCTTTATTTCAAGCATAAACTTTTGCCATGGAGTGTGTGCAAAATAGGCTAATCACAATGAGATTAACTGCATCCAAAGCACAAGTGAAAATTCTAATGTTAGTCGTGTCGCCTCAATTAATAAATTACACAATAATAAATTACGAATGAGATAATAACAACTAGGGGTTTACAGTACATAGAAAAGAAACACATACAGACCAAGATCTACATGTGCAGATCAACCATCCAATGAAAACCAAGGCTGGTACTGTTAAGGACATGTTAAATAGTGCCATAGGTCGATGTACATCAAAATGAGCTCTAGAAGAATTACAAAACATAGAAGTACTTTTTCAAAGACAAGGCCACTCTAAGAAATTATCAAGAAAACTACAGAAGACAACAATATGAGTTGTGAGAAACCTAAGCTGAACTATAAACACAGCCACAGTACTTTACAGTGGACGTCTGACAGAAAAACTATGATGAATATGTTACAAGTACAAGATCAGCTTTGTGGCAAGACAGACTCAATAACATAGTACTCAAAAGAAGACATAAATATATATGTGCAAAGGTGTTGTTTACTCATTCAACTGTACATATCAGTGAAACAGGTCACACATTAGTAAAACAATTATATTAACACAAGGCTGCCTTTCTTTAAAACCAGAAAATAGATAGGAAGGTCCATCACTGCCTCTCAATTCATGCCAGCTACACTTTGAGAACAAAAGTGACAAAAACCTGTAAGAGAAACATCAGAGAATCATTAGAAATAGAGAGTTTAGGCTAGCTCATTATGGGCTGAGAACATGTTCAGTCCACATAAACATGATTTGAAATAAGGCATTTCTTCACAGATTTTGGGGTGGAATCAAGAGGTACAACTTGTCAAGACCACAGAACATATGCAGTTGTGAAGAAATATTGTTACTAACACCAGGAATTGGTGATAATCACTAGGCTTGACATAATAAGAACCACTTCAATTAAAAAAGATACAACGTAGGATTCTTTGAATCTGAGAAATAAATCTCTTAAAAATGTTGCTATATTCAAATTGTTCTTTTTGACTGTATAGACCAGAAAATCATTACACATCAAACTAGTCTATAAATTGAATCTGTAATAATGGCAGAGATAGCACTCTCTAGTCTACTGACAGCTGGAGCCTCATTAGTGCAGTAGTTAGCACAGCTGCATGACAGCTCATTGGTCACGTGCTCAAGTCCTCACCGAGATGGATTTAAAAACACACTGACCTGGGTTCCCAAGTGGGCACAGCCTAAAATAGACACCAGGAAATGTCCTGGAATGTAACTGGTGAAATACTGATCACTTCACCCATCCACAGGCATCTGGTCTATACACACGTGGGGCCAGCACCATATACTCAGTATGTCTCCAGATATGTACAACGGTCCTATACTTTTGTACTATTGACCGCAGACAGTGATTTCTGATAGATCTCTGCATGTCTAGGTTACAAATGACCAGCCTGTTTCTTGCTTGCTTAGTATTCTATTTTATTGGCCTTTCACATTCTGCAGATTATGACAATACCACGACAGCCATTGCTACTGTATTGCATTTAGCGATCTTTTGAGTTGTTTGACATCTTTCAGGACTCTTTTATCATTTGTGGGTTTTTTTTAACCAAAAAGCATTTGCAGCTACTGCCTGTGGGGAATGAAGTGTCAGACCTTCACATATTCTAGCCCATGGCATACTGAAGTAGGGTGTTCAGTTCTCTTCCTCACTGCTTTTCTTTTCTGGACAATTCCTAGAAAAGTAACTATCTGATATCCATGTTATGAGGCTGGGTTGACCTCTGAGCTGTACAGGTAAGAAAGAATAGAATTCTGCAACTGCTGGGAACTTAACCTGTACCACTGTCATGGTAAGCAAGCTTATTAACCTCTGTTACTGTGATCAGAGAGAAATCAAAAATAAATTTGTATTTTGAAATCTAAATCAATGCAGTTTGTAAGCACTTACTTTGTCAATGCATTTGCCAAGCTTGGAGACCGAGCCATGAAGTTCTTTGTGTCCAGTGCTAACACTAGTGGCAGCCGATCTTGCCCTATTAATGAAATCTTGTATCGATTCTCTGACCCCATCAGAAATTAATTCATTCTGAGGCTCTGAAAAATAAAAGGACAATTTAAGTAACCTTAAAAAATAGATGCTATGTTACAAGTCCTTCATTTATTATTCCTATATATTCAACATTCAATTTGGAAACTGTGTCATTATTAGCAGTTTAACAAACTAATACCTAACAAGTCACATCATTCATTAGGGAAGACATGGCAGACAGGTTTCAGTGCTCGCCCAGGCTCAGAAGTGACAATGTTCCTTCCCTGCAAAGAGCTAGAAATGTGTATAAACATCACTGGTTTCTGATGATACCACATGTCCCCTGTTTGTCTGGGTAGCGGGATTAGATACCTAGCCTTCTAGGAAAAGGACAGAAAGCAGAAGATCTGGGTGCAAGTTGTTCTCGTTACAAAATCCACGGCAGCTGGAAACTGAAAATTGTAATGCCAATGTCCTGGCAAAATTGATAGGGGATCAAACCTAGCCACAGGCAGATAAAGCCTGCTACTGACACTGCCTAGAAGAAGCAGCCCCTACATACATGGATGTCCAAGTTGGAGACACCGTACTCTGAGTCAGAGAGCTGCATAACTGGGTGTGGTCTACTCTCCTTGAAAAAGAAGACAGGAATAAGAAGATGATATTCTGATGAAGCAGGTAGGCAATTGTTTCCCTCTGTTGTACAGATCCACTGCATAGTCATGGGGAGGGGGTGGGGGGGCTACAAAATCTGTGCTTTGTGCGATGCTCTCAGAAGATAGCTTGTTCTGCGGAGAGAGACCAAGTTATTTGTGGTTAAACCTGGTGCAATGAAGTCAATCATCTTTCAACCTAACTACATATATCTTCTTATTTTCTCTTTCTCAGCTCCACATGAAGATCAGGCCCTTAATCATCTCGTGCCATGCACATATATCCTTAGTCTAACTATCCCATCCTCACCCCTTGTTTTACTGACCTCTTTCAGTCTCAGAAGGTCACAACTAATGCCCACAGTGAAAGCAACAATGACAACAAAATTATTACTTCCACAGTCGCTAAACAACTTTTTATAAAATAATACATGTGATCAAGTACTGTAGACCATGACAGATTTAAAATATATTCCATTCATCATGTGCCTTGCCAGTAAGCGTGGGCAGTCATGATTTGCCATTTCACTCGATCACCAGAGTCGTGTATCAGCTCAGTGTTCTTGTCTTGACCATGCCACTTGGTCAAGGAATCCAGGTATTTACTTCTCTGCCTTCCCCCTTATTCTCTTCCCCTCGATCTTGCCAGTTGTTGCAAAGTTCTCCAATTTATTTCTTCTCATAACATGTCCAAAAGATGTTGAATGTCTACGTCTAATTTCTCTAATCAGTTTACTATTTTCATTTGTTTCTTGTAAGACTTGGTCGTTGGTTTTTCTGTCTGTCAATGGTATTCTTTGCATTCTCTTCAGAAACCACATTTCCACAGCCATCAGATGTTTTTTCAACTTGACTGCTCATTGTCCACACTTCACATCCATACAAAAGTACAGGCTCTATGTAGCACCTCAACGCTCTTTCTCTCGTAGCAATTGACATCTTTTTATTGGTCTATGCCAGGAAGAGAATGCTGTCTCGACCAGGGCAGATGACATAAACTGAGGCGAGCTGTACTTTTGATGCTGCCTGCAGTCTTGAGTTTTATGCCATGAGTTTTCCGGCTTGTTGAATCAATCCCGCTAGATGCGGGCTCTCCATTATGTATATTCTTAGGGTGAAGTTCACATTGCGGCGCTCGTACACATGTATGTTTCTGTGTGCATCAAGAAAGTTCTATGAGCGCCGATACTGTAGGAGTGACGACAGCTACTTCTTTAAGTCAACACAACGCAACTCAATGAATCAACTGGACACAGTTTAAATTCACAGCTTCTTTTGACTCTAGGTGTTTAATAACATATACTAATATTTATGCCACAAACGATACCTAGAGTCCACAATGACTTCGCAATAATAATAATCACATAACCTAATCACAAATGTAGCAGCACATTTGTTGGTCGTGCTACGAAGTTAAGAACTACGTCGAAATTCAACGGTAGCTCAAAACCAACTGACTACCTGCAGGGGAAGTTTGTCTCCTGCTCAGAGACCTGCCTCGATATTCTCATGCAAGGCAAGATTCTCAATCTTCTCATCTTCATGCTGGATTGCATGAAGGTGTAGGCTGTCTGTTTACACCAAGTGGCCCATGACCTACCTTTGGTCTAAGGCAGTCAGTATGTTTTTCATCTTGCAAAAGGCTACCTTCGCAATGGCAATTCTTGTTCTTATCTTTTTTCATATGGTTAAGAACATTCTGACAATTTTAAGATAGAAGTAAAGAACAGATTTGATATACTGTGTGATGCAGAAGTCATATTTCAAGATGTGGTGGATCCTTGGGAAATGTTGAAGAATTCAATCAATTTGGCTGCAGAAACAACCATTCCAAAATGTTTTGGACGTTATGAGAAGAAATAAATTAGAGAACTTGGTGACAACTGGCAAGATCGAGGGGAAGAGAACAAGGCAAGACAGAAGTAAATATCTGGATGGCTTGACCACATGGTCGAGACAAGAACACTGAACTGATCTATGACTCTGGTGATCGAGGGCAATGGCGAATCATGACCGCCCATGCTTACAGGCATGGCGGATGATGGATGGATACTTGATATGACTGATTCCTAGTTATTGATAATGTCTGCAACCCTATCCTCAAGAATTTTAGCAAATAAGGCCTTTGGTGAAGTGAACAAATAATTTGATTAATTCAAAACAATGTTTTCCCATAGTGAATTTGAATAACAAAGACACAAACAATAGATTGCATGATTTATTGCCTGGCATATTTCACTGCATCTCGTGAGGTACATACTGCAAAATTCACACAACGTAAAGTAAATTAACTAGATAAATCCATGAAGCTGAAATATACACATGTTCGCACAGTAATGTCAATTGTCTACCACGGTAATTTTAAGCTGACTAACTGTCTTTCTGTTTGCACAAATCTGGCTTGCGTTGATTGATCATTATTGCTTCTGCAAACTTTAATAAGCGAGTATTTTGTGTGTTAAACAACATACGAAAGGGAGTGTCTATGTTAATCACATGGCTGGCTTTTGAGGATGTGACTAGCAATTGATGGCGCTGGAGGCTTCCGGTGTGTCGGCCCCACTAGGCTTGCATCGCCTGTGTGTCATATTTTGTCGACCCATTGAGGTATGTGTTCTGACACTCTTTTGTTCAGCTGTCTCTCTGTTCTGCCGATGCAGAAGGCCTGGCACCTACATGTAAATTGGTAAATACAATTGTTTTTGGCGTACAGAGAAAAAGGCTCTTCCACTGCTGGTGTGGGAATCAGTGTGGTTCTACACCTAATGACTGGAGTTGCAGCACAGAATGTTCAGCCTACTGCTGCAGTAAGCTGGTCTTGTAGACGTTGCATTACATCATCCCCTCGAAAGGTTAGCCGGATGAATACCTTGAGTTTAGGGACTGTAGTTTCGTCTGGTTTTGGTTTGGGCCGTTGGCAGTGGCGCTTTATAAATCCTGTGGAGTACCCATTCAGGTTTAAGACATTCTTCAGCTGAAGTTAGTAACTAACTAACTTCAGAGTTTCAAATTCCTCTGTCAGTGTATCCTGGGTGCATATCTTTCTAGCATGGTCAAACAGGGTTCGTACATTTGTACTGGACAGGTGTGAAGCTCAGTCCATGTCTCTTTGCGGTACACCGATCTTTGAATTGTGCCGTCTGATCTACGTCTCATTAGAATATCTAGGAACAGCAAAGCTTCGTTGTGTTCGTGTTCCTTAGAGAGATGTTTTTATGCGTCCTGTTCATTATTGTCTGGAACGATGTTGCTTGTAGCTTGTCTGTGGTGATAATTAGTATATCATCCACATAACGACGGTAGAAGACCAAGTTGTTAATGTCTGAGGATCTCTTTTCTTCTAAATGTGCCTTGAAGATGTCCGCTAGAATAGGACCAAGAGGACTCCCCATGGCCACTCCGTCAATTTGGCAGTATGACTTTGTTAGAAAATTGAATTGTATGTTGGCGGTACATAGTAGTAGTAGCCTCTCCAGAATAGACGTTGGTATGCCTAGTTTTAGTTGTTTGTCTTTAATGCGTTCCCTTATTACTTTCACTGTCTCCTCTAATGGAACATTGGTGAATAGGGAGGCTATATCTATAGATGCCATGTGTTTGTTATTTATGTCAATAGTATCCAATAATTCCACCAGTTCGAATGTATTTCAAGTATTTTTGGATTGAAGGACTGTCATACTGGCTTTAAAATTTCGGCTAGCCATCTCGCCATTCGGTGTTGTGCAGAGTTAACCATGGACAGGATCGGTCTTAGCGGGATGTCGGGCTTGTGAAGTTTGGGTAGACCGTACATCTGAGGAGTTTGGGAGCCACGTGGTGTGAGTGTTTTAGCAGTGGCCTCACTGATGAGTCCCGCATTCACAAGAGACTGGATCTCTTTCCTCATTATATTATATATATAAAACAGAGTGTATGTTTGTTTGTTTGTGGATTTGGATGCGTTCGATAACGGTACATCCGATTGAGATGAAATTTTCTACACGTCTTCCTTTCATTCCTGTGCAACCGACTATAATAATTTCTTAATGTAAAATCTTCGACTTATTTAATAACATTTACTTTTCCATTTTCATTATATAATGTCTATATAGCAGGGGGACTTCACTCTAGAAAAGTTATTTCAAGGGGCATAACTTTTAATAACATTTCTATATACTTTATAGTCATATTGTTGGACTTACCTGCACTATTGTTAAACTCTTTGTCTATAGTTATTTTTAGGCATATGAGTTATATTAAATAATGATATAATCTTTAAGGTATTTTTAAAGTTTGCATAAAAATAATGCATTATGCATAACATTTTAACCCATCTTTTTCTGCTTACAAAACTTATCAACTGTCATGTCGGTGATTAAAAACAGTTTTCATTAAAAATAATGAATGGTGTGTGGAAGGACATTCTTTTAAGTTACTGTGCGCCAGGAGCTGGGTGAAACCACGCCGGGTCAGATAGATAGACAGATAGTCGGGAACGGAAGCTTATTTGACTACTTATATGAATGAATTAAATGACATGCTCCCCACCAGGGACTGGGTGAAGCCGGGCCGGGACAGACAGACAGACAGACAGACAGTCGGTAACGGGAACGGGAGCTTATATGACTACTTATATGAATTAAATGAGATGCTCCACACCAGGAGCCAGGCGATGCCGGGCAGGGTCAGACAGACAGACAGACAGACAGACAGACAGACAGACAGATAGTCGGGAACGGGAGAGCTTATATGACTACTTATATTAATTAAATGAGATGCTCCCCACCAGGGACTGGGCGAAGCCGGGCCGGGTCAGCTAGTATTATATATATTTAATTAATCCTGGCTGGTGGGGTAAGGCAATGAAAGGAGTCATTTGTATGCTGCCATGGTACAGTTCAACTTCTACTTGTTATCCTTGTAATTTTAACTACCGGGGCATTTAAATTCTGCAACAATTTCCTCTCATAAAAAAACTGTATAAGTTCTGTTGTCTTCTATGAATGCATTCATTCTGTAAATTTAAGGATTTCTTACATAAATAGATGACTTGCCGCAGACTTAAGATTTACAACCCAGTCTTCCAGAGGATTCACCAACTAACCAATCAGCCAGAGTCCTTACCCTTTTAAAATACAACGATGACATAAGTAGCCACTATGTTTCACTTCACCAAATTTTACTGGAATTTTTTGTTTTTTTAGCGCTTACCGTCGGTTATTTGTTTTTGTGTCTCTGATATGAGGACAGTAAGCGTACTCATTATGTTAAATTCCTTGATTATTTTAAGACTGCATTAAAACAGAAACCGATTACCGAGCATTGATGTTCCCTCCATTGTCTACGAATGTTTACATCTTGGCTTCTCAAATGTTTCTTCTTACGGAGATAAAGAGACTGGCTTTTTAAGAATGTCAGTAGACTCGTAAATTCTGTTTTATATATACTTTTGATTTATTGATTGATTGATTTAGGAACCGACATCACAGCATTCGGGGCATTCCAATAAGTGCTCCGTCCCCATCCTCAGCAGCCAGCGAAGAGTTCCAACACTAATAGTTCCAGTAGCAATCTGATTATATGTCCATCTCGCCTTTACTCTGAGCATCGAGCGTCGGCCAGATCCCCTCATCACACCTCGCTGCCTCATTCTTACCAGACTATGGTGATCCATTTGCTCCTCCGAGGTGTACACGTGCACCCACAAGGACACAATCACGTCTGCCTTGTCATGCATCAATACTCCACCAAGATTTGCCGAGCCAGCCAATCTGTTCGCCTGTTCATTCCCTAGCACACCGGCATGCCCCAGAAAAAAGATCCAGGTGATCTTTGCTACCCGTGACCTCCGAAGCGAAGCAAGCCACTCTGCACGAAGCCTGCCTGTCCTCACCCTCCTCAGCATGCTTTCTGAGTCAGTTACAATCACAATGTGTGTATGTATCGTGTTCTCCATCCAGCGGAAAGCTGCACTGACAGCCTCCACCTCCATTCTTAAGCTAGATGCTGTTTCATCATACGCCAGGCTATCCTGCACCAAACGTTGACCATTAGCTTTTGCTAAGAATCCCCAGGCACTTCTCCTACCTCTCAACACCGAACCATCCGTGTAGATAATCACATCACTCGGGCGAGCATTATCCTGAATTAGTTGCTGGATTTCCACTTCCATGGCCCCTGCTGGCCACTCCCTGTTCAATGTGATTATAACTCTGCATAAGTCTGACTGCTCCGCTGGCACTCTGACCCACTCCTCTCCTCGCCTGATGTTCTCCAAGGGGCACACCTCTCTGATCGTATTCTCCGCTTGAGCCATCATGATTTCCCTCTTATCAGTCTCTGACCCTTAACTTCATCCAGCGCCTCATGCAACGGGTGATCTGTGTCTGCAGCTACTCTGAGGTATGCTTTGCCTGCATCACCTTGAGCCTACCAGCAACAGTCGGCAGACCAAGGATGTAACGCATACACACAACTGGGGTGTCTCTGGTGCATCCCAGAATGACCGGCATAGCTTCATTCTGTATCTGCTCTAATTTCACCAGCTGACTCTTTGAGACAGTGAGCAGTCCTAGTCCATAATCAATTACTGAGAGGATCAAGTGCCGATATAGTGTGAAGAGCGTTCTCTGCTCTGTGGCCATTGCAGCCATAATATAGACTTTTGGCATTGATCTAGTGTGAATAATTAAATTGCGCATCCATTTGTACGTGTATTGTGTCATTTTCGACTATTTAGGTCATAGGTAACATCCCAAACTGAAATGATGAAGATTGCATGCTGCCATATAGCGTCGGAGGCGAGTCAATGATTTAGAATTAAATACAAAATTATGGCAAACGGAACAGAATGAGTTAATTGAGAAGCGCATGAATATAAATGTTGCTATATGACGTCACAAGGGAACTACGTTACTATAGAGAGACGTTTGGAAGCATCATGGATGAAGGGCGCACGAAATGACAACACCTGTACATTTACATTAATAGTCAACCGAAGAACTTTATGGATATAATATTTGATATTACAACAAGAGGAGGAAATAACGGCACGATCCGTAGGAAGAAGGAGGTTTGGAAAAAGGGCGCGTAGAGCCGAGGAAATAATAAAGTTTATGGCATCATAATATGCCGGTTCAATGTCAGCTCGAAGTCAGAGGATCAGCTACACGCAGAATTCTGTAAGTCATGTTCTTTAGCAAACGGAAACGTCAAATGATCATGGAACGATACAGAATATGATTTGCATTCGTCATTTACTTCAAGATTCACATGAGATCAAGTCGGCAGCTAAGTTCAAATATTTATTAATTATTATGTATTATATTTTGGACCGCCCCTCCCATTGACACGGGATCAGTCCTGTATTAGTTTAGTCGACTGATCGCCTGCAATAAAGTTTTATTGACGAGGAATACTGTCGTTACTGCGATCATTTCAGTTCAGTTGGATTTATGGTTCCTGTTGATCTGCTACAGTGTTTGTGTGAGGACAGCGAGCGTAAGGATAACTGTAATTGAAGATACAGGCATTATAGCACATACTATGAAGCTGTAATGGGATATTCCAATGGCGGGAAATAGCAGTTTTCCATGTCATAATATATCGATGATCATTTAATATTCTTATGGACTATTAAGAGCGAAGGCAATGATAATAAATACATGTTTGCATTCAACATCCATTCTAGTATTTATGTGTAATTTTTCATCACTTTACTCGGTTGGGATCATTGACAATTTTCCATATTTCCAATGGAACATCTTTTGTCAAAATGCATCTACACCGGCGGCCTCGCATTGACAAGACTGCGAGTGCAGTCCGCGCACGATCTGACGTCATCACAGCATGTGTGGAGATGTATATATCTGTGTGTGTGTGTGTGTATATGAAAGTGTCTATTCCGAGCCAGCTCGGTATAAACTACTCTGTCTATTCCGAGCCAGCTCGGTATAAACTACTCCGTTTATTCAGAGCTGAACTATCACGTGATTTTTCCCGGTCCCGGAAACCCCGGGTGGCCCTGGTCACGTGATTTGCCTAGTCACATGACTTAACGTATGTGACGTCATCAGGACATGAGTGTGGCTATGTTATATACTTTTGATGATTCAAAATCATATCCTCAGTAGCACGGTGGTAAGTGTCTCTTCCTGATAAGCGGGAGCTGTTGGTTCGATTCCCTGCTGGACACATTTTTAAAAAAAAAATTTTTCAGCAATTAATTGGGTGCAAGCGACTTTTTAATAAAAAAATATTAGGAACTATGATTATGAACAGATGTTTTGTCACTTATATTATCTTATTTATATTATATAAAAGTTATCACTTTTTTATGTCTTTCAACACATCTTTCTCATATCTCTGTCTCTCACACTAGCTTCGTTATCTATCTATCTCCTCTTTCTTTTCAACCTGCTTCACATATACCAGGTTTTCCTGCACTTTATGTGCGTAGCATTTCCTTGTTTATTTGTTAATTCATCAGGCCAGTAAGTCGGAAGCCTGGTGTTTGAATTGCCTAATCATGTCTTTCTGAGGCGACGCATATTACTGTCAGCTTGGACCGGAGTTATGAGGCCAGGGTTGTCACTTTTTTTTTGACCAAAAGTATCTAGAAATGGCCCAAACAACATCCATAAATATGTAGATTTCGTTGGAAAGTATCTAGGAAAAATATCCAGATTGAGAAAGTAAGAAATTACATATGTATTGATGTCACTGCCGCTCTCCCTGGCGAAAAGTTTACGGCTGTCGCCGTTATCCCGTATATTCTTGCGAGTAACGCAGCTGCGCCAAAACCAACAGCGGTTCGAGCCGCGCTGTAACTTACAGGGGTATGTGAGCCGGTCGCTCAGAAAGCAATGGCAAACTACTGAGCGTAATCTTGCCTTGTATATCAACAGCAGTTAAAAAATTCTGTAAGGGATATGCAACATTAAAAAGAAAATTGATGTGACTTACCTATAGAATCATGTCCTCATCTTCACTGATGCCTGTCTCACAAGATGCACTTAGCTTGGATGATGAAGTTGAAGCTTCACATTCAAAATGACTCTGGTATACTTTAGCTGTTCCAATTTCTTTTATTATATGATCAGGGAGCTGATAAGTTGAACAGCATTTTCCTGCTCTCATCAGGCCAAATCTTATTGTCAATATAGCATTTACGAGATCAAGTTTCATCCTATTTCTTAGTTTACATTTTGTATAATTCACAGTACTGAAAACTCTTTCCGCATCAGCATTTGAATGGGGTAGTATCATGGCAGACATCGCACATTCAAAGAGCTCATGGAATGGACTGTTACCTGAGACATCTTTAAATTGTCTTACTTCACTCCAAAAAGCTTCAGTTTCTGTTTTGTTTGTCCAGTCAACCAAATTTATTTTTGTTAACTAATATTCTGCTTCCGCCACACTAGCCCCTAAAAATTTAATAACTTGACAATATTTAGGTATGTCCTTTACTGGCTGAGGTATGTTGTTAATAGAAAAGAGTGAAATATTTTTCAATACATCTAAATTTTCAGGAAGTCTCTGCTTCAGTTGATCGAATAATGAGACAAGAGCATCTTGACAGCGCTTTCTTAAGTTGTTCCCTTCATTTTCTGTTAACAGTCCTTTTGTTCTTAAACCATCAATTTTTGATTCGATTTGGTATCCCAGGTACGGCTTGGGAGCCAAATAGCTCTCTATAGTGCAAGTGAACAAGTCAGCTTTACAAGTTGGCAATATGTCTTTTACCAATTGAGTGAAATAGCAAAGTGAGGTCGTCAAGTAATTTAACTTTATCAACATTTTGAGATTCAAATAGTTTATTAACTTTTTGCACTTCACTTAAAATGGGTTGTGAAAAGAGAAGGAATGCCAAATTTTTTTCATCACTGTACATTCCATATAGTATTTCAGCTGTGTAGCACTTTTCATTTTGTCTTGTTATTCCTCATGCTCCAGGAGCTAAATACAGACAAATACCATTGCCCTGGGTACGCCAGTTATATAAACCCCTGGGGAGCTACAGGCCAGGAAAAGATACCTGGTCAAATGCAGCCACTTTTGCTTTTGATGTTTATGAGGGGTTCCAGAGTAGACAGGAAACGATGGTGGTAGCGCTTGATCTCGAGGATGCGTACAATAGAGTTCGATATATTTTGATGACCGCACTGATGGAGGTGGGTGTTGTTGAGCGTTGACCCAAGTCAGTTCAAAGTTTAATGGCAGTTACCATAATTTACGCGCGTCCAGACCGAACATAAAATGGGTAATTGACACCGAAAGAAAAGTAAAATCTAGAAAGTATTCAAAATATCCGACTCCAAATGAAAAATATCTAGAATTGCATCCAGCATCCAAACGTCAGAAAACGGTATCCAGATGCCGGCAAAAACCTCTAGATCTGGATATAAAATATCTAGAATGGCAACTATGATGGGGACATCAATAGCAGGAAATAGTAGGGCGGTAGTGTCAACAAAGATGGAAGCCTGTAAACAGTAAGTGTACAGAAACGCAAGTTAACAATTCTTTAACTCGCATGGGGACACAATTATTTTTATTGGGGATACCAATCTGGAAAATTATTCTTGATATTTAAACAGCTTCATACTTCAGCTTGGTATAAACTACTCCGTTTATTCAGAGCCAGCTCGGTATAAACTACTCTGTCTATTCCGAGCCAGCTCGGTATAAACTATTCTGTCTATTCAGAGCCAGCTCGGTATAAACTCTCCCTGTGTATATATATAAAATGACAGTAGTTATATGTCCGTGAGTTAGACGGGCGGCAGTGTTAATCTCCCTTGGCATGAGTGTAACCAACAGTTGTGTGAGTGTGTAGGTAGGGTCACAAAAAGTGAAAATGTCAAAATCGTTCTTTTCTATATTAAATGATAACATTCATTCCCACAGACTTGAATAAGGTACCGTTGGATTTTTTTTTCAAGAGGTATCCAACTATGCAGGTTATATAATTAAAAAGCAATTTAGAAAATGTTACTGAAGTGGCTAGGCATAAGAACAGGGTTACCAAATTACACTGGGACTAGAAAAACGCATCCTTTAGTTAGCAGACAACAACTATCGACAATTGGTATTTCATTATTTGCTTTTTCAAAAACAAAGTAAAATACTCAGAATTGTTAAGTTGAGCACAGACTTCATCCTTGGACGACTTACTTGCAAGCAATTCGCTGTTGTAGATATCAATCGCAGTTATGAATTCTTCCAGAGTTTGTTGTCCCCGATTATTAACAGATTCGTATTTCTCTATTAACTTTTCCAATTCTTTATCAACCGCACAACAAGCATCCATCTTTGTCCAATGTTTTTATTTTTGTTTGTTCCGGTGCTGCCAGACTACTGCTCCACAGATTCCGGGCAGGCCAAACTGCTCGCACATTAATTCATGAGTATTGATTGGCACTCACAGAAGACAATGTAATTCTTTCAGTTTAAAAGATAAAACATAACATCGTTATATGTTTGTTACGCAGCAAAGGGAAGACGTACTTCTCCCAGAAATATGAAAAGCATATGGAGAAGAGAATAAGAGACAATGACGAATATTGTGGCAAGGACATGGAGCTAGCAAAGAAGATGATAGTTTGGCGCGAGGTTTTTTTTAAAGGGTTTATGCTTGATAAGTGAATCAAGGGCAAAAGATACTGTTTCAAACTGTTTGTTGTTTAACCAGCACTTGTTGGAAAACATGAGAGTCAGTTCTATGGTGCCATTGGTTTATGCATAGTTACTGTGTTCAAGTACCATCTTCATGGCACATTTGTGCTTCTACTCCCATGATCCGTGGCGAAGGGCTTACGGACGCAGTTCGCAATCCCGCATCCCGCGTTCGAAACACAGCTATGTTGGCTTTTAATGAAATGACTTTGAAATGGTATGGTACCTTTCTTTTTAGAAAGCAATGGCGAAACTACTTAATGTAAACTTGCTCAGGAATCACGAACAGTAAAAAAAAATGCTGGGATTAACTGCAACTAACTTTACCTTCCATCTATCTTTTTTCAGACAACACTAGGTGATTCTCAGTATAAAGATCAGCGCCGTGCCGTGCTATGATACAGAGAGGCGGCCGCATCAGGTGGCACCCTAGGGGTGCGGCATTTCGAAGACTTGCATCATTAAGAGGCGGGAATTCGAAGATTTGCATCATTAACGGGCGGGATTTCGAAGATTTGCATCATAAGGAGAAAATCTACCGCACGGCCCTGAACATCATGACTGCAGGATATTTCAGGATAATATATAACATATAACAAACATGTCAGGGTGGATACTTTACAGAAACAGCAAACTCTACATACCTCACAAAGACGACAGGGACTATAGGAGTCCCATTGCCTCTATCCGCCACCGTTGCTATAATAATTAATATGTAGAGTTTAATGGTTTAGAAAGAACAGTGCTGACTGGAAGGCGTGGTGTCGACCAACACCACTATAAACACGGGGCATTAAAGACATCCCAGACATGAGCATGCGAGAGACAAGGCAATTTACGAAGTATCGACAATCTTTCCAGCGGGTTGTGATGACAGTGAGATTCAGCAAAGGACTTGCTACATGATGTAAATGATTATGGTCAAAGAGAAGATGGGTGCAGGATGTGGCGGATGATCTTCAGATGAGTGTATCGAACGCGGGACATCTTGCTTATGATCGAGAGGTTTTCCGGAAGGTTGTTATGGAAGCGAGGTTCTGCAAAGGACATGGACATTATACTGAATAAATAAATGAGATGATTATGACGAATGTATAGAATATAGAGGTAATATTCATTTCGGGATCTCAGGTTACCCATTTGTTAGTTTAAACTGGGAAATTGTCAGCTATTAATAGCACAGCCAAGTTTGACATGTGTGTGCATAAAAGAATCCATGCTGTAAATATTCCCAAATGTATAGAGCTCACTTATTTTACAGAATAAATGTGTTTTTGATCTTAATGGTAACTTGTATTTCAGGAGCCGCTGTGCCATAGCGATTAGTGCGATGACCTGCCAAGACAGTAGTCGGAGTTCAATCCCCAGCAGAGGCAGGGTTATTTTTGTTTTACAACCAGTACGACTCTTGGGTCGGCCTAGGCTCATAAAAAATTGCGACTAGCCTTTATCAGTAAACAAATACATACACACCCAGGAAGGTTAACCCGGTCAACAAATGCCCGCAGAAGTCGGATGTGTCGGCCTAACGGCGCAAGAACGCAGATCTGCTGTAAACAGGCACAACGCAATCACGTCCACACACACACACACACACACACACACACACACACACACACACACACACACAACTCTCCGGTTGAATGTAGAAGAAGAAGAAGAAAAAGAAGAAAGAAGAAGAAGAAATACATGCATAAAACGCAACCTGTACCACAGTTCCAATAATTTTATTAATAACAATACCAGACAATTGTCACAATTGTCTAGGAATGATCTATGAAGGAACAACGGGAAGGAAGGGAGACGCTACCCCATGTCATACGCTGTGGCCTATAATGATCTATGAAGGAACAACGGGAAGGAAGGGAGACGCTACCCCACGTCATACGCTGTGGCCTATAATGATCTATGAAGGAACAACGGGAAGGAAGGGAGGCGCTACCCCACGTCATACGCTGTGGCCTATAATGATCTATGAAGACACACAACGGGGAGGAAGGGAGACGCTACCCCACATCATACGCTACCCCACGTCATACGCTGCGGCCTATAATTTTTATTAATTGCGTTCGCTGGCTTTGAACTCAAGCGTAGTCCATAATGTGCTACCACTTCTAATGCACAGGACTGATGTTTGCGTGTGGATTCTCCATATTACCAGTGCCCCTCGCCATCAGGCCAATCCACTCCGACTTTTGAGGTACTTGTAATTTAAGTCCCAAGTCAAGGACGACAAGTCAACATTTCATCCCAAATGACCGCTGTAAGGGTTGAAACCGGTACCTCGGCATCAGCGCACCGGAATTGCAAGAGCGCGCACTCTTATCCATTCGGTCATGCTAACCTCAGTGGCCTATAATGTTAAGACCTTATATTTCACACCCCAGGGCTACTGTCTGCTGCGAGACTGTCTTTACATGACCGTGTCATTCTAGGGACTGTCTTTACATGACCGTGTCATTCCAGGGACTATCTTTACATGACCGTGTCATTCCAGGGACTATCTTTACATGACCGTGTAAGTCCAGGGACTATATTTACATGACCGTGTCATTCCAGGGATTATCTTTACATGACCGTGTCATTCCAGGGACTATCTTTACATGACCGTGTCATTCCAGGGACTATCTTTACATGACCGTGTAAGTCCAGCGACTATCTTTACATGACCGTGTCATTCCAGGCATTATCTTTACATGACCGTGTCATTCCAGAGACTATCTTTACATGACCGTGTCATTCCAGGGACTATCTTTACATGACCGTGTAATTCCAAAACTATTTTTACATGACCGTGTAATGCCAGGGACTATCTTTACATGACCGTGTCATTCCAGCGACTATCTTTACATGACCGTGTCATTCCAGGGATTATCTTTACATGACCGTGTCATTCCAGGGACTATCTTTACATGACCGTGTCATTCCAGGGACTATCTTTACATGACCGTGTAAGTCCAGCGACTATCTTTACATGACCGTGTCATTCCAGGGATTATCTTTACATGGCCGTGTAATTCCAGGGACTATATTTACATGACCGTGTCATTCCAGGGACTATCTTTACATGATCGTGTCATTACAGGGACTACCTTTACATGACCGTGTCATTCCAGGGACTATCTTTACATGACCGTGTCATTCCAGGGACTGTCTTTACATGAACGTGTAATTCCAGGCACTATCTTTACATGACCGTGTCATTTCAGGGACTATCTTTACGTGACCGTGTCATTCCATGCACTATCTTTACATGACCGTGTCATTCCAGGGACTATCTTTACATGACCGTGTCATTCCAGGGACTATCTTTACATGACCATGTCATTCCAGCGACTATCTTTACATGGCCGTGTCATTCCAGGGACTATCTTTACATGACCGTGTAAGTCCAGCGACTATCTTTACATGACCGTGTCATTCCAGGGATTATCTTTACATGGCCGTGTAATTCCAGCGACTATGTTTACACGACCGTGTCATTCCAGGGACTATCTTTACATGATCGTGTCATTCCAGGGACTATATTTACATGACCGTGTCATTCCAGGGACTATCTTTACATGATCGTGTCATTCCAGGGACTACCTTTACATGACCGTGTCAATCCAGGGACTATATTTACATGACCGTGTCATTCCAGAGACTATCTTTACATGATCGTGTCATTCCAGGGACTACCTTTACATGACCGTGTCATTCCAGGGACTATCTTTACATGACCGTGTCATTCCAGGGACTGTCTTTACATGAACGTGTAATTCCAGGCACTATCTTTACATGACCGTGTCATTCCAGGGACTATCTTTAAATGACCGTGTCATTCCATGCACTATCTTTACATGACCGTGTCATTCAAGGGACTATCTTTACATGACCGTGTCATTCCAGGGATTGTCTTTACATGAACGTGTAATTCCAGGCACTATCCTTACATGACCGTGTCATTCCAGGGACTATCAGTACATGACTGTGTAGTTCCAGGGACTATCTTTGCATGACCGTGTCATTCCAGGGACTATCTTTACATTACCGTGTCATTCCAGGGACTATCTTTACATTACCGATTATTTCCAGGGACTATCTTTACATTACCGTGTAATTCCAGAACTATCTTTACATTACCGTGTAATTCCAGAACTATCTTTACATTACCGAATAATTCCAGGGATTATCTTTCCTCCGTGGCTAAGAGCTTGCGAACATGATTTGTAAGCCCGTATACACGGGTTCAAAACTCAGCGGTGCTGGGTTTTTCGAAAAAGATACCGGAGCCGGTCGTTCAGAAAGCAATGGCAAACTACTGAACGTAAAAACTTGCCCAGGAATCACGAACAGCCGAAATGCTGGGGTTGACTGCTACGTCCTGTGAAGGACATGCAACTACATTTTTTTTTAAATCTTTACATTACCGAGTAATTCCAGGGACTATCTTTATATTACCGTGTAATTCCAGAACTATCTTTACATTACCGTGTCATTCCAGAACTATCTTTACATTACCGTGTCATTCCAGAACTATCTTTACATTACCGTGTCATTCCAGAACTATCTTTACATTACCGTGTAATTCCAGAACTATCTTTACATTACCGTGTAATTCCAGAACTATCTTTACATTACCGTGTAATTCCAGAACTATCTTTACATTACCGTGTAATTCCAGAACTATCTTTACATTACCGTGTAATTCCAGAACTATCTTTACATTACCTTGTAATTCCAGAACTATCTTTACATTACTGAGTAATTCCAGAACTATCTTTACATTACCGAGTAATTCCAGGGACTATCTGTGCATGCCAGTGTATTTCCATGGACTATCTTTACATTACCGATTAATTCCGGAGACTATCTGCGCATGCCGGTATATTTCCATGGACTATCTTTACATGGCCGGCTCCTTGGTCTAGGAGTTACACGACTTTCTCCGTAATCCCGTACACTCTCGTGAGTAACGTGACGTGCGCGAGAATCGGTAGCGGTTCTCTCCGCGTCGGTAACTTACGGGGTATGTGAGCCGGTCGCTCAGAAAGCAATGGCAAACTACTGAGCGTACTCTTGCCAAGAAATCAACAATCAGCTGAAAGATGCTGATGTTGACAGCGATGTCCTGTAAAGGATATGCGAACAAAAAAACAAAACAAAAACACATCTTTACATGATTGTGTATTTCTATAGACTATCTTTACATTATCGTGTATTTCCGGGGACTATCTTTACGTGGCCGTCTCCCTGGCGAATGTGTTAACAACGATGTTCGTAATCCTGTATACTCTCGTAAGAAACATAGCTGCACGAGATTCGGCAGCGGATCGCGTCGCGTTGGTGACTTACGGGGGTATGTGAGCCGGTCGTTCAGAAATCAATGGCAAACTACTGAACGTAAAACTTGCCAAGACATCAACAGCAGCTGAAAAATGCTGGTGTTCATTGCAATGTCCTGTAAAGGATATGCGGAAAAAAAATCTTTACGTGACCGCGTATTTCCAGGGACTATATTTACATGACCGTGTATTTCCAGAGACTATCTTTACATGACCCTGTGTTTCCATGGACTATCTTTACATGGTCGTGTATTTCCTGAACTGGTTCTTGGGATTTTGCGAATGGACATCATAGCACTACAGATCATCACAGAGTTCCGCCCCCCCCCCCCCACCACCTGAGAACATTTAAGGTGTGGATGCTGGTCGTTCCAGTATAGCTCTGGTTGTCACTGATAGTTCCAGTATAGCACTGGTTGTAAACACGTCGGAGTCGTGCCTTCATACAGCACTCCTCTTCAAAACCACACTAATTCACAGCTCAAGCATTCTTACAGGCGCAAGAGCACTAGAAAGCTGAAGATTGTTCCCAAGTGGTCTTCTTCTTCTGCGTTCGTCCGCAATGTTGTTTTAGACGTAATTGCGTTGTGCCTGTTTACAGCAGAGCTGCGATATTTGAACCTTTCGGCCGACACGCCGGACTTCTTCAGGCATTTGTTGGCCGGGTTACTTTCCAGGGTGTTTCGTAGGACGTTTGACTCTCACTGTTGTGGTGCTATCCCTATCCTAACTAGCCCGTTTAGAACAGTTGAAGACATCCCAGCCAGCCCCCAAGGGAAGGCGGGGGTAGACTATGGACATTCTCCGCCGTCCAAGGAGGCTTCCATAATTGCAGAGCCGACACATAGCGCTCTGGTACTGGGCTCACCCAAGGAATCATCACGCCCTGCACATGGCTGCTTAGCCTCACTTCCGAATACTGGGCCTTCCGTTCACCATAGGCTGTTCCTGCGGAAACCAGAAGAATGCAGTCTGCAGATGACATCCACACATTAAGCTTACGATTAGGACTTTCCACGTAATGGATTTGCTACCCAAGCAACATTCAATTTCGTGACACTGGGACACTTTTTCCACCTTCGAGGACACCCACACAATGAGCTTTCGATTCGGACATTCCACGTAATTGATTTGCTAGCTAAGCATTATTCCATCTCGTGCCACTGGTTCCCAAGTGATCTCAAAATGTATTGACTTACGACGTCTCTATTGTATATCTGAGCAAGCATGAAACCGTGGTAGTGACCTTGGATCTAGAGGGTGTACACAACTAGGTTATGTATGACTTTATGCTGTATATGCTTTTGGACCTGGTGGTTTGTCCCTAGATATTCAACTATACTGCAGCGGTTCTACATGAACGTACGGTCGCTCCGTCATGGGCGCTTAGAGCTCAGAATCTTGCATTACTGCACCGGGGCAACCACCGTGGAGCGTGGACAATGAGTAGACAAGATGAAAAAACATGTGATGGCTGTGGAAATATGGTTTCTGAGAAAAATGGACAGACAGAAAGACCAATGACCAAGTCCTACAAGAAACAAATGAAAATCGTAAATTGATTAGAGAAATTAGACGTAGACAGTCAAACTTTTTTGGGCGTGTTATGAGAAGAAGTAAATTGGAAAACTTGGTACAGAGCGACCGTACGTTCATGTAGAACCGCTGCAGTATAGTTGACTATCAAGATTGAGGGGAAGAGAAAAAGAGGAAGACAGAGAAGTAAATACCCGGATAGCTTGGCCAGGTGGTCTTTCTGTCTGTCCATTTTTCTCAGAAACCATATTTCCACAGCCATCATATGTTTTTTCATCTTGTCTGCTCATTGTTCACGATCCACGGTTGTTGCCCCGGTGCAGTAATGCAAGATTCTGAGCTCTAAGCGCCCATGACGGAGCGACCGTACGTTCATGTAGAACCGATGCAGTATAGTTGATTATCAAGATTTAGGGGAAGAGAAAAAGAGGAAGACAGAGAAGTAAATACCCGGATAGCTTGGCCAAGTGGTATGGCCGAGACAAGAATACTGAGTTGATCCACAACTCTCGTGATCGAGTGAAATGGCGAATCATGACCGCCCACGCTTATCGGCATGGCACATGATGGATGAATAGACTTGTTTATATTCAGGAGGGATACTGGACGGAACTATCTTGAGAAATGCAGGCTGTGGTGGATAAAGTATGTGAAGGGAATGGTGATCTCTGTGTTTGTTTGCTTTCTTTTCCTAATAAATCTTACACTTACAATTTATTAAGTGTTCATTTGAAATCCCCATGAGATCATTCTTCTGCTGCTGTGTTTACTTATTTCTATGTTTTAACCGCTTCTCCAAAAGGTGCAGTTGTCTGCAAATAGTGGAATTTTTAGTTATAGTTCCGAGAATCGTCTTTCAAGTCATTGGCCACTACAGAGAATATTGTAATTGTTGGATATATTACAGATCCTTGAGGTGCATCAGTTTCTAGAACATATGTGTAAAATTCTTCACTTTTGACTCTACCTGTTGAAGCGAGGCGACTGTGATTCGGCTCGCGACTCCGGTCTAAGGGCAAGTATTGAGTGATTTCTCGCCAGGAAAACCCAGTGTGGAGAGACATTTCTTGTTTTCTTTGCTGGAATATTCTTGAGGGGTATAGTTCTGTGGACCCCGGTTCACTGAGATTTGCGCAGTACCGTAAGCACCTAGTTGCACGGGGAAAGAATGCTTCGCGCAACAAAAACCGTGTTGACTTGTGAAGGGGAATTAGTGGTTTACTTTAATTGTGTACTGCTAAACTGTTCTATGGACGTCGTTGAAAGAGGGCTGTAAGAATCGTCTTGATGGCTATCATTATCAAAGGAGCCTGACGAATTCGGCAGCCAGGGGTCCAAGACATTTCGATAAAATTAAGAATCTGCCATAGAGTGAACTCTTAACCAGCGTAGGCCCGGCTAAAGAGCGAGGGATGGAGTGGACCAACGAAAGAATGCTCTAGAGCAGCGGTGGCCAACATTTTCAGCTGGCGGGCCAAATTTCAGAAATAATATTTTCTGCCGGGCCACGCACCTAATTTTTGTTGTTGTTGTTTGTTAATTAAAGTAAACAAGCAAGCGTGCTACAGTTCTTCTTCTTTCGTTCGCTTGAAATATGTCTATATCTGCAATGTCGTCTCTTGCATGAATTGAACTGTTTTTTTCAGTTCACACAGTGGTCCATAGAGTTTATCTTCCACTGTCGTCTCTCTAGGCCAGAAGGTTTGCCTAGATATGTTATATTTTGGGCAGTCTTGGAGTATGTGCTCTGCTGTCTGCGACGCCAATCCACATGTGCACATGGCTGTTTCACCAATCTTGAATTTTGTATACATGTGGTTGCGTAATCTATTGTGTCCTGTTCTGAGGCGCAGAATAATGACTTGTTCTGGTCTGTCCATAATGTGGTAGTCATCTTGAGCAGGTTTTGGTGGCTTTCTGACTGATTTGATCATTCTTTTCTTTTGGTGGTATGTAACGGGCACATCAGGCTGTTCCTCTTTGGCTCCTTCCTTAGCCAATTGATCAGCTCTGTCGTTTCCGGGTACTCCACAGTGGGATGGTATCCACTGTATGGTGACTTTATGCTGACTGCTAAGTTCAGAAAGTAGTGTCCTTAGTACTGGCAATTTCCCAGAGAGGAGCGCCTCGAGTACTGATTTTGCATCTGTTAGTAGCACCACAGGTTGAGTACCATTGCTGTTATTTAGTAATTTCTCTGTTGCTATCTTGATTGCCTCAATTTCGGCATCATAGTTATGGCAGTACTTTCCTGTCGGTACTCTGGCTGTGTCCCTAGTATTATTTGGGTATTCTATGTACACTCCCGCTCCTCCATTTCGAACAGCATTTTGTGCTGACCCATCTGTGTAGACTCGGATCCAGAGGTCCTGTGGGTATTCTTCATCAAGGAAGCTGAGAGTGGCTGTTCTGCGCTGCACACTGTTCTGTTCTTCCTTGTCAAATATTCCTCTCACTTTTGTCTGGATTTGTAACGATAGTCTATGCTCATCTTTCCATGTTGTTCGCTCTGGAATAGTTGTTAGGGGGATACCAACTGTGGGCAGATCAGTGGTTTCTCTGCAGAGTCGTTTGGCCTGGTGGATAAAACTACTTCTTTTCAACCGCCCCATAGCTAGGTTTTCAAATCTGTTCTTCATAGGGTGGCCTGGCAAGCTGAGGAACTTTTCTGCTTGTATTAGCGTTTTCGTATCTCTGCGCTCACTCAGTGCCTGTGTCCTCCCCATCTTCTCCATTTCCACTATAGGGGTTGATCTCATCCCTCCTGTGGTGACTCTAAGTGCTTGATTTTGCACCTTGTCCAGCTCTTGTAGTGTGGTATTTGATGCTGAACACCACGCAGTTGACCCATATTCCAGGTGTGGTCGTATGCTCTGTTGGTAAACTTTGCTAAGTATTTTCGTACTGGCTCCCCATGTGGTTCCACTTAGCTTTCTCAGGATGGCTATTTTCCTTCTGGCTTTTGCTACTGCTTTGTTGATGTGCTTTCTCCATGTCAGCTTGCCATCAAATGTTACTCCAAGGTATGTTGGTTCTTTATCTTCTCTTAGGGGTGTTCCATTTATCTGGATGATCCCTGCCTTTTGTTTTGGAGAGAGGGTAAATAGGGTTGTGCTGCACTTGTCAGTGTTTATGCTGACACACCATCTATTTGCCCATGCAGCAAATGTATCTACAGCTCTTTGTAGCAATCTGGTGGCCACTGATGCATATTCATTTGTGCTCCATAGAACCAGGTCATCGGCGTACATTGCCGCTTTAATTCCATGCGGTAGGTGAGCAACAAGATCATTGATGAAGATTAGAAAAAGTGTGAGGGACAAGACTCCGCCCTGGGGGACACCGTGACGCAGTAGTACTTTCTTGCTCTTGAGTCCGTCTATCTGTACTCGGGCTCTTCTGTTGTGCAAGTATGCTTTCACCCATTTGTACATTCTTCCATTGACTTTGCAGTTTCTCAGTTTCTTCATCAGACCTTCTTTCCAGACTTTGTCAAAGGCTTTCTTCAGATCTATCCATGCCGCAAGCACCAGCTTCTTCTCTTGGAATGCATCCTCAATTTCTTGAGAGAGGTAGGTTGTCTGATCTTCCGTAGAGTAGCACTGCCTAAAGCCAGCCTGCTGTGGCACAAGGATGTTTTTACTTTCAATGTACCACTGCAGTCTGTGATTGATGATGCGCTCCAGTGTTTTGCAGAGACAGCTGGTGAGGCTAATTGGTCTGTAGCTAGAGGCAATGGAACCATCTTTCCCTGATTTTAGGAGGGGTATCATGATTGCTTCTCTCCAGGCTTGTGGAACACTGCCTAAGGTCCAGCTGTTATTGAAGATCTGCAACAGCTTTGTTTTGGCCTCTGTTCCTAGGTTCCTGATCATTTCATTGGAGATACCATCAGCTCCTGGTGACTTTCTCATTTTCAGTTTTGATATGGCTAGCTCCAGTTCGCTGATTGTGATGGGTGCCTCCAGAACCTCATGTACTATTTCCTTCTGTCCTGTATGTTGTCGTTTCTCTCGAATCTCTTGTTGTTTCTCTGGACTAATTTTGATATTGCTATCTTGTGCGAACGAGTCCGCAAAATGGTCAGCTGCTTGCTTTCTTGTTAAGATTTTTCCATCTTTATGTAGTGCAATTTTTGAGTTTCTCCCTGTGCCCTCGTCATTAAGCTGTTTTATTAGCTTCCACAATTTCCTTGTGTCTCTTTCAAAGTTCAGAGACTCTGTTTTCTCCTGCCAGCTTTTCCGTCTAGCCTGCAGCTTGGACCTTTGAAATTTGGCTTTTGCATGCTGGAATTTATTGTGGTGCTCTTGGCTGGGTGTGGCCTCTGCTTGCTTTCTACACACTTCAACATCATTATGCAACTGTTCCAGTTCACTACTCCAGTAGGGTTTATATTGTTTACGGGCTCCTCTTGGTACTGTTTCTCGCGCTGCCTGTAGTATGCATTTCCCAAACTCTTCAACTGCTTTATTTATGTCTTTCTCAGTGTTCAGGTTTCTAACCAGTATGCTGGTGCGATGCTTGTACATTGCCCAGTCTGCTTTCTTGTAGTTCCACCTCGAGAGGGTGCTGCTTTCACTTACAAGCTCATTTTCTACGGTTAGAAAGACTGGCCGATGGTCACTGCCACCAAGTTGTTTCCCAACAGTTCGTGTAATGTTCCACTCCAGGTCTGGTGAATGAAAAGCCAGGTCAGGTGTAGTTGTAGAGTGCCATGATCTCGAGTAGAAAGTATGTGGGTCGGACGGCTTGTTAATCAACATGAATCTATTCTCATCCTGCCAGTCTTCCAGTCTCTCTCCTCTCTGGTCCATGTGATCATAGCCCCAGCTCTGCGAGTGGCTGTTGAAATCGCCACACACAATCATTTTTTCTTTTAGTGGTAGAGTGTCCAGTGCCTGTGGGCGGTCACTTGGACAGTAGTAATTGATCAGATGTAGATCTGTATTACCTGTCTTAAGTTTAAGTGTCTGATACTCAGCCCCTTCCATGTAGACTTTGATTTGGGAAGCCATGATGTTATTTCTTACAAGGGTCAGTATCCCACCTTTTCGCCTGTTCTTTAGGTCAGATCGGTAACACTGGTAGCCTCTGATTTTGAAGGCTATATTTTCATTGAGGTAAGTTTCTTGCAAGCAACATATGCTTACTTTTTCTTGGTCCAAGATTTTTTCTAATTCTATTTTTTTGTTGCTGACTCCCTCCGCATTCCAGTGCATTATTTTAAGTCTTCGTTTAGTATGGCCAGTCGTCCTATTCTCATGTCCCCTGGCTCCACAGGACATCTGAGAAGGACCTCCAGTAGTTGGGGTTGGACCCTTTCGAGACATAGGGCCCGGCACTGCACCTGCCTGGGGGTCCAAAGCAGGGCGAGCACCATAACGATTAGCAGTAGTCGACATATTCCATTTTGCGTGATTGCGTGGCATCCTGATTTCTGTGGTGCGCCTCTTGGCTGGTTGCCTCCGTCTTCAGCACCTTTCTTTGCTAGAGCAGACTGTGGTCTCACTCGAGTGTAGATGTGTACGCGCGCACACACCTGTCTGCGCATGCATGTACGTGCATACACATCTAGAGCATACTGGTTATTTTCCGGCGCCAGAGACTCGCCGTCGCCCCTTCTCCTGTTAGTTTAAACAGGTCCGCCACGTGAAGGCCAGGAGTTGGACTTTTGCTGCATAGGTTATGTATTCACGAGCCATTGAGGTATTTGAGCAATGTTGGGCGCTCACCCCAACACCGTGCCTCGGCTACATACAGCAACATTTGGAACCCGCGTGCTACAGTCTCGACCACATCATCGCTTCCCACCCCGCGGGCCGCAACATGACGTCCGGCGGGCCGCATGCGGCCCGCGGGCCTCGTGTTGGCCACCCCTGCTCTAGACTTTCCCGGAGTGGGAAGAACCTCGGGTCGCTCAGGAGTAACCATGTCCCGTTGCCTATGGTCTCCTGGTTGACGCATACACCAATGTCACCTATTGAACAACCAGCACCGCTCATGTCCAACAACCAGCACCGTAACATGTCATTGTCTAATTTGCACGCCAACCATGGCAGCTATGAGATGGTGTGATACAACCAGACCACAGGGTCTAGGGATCCGAGGCCTACTGACTTTATGAACGGTAGAAGTGACTGTTTCAGGTCTCTGGGTCCGACTCCCGTCACCGGAATCTTTTGTTTGAAAGAAAGTTGTTTCAGGGATTCCAATATCGTCAGAATGAATGCCAATCATCCTCGTGCCTCCCCGATATTAACTGTGAACATTTTCCGTACCCAGTGGGCTAAAAGGGACGACGCGAGGTTCAAAGCAACCGAGTTGGCGAACATGCCAGCCATCACCATCTAAACCAGGGGACGTCTACAGAGTCTAGTGCTGAGTCAGAGTATCGGCTTCTAGAGGAGGAAGACCTGACCTAATATCCCGCCAGTCTGGAGCATTCTTCGGAGATCTGCCACCATCGGGTGAGCGATCACTGACAGCAGACTGAAAGGACACACCCTGTACGGCTCCGTGATGAGAATCTGGATCCAAGATACCTGATCGCGATACTGTGTAGCTTCCAACTGCCTTCCCTTATCTATGTCTATCTCTATGACATCTTGTTGTTAATACACATATATCTTAAGTTTGTTCAACCCGAGTTGAGTCAGTCTTTCGGAAGGAGCATTAACGGGTAAGGACCAGTAAATAGAAGGGTATGTCCAGACTCTGATGGAGTGGGTAGACAGAAGTTCCTATACCCTCACCCAGTACTGACCCACGGTAACTAGTGTGGTCACTCCATGGACATTGCGACACCTGTAAAGCTTCTAAACTATAGGAAATTTACTATGCATGTTTGTATAAGTTCTATCTGTGATAAACTTTTTGTGAATTTAAAGACTGCTCCCCTCTAGCATTGGTCAAATGCCTGTGCCTAGTCTAGGAAAAAAGCTATTTTTCCCCCTCCCAATTTTGAATAATTCTTTTTTTTTGTGTGTGTTTCAACGTGTGATCCTCTAGTTGTATTATTTGGTGACAGTGCACTTGACTGACTTGAAAGCCTCGCTGGCTGTTGCAGTTGAGTGTCCAGTTATTTTTTTTCCAGGGGAATGTAATCCTTTTGTTTATGAGCATTTCAAATATTTTTTCCTGGGATGTGATGTTAGGGAAATTAGTTGGTAGGGTCTAATCATTAGTAGGTGTTTGTTGTCTTTTCTTATGAGTAATATTACTACCATTAAAAGAACGGAAACATACAAATACCTGGGTACAATCTTCAACTGCTCCAACATCATAAGGGAAGAAATACAAACTAGAATCAATTCTGGAAATAAGATATACTGTGCACTACAACATCTACTAAAATCAAATGCGCTATCTCGTAACACCAAAATCACAATATACAGAACACTGATCAGACCAGTTGTGCTGTATGGTTCTGAAACCTGGAGTACAACGAAAGGAGATGAAGCCTTGTTACAAACCTTTGAGAACAAAGTTTTAAGACGCATCTTTGGACCTATTAGGGATACACAATGTGGAGACTGGAAAAGAAGAAGTAACAAAGACATTTATGGTCTGTTTAAGTCCCCGCTAATCACTGGTATCATGAAAGCTAATAGACTACAGTGGCTGGGGCATACAGAAAGAATGGAAGATAATAGGGAAACAAAACTCGCTTAAACTCCGGAAATAAATGACCGTAGACTCCGAGGTAGACCAAGAAGACGGTGGAGAGATAATATATATACAGACCTACAAGCACTTGGAATCAACGACTGGCAAGAGAAGGTCAACCAGAGAGACGAATGGAGACGGATTGTATCTGCGGCAAAGAACCTCAATGGCTCGGAACGCTGAAGAAGAAGAAGAATATTACTACCTTTTCTAGTATCTTGGGATTTTCCCATTATTCTATATTTTGTTATATAGTTCCTATACAGTTTTCTATCAAACTACAAAACATGACAAAGAAATAAGAGATTATGGTCGTCACTAAGAAGAAAGAAATACCACAATGTAATATACGGATAAATGAGAATATTCTTAAACAAGTGAATTGGGAAAACTATTTTGGAACAGTCATAACATCTAATGGCAGGTGCCTTGATAATATTAGAACAAGAATCGTTATGGCAAAGGTAGCCTTTTCCAAAAGGAAAACACACTGCCCAATAAAAAAAAGATGTTAATTGCAATGAGAAAAAAAGTGTTAAATGCTACATAGAACTTGTACTTTTGTATGGATGTGAAACATGGACAATGAGCAGACAATCTGATAAACATCTAATAGCAGTGGAAATGTGGTGTCTGAGGAAGATACAAAGAATACAATGGACAACCGTTAAAAACCAACGAGCAAGTCCTGCAAGAAACAAATACAACCGTAAACTGATTAGAGAAATTAGATATAGACAGTCAAGATTTCTGGGGCACACAATAAGACATCTGGCAAGATTGAGGGGACAAAGACAAGGGGTAAGCATAGAGGTCAATGTCTAGATGTCTTGACCAAGTGGTATCATCGAGACAAAAACACAGAACTAATCTACGACCCCGGTGATCGTGTGAACTAATCTACGACTGCGGTGATCGTGTGAACTAATCTACGACTGCGGTGATCGTGTGAGATGGCCAAATGTGGCCGCTAATGCTTACCGGCATGGCACACGATGATGACTAACCAAAAGATCTTTTCCTTCAGTTTGTGAGATTCTGAACTGTACCCCACTGTCTTCATTTCCTAGTGTAGTTTTGATGATGGAAGGGAGAGGGAAAAGAGGGTCTCTCCCAGCCCCTGGATGATTCATTGATTTCTTTTTTCCTTTGTGTTTGTCATATTTCTGTTATCTCTTGTTGTTTCCATTTCTATCCATGTCTTCCTTTAACTTGATCTGGCTATGGTAAGTGATGTCATTGTTTTGATTCTTTATTTTTGTGATTTATTCTGGTTATTTTGTCTTTTTTT
Organism: Cepaea nemoralis; assembly: GCA_014155875.1. NCBI lineage: Eukaryota > Metazoa > Mollusca > Gastropoda > Stylommatophora > Helicidae > Cepaea > Cepaea nemoralis. The sequence continues at coordinate 1,163,888 of JACEFZ010019206.1, forward strand.
GTTTTGTTTTGCGGTCGCTCAACAGATACATAACCTAATATTTTTTAGCTTCTTGTTCTCATTCAACCTAACTACTCTTCACCTTTTCAAACACCTGCTAGAATCAATCTATATTCAGGATACTGATAAATATTTATCTGTATTTTATTTTAAATCTGACTTTCACACAGTACTGCAGTTAACATACACAAAAGCTGTATAGCTGTTGAACATTTGTTGTTCATGTTACAACCTGTGGTAGAACAAACATGACAATCCGAGTCTAAATAAACTACAAATGGTCATTACATACAATGTCTATGGAATACATTGCTGGAAAGTTCTTTCTCCATGCATTCAATGAATGAGGCTCTCAGAATGAATGACAGATGAGATAGTGTAGATGTAATACAGCAGTATTCCAATTTCTTAAAGATGAATATTCTTTGAGCCAGTCCAATGAATGCCCAATTTGCTCAGCCAGTACGGTACTCACATCTGTGACTATTCTATAGGGTACTCACATCTACGACTATTCTATAGGGTACTCACATCTGTGACTATTGCTTGCTTGCCTGCTTGTGTTTGCTGGCTATGAACTCCAGCGTGAAAGTCCTGTATACCGGATGAAGACATCCTGTTGTCCAACATCAGTGTGATGTCATACCGGACTGGGGTTTGCGTGAGTATCCGTTGTCCCATGTCTGGCTTATTGGTGTGCAGACTGGTGGTTCCTCGCTGTGCAGGCAGACACTCTCCGACTTCGGAGGAATCAACGATCCTACTAACTTTAGCCAGGACCCGGGTTCCAAATGTTGCTGTATGTAGCCGAGGCGCGGTGTTGGGGTGAGCGCCCAACATTGCTTAAATACCTCAATGGCTCGTGAATACATAACCTATGCAGCAAAAGTCCAACTCCTGGCCTTCACGCGGCGAACCTGTTTAAACTAACAGGAGAAGGGGCGACGGCGAATCTCTGGCGCCGGAAAATAACCAGTATGCTCTAGGTGTGTATGCACGTACATGCATGCGCAGACAGGTGTGTGCGCGCGTACACATCTACACTCGAGTGAGACCACAGTTTGCTCTAGCAAAGAAAGGTGCTAAAGTCGGAGGCAACCAGCCAAGAGGCGCACCACAGAAATCAGGATGCCACGCAATCACGCAAAATGGAATATGTCGACTACTGCTAATCGTTATGGTGCTCGCCCTGCTTTGGACCCCCAGGCAGGTGCAGTGCCGGGCCCTATGTCTCGAAAGGGTCCAACCCCAACTACTGGAGGTCCTTCTCAGATGTCCTGTGGAGCCAGGGGACATGAGAATAGGATGACTGGCCTTACCAAACGAAGACTTAAAATAATGCACTGGAATGCGGAGGGAGTCAGCAACAAAAAAAATAGAATTAGAAAACATCTTGGACCAAGAAAAAGTAAGCATATGTTGCCTGCAAGAAACTCACCTAAATGAAAATATAGCCTTCAAAATCAGAGGCTACCAGTGTTACCGATCTGACCGAAAGGACAGGCGAAAAGGTGGGATACTGACCCTTGTAAAATATAACATCATGGCTTCCCAAATCGAAGTCTACATGGAAGGGGCTGAGTATCAGACACTTAAACTTAAGACAGGTAATACAGACCTACATCTGATCAATTACTACTGTCCAAGTGACCGCCCACAGGCACTGGACACACTACCACTAAAAGAAAAAATGATTGTGTGTGGTGATTTCAACAGCCACTCGCAGAGTTGGGGCTATGATCACATGTACCAGAGTGGAGAGAGACTGGAAGACTGGCAGGATGAGAATAGATTCATCCTGATTAACAAGCCGTCCGACCCACATACTTTCTACTCGAGATCATGGCACTCTACAACTACACCTGACCTGGCTTTTCATTCACCAGACCTGGAGTGGAACATTACACGAATTGTTGGGAAACAACTTGGTGGCAGTGACCATCGGCCAGTCTTTCTAACCGTAGAAAATAAGCTTCTAAATGAAAGCAGCACCCTCTCGAGGTGGAACTACAAGAAAGCAGACTGGGCAATGTACAAGCATCGCACCAGCATACTGGTTAGAAATCTGAACACTGAGAAAGACATAAATAAAGTAGTTGAAGAGTTTGGGAAATGCATGCTACAGGCAGCGCGAGAAACAGTACCAAGAGGAGCCCGTAAACAATATAAACCCTACTGGAGTAGGGAACTGGAACAGTTGCATAATGATGTGGATGTGTGCAGAAAGCAAGCAGAGGCCACACCCAGCCAAGAGCACCACAATAAATTCCAGCACGCAAAAGCCAAATTTCAAAGGGCCAAGCTGCAGGCTTGACGGAAAAGCTGGCAGGAGAAAACAGAGTCTCTGAACTTTGAAAGAGACACAAGGAAATTGTGGAAGCTAATAAAACAGCTTAATGACTAGGGCACAGGGAGAAACTCAAAAATTGCGCTACATAAAGATGGAAAAATCTTAACAAGAAAGCAAGCAGCTGACCATTTTGCGGACTCATTCGCACAAGATAACAATATCAAAATTAGTCCAGAGAAACAACAAGAGATTCGAGAGAAACGACAACATACAGGACAGAAGGAAATAGTACATGAGGTTCTGGAGGCACCCATCACAATCAGCGAACTGGAGCTAGCCATATCAAAACTGAAAATGAGAAAGTCACCAGGAGCTGATGGTATCTCCAATGAAATGATCAGGAACCTAGGAACAGAGGCCAAAACAAAGCTGTTGCAGATCTTCAATAACAGCTGGACCTCAGGCAGTGTTCCACAAGCCTGGAGAGAAGCAATCATGATACCCCTCCTAAAATCAGGGAAAGATGGTTCCATTGCCTCCAGCTACAGACCAATTAGCCTCACCAGCTGTCTCTGCAAAACACTGGAGCGCATCATCAATCACAGACTGCAGTGGTACATTGAAAGTAAAAACATCCTTGTGCCAAAGCAGGCTGGCTTTAGGCAGTGCTACTCTACGGAAGATCAGACAACCTACCTCTCTCAAGAAATTGAGGATGCATTCCAAGAGAAGAAGCTGGTGCTTGCAGCATGGATAGATCTGAAGAAAGCCTTTGACAAAGTCTGGAAAGAAGGTCTGATGAAGAAACTGAGAAACTGCAAAGTCAATGGAAGAATGTACAAATGGGTGAAAGCATACTTGCACAACAGAAGAGCCCGAGTACAGATAGACGGACTCAAGAGCAAGAAAGTACTACTGCGTCACGGTGTTCCCCAGGGCGGAGTCTTGTCCCCCACACTTTTTCTAATCTTCATCAATGATCTTGTTGCTCACCTACCGCATGGAATTAAAGCGCCAATGTACGCTGATGACCTGGTTCTGTGGAGCACAATTGAACATGCATCAGTGGCCACCAGATCGCTACAAAGAGCTGTTGATACATTTGTTGCATGGGCAAATAGATGGAGTGTCGGCATAAACACTGACAAGTGCAGCACCACTCTATTTACCCTCTCTCCAAAACAAAAGGCAGGGATCATCCAGATAAATGGAACACCCCTAAGAGAAGATCAAGAACCAACATCCTTAGAGTAACATTTGATAACAGGCTGACATGGAGAAAACACATCAAAAAAGCAGTAGCAAAAGCCAGAAGGAAAGTAGCCATCCTGAGAAAGCTAAGTGTAACCACATGGGAAGCCAGTGGGAAAATACTTAGCAAAGTTTATCAACAGAGCATGCGACCACACCTGGAATACGGGTCAACTGCGTGTTGTTCAACATAAAAACCACACTACAAGAGATGGACAAGGTGCAAAATCAAGCACTTAGAGTCATCACAGGAGGGATGAGAACAACCCCTTTAGTGGAAATAGAGAAGATAGGGAGGACACAAGCACTGCGAGAGTGCGGAAGTACGAAAACTCTAATACAAGCAGAAAAGTTCCTTAGCTTGCCAGGCCACCCTATGAAGAACAGATTTGAAAACTTAGCTATGGGGCGGTTGAAAAGAAGTAGTTTTATCCATCAGGCTAAATGACTCTGCATAGAAACCACTGATCTGCCCACAGTTGGTATCCCCCTGACAACTATTCCAGAGCGAACTCCATGGAAAGATGAACATAGACTATCACTAGAAATCCAAACAAAAGTGAGAGGAATATTTGACAAGGAAGAACAGAACAGTGTGCAGTGCAGAACAGCCACTCTCAGCTTCCTTGATGAAGAATACCCACAGGACCTCTGGATCCGAGTCTACACAGATGGGTCAACACATAATGCTGTTCAAAATGGAGGAGCAGGAGTGTACACAGAATACCCAAATAATACTAGGGACACGGCCAGAGTTCCAACAGGAAATTACTGCCATAACTAAAATGCTGATATTGAGGCAATCAAGATAGCAACAAAGAGATTACTAAATATCAGCCATGGTGCTATTGACAGATGAAAAATCAGTACTCGAGGCTCTCCTGTCTGGGAAATTGCCAGTACTAAGGACACTACTTTCTGAACTTAGCAGTTAGCATAAGGTCACCATACAGTGGATACCATCCCATTGTGGAGTACCCGGAAATAAGAGAGCTGATCGATTGGCTAAGGAAGGAGCAAAAGAAGAACAGCCTGATGTGCCCAATACATAACACCAAATGAAAAGAATGATCAAATCAGTCAGAAAGCCACCAAAACCTGCTCAAGATGACCACTACGTTATGGACAGACCAGAACAAGTCATTATTCTGCGCCTCAGAACAGGACACAATAGATTACACAACCACATGTATACAAAATTCAAAAGTGGTGAAACAGCCATGTGCACATGTGGATTGGCGTCGCAGACAGCAGAGCACATACTCCAAGACTGCCCAAAATATAACATATCTAGGCAAACCTTCTGGCCTAGAGAGACAACAGTGGAAGATAAACTCTATGGACCACTGTGTGAACTGAAAAAGACAGTTCAATTCATGCAAGAGACGACATTGCAGATATAGACATATTTCAAGCGAACGAAAGAAGAAGAAGAAGAAGCCAGGACCCAAAAGGGACCTGTTGCCCAGGACGCTCGACGAGGACGCGTCAATAGGTCTTGGCCAGTACTGAACTGGCCCAGGTGCCTTGGAAACACCTCTGCGTCCCTGTGACTATTCTATAGGGTTTAGTCGTTGGATCAACATCACTGCACATGGGTTTAACCCATATGTGCTCCGTGTTCCTACTAACTCAAACCCGAGTCTGGAGAAACTCAGCTCAATGCACGAACTCCGTAGCATCGGCGAGGATCCTGAAATACATTGGGTAGATTTTTAACTCGAAATTTTACCTGGGCAGCGCCGTTAGGCTTCTCTTTTTCGATTTCCAACTGGCAAGGATATTTTTACCTGCGCAACAATACACACGGGAGTCCGATTTCACTATCCTGCGACCAGGGGCAATTTTATTACTGGAAGTCCACGTGAAAAAATCCCGGTCCTCACCGGGGCTTGATCCCAGGACCTCCAGCACTCGAGGCGGACACCATAGAGACCACTCATCCCCCTATTCTATAGGGTACTCACATCTGCGACTATTCTATAGGGTACTCATATCTGCGACTATTCTATAGGGTACTCACACCTGCAACTATTCTATAGGGTATTCAAATCTGCGACTATTCTATAGGTAGGGTACTCACACCTGCAACTATTCTATAGGGTACTCACACCTGCAACTATTCTATAGGGTACTCACATCTGCGACTATTCTATGGGGTACTCACATCTGCGACTATTCCATAGAGGACTCACACCTGCGACTATTCTATAGGGTACTCACATCTGTGACTATTCTATAGGGTACTCACATCTGCGACTATTCTATAGGGTACTCACACCTGCGACTATTCTATAGGGTACTCACATCTGTGACTATTCTAACTATTTGAGAGCCAGGTTGTGGAATCACTCAGATGCACCAAACCGTGCAATAGTTAATTTTTTTGGGTGCTCGCTCGCTTTGACTGATTTTTGCGTGTTTCAGGCAAACCCATTCTGGCTTCAGAGGTACTTGTAATTTACGTCCACAAGTCAAGGACGAGAAGTCAACAGTATAGTCCAACTGTCCGGTGTAGGGACTGAACCAGTTACCCCGACATCAGCACACCGAATGTTTAAGAACAAGCACTCTTATTCATTCGGCCATGCTTACCTCCTTATCTTCTTTTGTTCTGAGTTAAGGAACGAAAAAGTGGGAAGACCAAAAATCGAGTCATTCAAACTTGTACAATAATAATCTAGAATATGTGAATTTTTTCACATCTCACATCTTAAGGTAATGCCAGCATAGAACCAGCATTCACTTTTAACTGATGACATGTACATTTGTCAATGAAATACATGCCATATGTCCTGACTATACGATTCTCTAAGTGTTTTCATGTTAACCAATCGTATATTAAAAACAATGAAGCAGTACGAATGGACTTTACAATGCAAATACCCTTCATTGTGTAGAGTAGAATAAACTCTACAATGCAGAGAGCATCTGACAGCTCCTTGTTGCATATGCTCATTTAAAATAATTGAAATATTTTTTTTTAAAACTGTTATCATGGGTTGAAGTCACATATCTGCAAAGTTTGCAGTTCGGTCAATATATAAACTTTCTTTTCCTGTCTGTTACATGCAGCACAATATAACACAAAGTTAACAGGCTACAACGTATGTTACATGCAGCACAATATAACACAAAGTTAACAGGCTACAACGTCTGTTACATGCAGCACAATATAACACAAAGTTAACAGGCTACAACATCTGTTACATGCAGCACAATATAACACAAAGTTAACAGGCTACAACGTCTGTTACAAGCAGCACAATATAACACAAAGTTAACAGGCTACAACGTCTGTTACATGCAGCACAATATAACACACAAAGTTAACAGGTTACAATGTCTGTTACATGCAGCACAATATAACACAAAGTTAACAGGTTACAATGTCTGTTACATGCAGCACAATATAACACAAAGTTAACAGGCTACAATGTCTGTTACATGCAGCACAATATAACACAAAGTTAACAGGCTACAACGTCTGTTACATGCAGCACAATATAACACAAAGTTAACAGGTTACAATGTCTGTTACATGCAGCACAATATAACACAAAGTTAGCAGGCTACAACGTCTGTTACATGCAGCACAATATAACACAAAGTTAAACGGCTACAACATCTGTTACATGCAGCACAATATAACACAAAGTTAACAGGCTACAATGTATGTTACAAGTAGCACAATATAACACAAAGTTAACAGGTTACAATGTCTGTTACAAGCAGCTCAATATAACACAAAGTTAACAAGTAGCACAATATAACACAAAGTTAACAGGCTACAACGTCTGTTACATGCAACACAATATAACACAAAGTTAACAGGCTACAACGTCTGTTACATGCAGCACAATATAACACAAAGTTAACAGGCTACAATGTCTGCTACAAGCAGCACAATATAACACAAAGTTAACAGGCTACAATGTCTGCTACAAGCAGCACAATATAACACAAAGTTAACAAGTAGCACAATATAACACAAAGTTAGCAGGCTACAACGTCTGTTACAAGCAGCACAATATAACACAAAGTTAACAGGCTACAACGTCTGTTACAAGCAGCACAATATAACACAAAGTTAGCAGACCAACAATGTTACAAGCAGCACAATATAACACAAAGTTAGCAGACCAACAATGTTACAAGCAGCACAATATAACACAAAGTTAGCAGACCAACAATGTTACAAGCAGCACAATATAACACAAAGTTAGCAGACCAACAATGTTACAAGCAGCACAATATAACACAAAGATAGCAGGCTACAATGTCTGCTACAAGCAGCACAATATAGCATAAAGTGAGCAGGTTACAATGTCTGTTACATGCAGCACAATATAACACTAAGTTAGCAGGCTACGATGTCTGTTACACGCAGCACAATATAACACAAAGTACGCAGGCTACAATGTCTGTTACAAATAGCACAATATAACACAAAGTTAGCAGGATACAAAGTCTGCTACAAGCAGCACAATATAACATAAAGTTAGCAGGCTACAATTTCTGTTACAAGCAGTACAATATAACACAAAGTTAGCAGGCTACAATGTCTCCACAATATAACACAAAGTTAGCAGGCTACAATGTCTGTTACAAGCAGCACAATATAACACAAAGTAAGCAGGCTACAATATCTGTTACAAGCAGCACAATATAACACAAAGTTAACAGGTTACAATGTCTGTTACATGCAGCACAATATAACACAAAGTTAACAGGTTACAATGTCTGTTACATGCAGCACAATATAACACAAAGTTAACAGGCTACAATGTCTGTTACATGCAGCACAATATAACACAAAGTTAACAGGCTACAAGGCTACAACGTCTGTTACATGCAGCACAATATAACACAAAGTTAACAGGTTACAATGTCTGTTACATGCAGCACAATATAACACAAAGTTAGCAGGCTACAACGTCTGTTACATGCAGCACAATATAACACAAAGTTAACAGGCTACAATGTATGTTACATGCAGCACAATATAACACAAAGTTAACAGGCTACAATGTATGTTACAAGTAGCACAATATAACACAAAGTTAACAGGTTACAATGTCTGTTACAAGCAGCTCAATATAACACAAAGTTAACAAGTAGCACAATATAACACAAAGTAAACAGGCTACAACGTCTGTTACATGCAACACAATATAACACAAAGTTAACAGGCTACAACGTCTGTTACATGCAGCACAATATAACACAAAGTTAACAGGCTACAACGTCTGTTACATGCAGCACAATATAACACAAAGTTAACAGGCTACAATGTCTGCTACAAGCAGCACAATATAACACAAAGTTAACAAGTAGCACAATATAACACAAAGTTAGCAGGCTACAACGTCTGTTACAAGCAGCACAATATAACACAAAGTTAACAGGCTACAATGTCTGCTACAAGCAGCACAATATAACACAAAGTTAACAAGTAGCACAATATAACACAAAGTTAGCAGGCTACAACGTCTGTTACAAGCAGCACAATATAACACAAAGTTAACAGGCTACAACGTCTGTTACAAGCAGCACAATATAACACAAAGTTAGCAGACCAACAATGTTACAAGCAGCACAATATAACACAAAGTTAGCAGACCAACAATGTTACAAGCAGCACAATATAACACAAAGTTAGCAGACCAACAATGTTACAAGCAGCACAATATAACACAAAGTTAGCAGACCAACAATGTTACAAGCAGCACAATATAACACAAAGATAGCAGGCTACAATGTCTGCTACAAGCAGCACAATATAGCATAAAGTGAGCAGGTTACAATGTCTGTTACATGCAGCACAATATAACACTAAGTTAGCAGGCTACGATGTCTGTTACACGCAGCACAATATAACACAAAGTACGCAGGCTACAATGTCTGTTACAAATAGCACAATATAACACAAAGTTAGCAGGATACAAAGTCTGCTACAAGCAGCACAATATAACATAAAGTTAGCAGGCTACAATTTCTGTTACAAGCAGTACAATATAACACAAAGTTAGCAGGCTACAATGTCTCCACAATATAACACAAAGTTAGCAGGCTACAATGTCTGTTACAAGCAGCACAATATAACACAAAGTAAGCAGGCTACAATATCTGTTACAAGCAGCACAATATAACACAAAGTTAGCAGGCTACAATATCTGTTACAAATAGCACAATTTAACACAAAGTTAGCAGGCTACAATGTCTGTTACAAGCAGCATAATAAAAGAAGACCATACTGTCAGGCACAGAGTCAGCTTGGAAATGGCTGATCTGATTAATGTGAGCCTGGGAATGTCTGCTACACTGAAAGCCAAGGTGTGCTGACAGTTGATAAGATGAAGATAACTGGGCATTTACTTTGTTGACAGCACACCTCTTGGTAGTTGCCTGATCTGTAACTGATCACAGGTTTGCACGACAGGCGGCAGCTAACTATGCCAGTCACAGATATCAGAAATACTGTTCTCCTCATCTTTGAAGCCAGTACCACAGTTCTTCACTGAGATTTTCAGGCTGTCTTTATATTTCAAATTGTCGACCCTCTGCTAGCTTGCCTGTCTTAATCAAGCTTGCCATGGCATGACCGACCTACAAGTATAAAGGACATGTCCACATAGGACTCAGTTTGTGGTTTATAGATCATGAGAGCTGGAACAGCTTTTTTTTAAAAACCTGCCACACTTTGAAAATCTATAACAATAATACGTCATTTAGTCTGTATATAAGATTTTTTACGATGGGCCAAGTAATGCCTCGAGTGTGTTACTGTAGCCAGGCACGACGTCAGCCTGTGAACAATTTCACACTCACATTGACTGGCGGCAACGACGCGGCGACCCCGCCCACCGGTAACGATACAGCGGCCTCGCCCAAAGGCAACGACGCGGCGGCCCCGCCCACAGACAATGACACGACGGCCCAGCCTACCGGCAACGACGCATTGGCAGCCTACTCGCGTAGGAGACGTGAAGTAATAAAACGTGAACTTGATGTTATGCGAGCAAATCTGCCAGGTTTGGATGCTAAAGTGAGTCAGGTAGACATTCTGAAATCCGCCAATAATTTTATGGGTTTTAGGTAGTATAATATTTATTTTAAAAGGAAACGACGCTGCGACCCCGCCCACCGGCAATAACACGGTGGCCCCGACCACAGACAACAACACGTCGGCCCCGCCAACCAGCAATGACGAGGCGGCCCCGCCCATCGGCAACGATGCGACTGCCCTGCTGACAGATGACACGGCGGCCCCGCCCACAGATGACACGGCGGCCCCGCCCACAGATGACACGGCGGCCCCGCTCACAGACAACGCCGTGGCGGCCACGCCTACCAGCAACGACAGCCTACTTGCATAGAAGATGTGAAGTAATAAAACGTTAACTTGATGTTATGCGAGCAAATCTGCTAGGTTTGGATGCTAAAGTGAGTCAGGTAGACATTCTGAAATCCGCCAATAATTTTATGGGGTTTAGGTAGTATAATATTTATTTTAAAAGGCAACGACGCCACGGCCCCGCCCACCGGCAATAACGCGGTGGCCCCGACCACAGACAACAACACGTCGGCCCCGCCAACAGGCAATGACGAGGTGGCCCCACCCATCGGCAACGATGCGGCAGCCCTGCCAACAGACAACATGGCGGCCCCGCCCACAGACGACGCGGCGGCCCTGTCCACCGGCAACGGCGCTGTGGCCCCACCTACCGGCAACGACAGCCTACTCGCGTAGGAGACGTGAAGTAATAAAACGTGAACTTGATGTTATGCGAGCAAATCTGCCAGGTTTGGATGCTAAAGCGAGTCAGGTAGACATTCTGAAATGCGCCAATAATTTTATGGGTTTTAGGTAGTAAAATATTAATTTTAAAAGCATTTCACACGAAATTCACAGCATCGCGCCATGCACTCAACTCAGTAGCAGGGCGACTGAACCACAAACTACCAGTCCAACGTGATGAAAATGCAAATACGACGGTAGCCATGAGCATAAACACCCAGAGCCTTTAACTGTTTCACTGCCTAACCTCCAAATTCGTGACCGGAAGTCCACATATATTCTACATATATTCAACGCTACTGTATGGCGCTGAAGCCTGGACATTGAACAAGCAGCTAGAAAGTTGCATAGATGCCTTGGAGCTGTGGATATAGACAAATATGTTGTATTTCTTGGAAACACAATCAAATGCAAAGGTTCTAGAAAAACTGGGAATGAAGTGAGAGTTGATGAAAGAAATAAAGAGGAGGCAAGAGAAATATTTTGGCCACGTTAAAAGACATGATACTCTTATGAAAATAACCATACTTCTTCTTCTTCTGCGCTCATCCGGAGGTTTTTTTTCCGGACGTGTTTACAGCAGAGCTGCATTCTTGCGCCGTTAGGCCGACACATCCAACTTCTGCGGGCATTTGTTGAATGGGTTAACCTTCCCGGGGAAAATAGCCATACTGGAAAGCAAGGTTGAGGGCAAGCGAGCGAGAGGTAGACAACGATACAAGTGGAAAGATAACATCAAGAGATGGATGAACATCAGCCTGACAGAATGTACAGTCAAGGCGAGAGACAGAACTTCTTTGTAGGCAAACTTTATAAGAGTGCTTCATCATAGGAGCGGCTACAAGATTCCTACAACCTTGGCGGTGGTGACGACAGAAGGCTGTGAGATGCCGATAACAGTATCAATCAACAAGAGAATGCAGCAGTGAGAGAGATTCATCCCTAGAGTCAACCAATGTTCCAGATGCCAGAGGGCTGGCCACACCAGAGCAATATGCCGCAGTAAGACGGAAATCTGCCGTTACTGCGCTGATCACCACACCTTCAAGGAGTGTCAGCTGGCCACGGACTTCCGAGCACCTAACAACAAAAGAAAGTGCGCCAACTGCATGGGCAAACATGGAGCAAGATACCTGGGCTGTCCGTACCTGCAACGACACAGACATGTTAAAGCTCACCATCAACACCAGGACACCATACAATGAAGCAATGCAGAGATGCGAGACAGCCACGGGCATCTCACAAGCGGAAAAAGATCACCTGCACAAGCAAATGCAAAAGCAAATAGACAAGCTGAAGAAGCAAGTCAAGGCACTACTGACGCCAACAACAAACAGCGGCAATGAGAAAGTGCTGGCTGTCAGAGTGTTGAGAGTATGAATAGAAGACATAGAGAGGACAAGGGACCAAATAGAGTTAAGACAACTGAGATAACGACATATAGGAGACAGATAGGACATCCACAGTATAGCGATAGGCTAGAGACAGGACCTAAGTCAGGACATAGGATGGTCATAAGAAAGGACATCTACAGGACAGTATATGAAGTGGAAACAGGACTTAGGAAGGGACACTATCGTGTCTTAGACAGGGTAACGGTAGAACCAGACCGAGTGATAGAAGGGGACAACAGTTCACGGGACACTGCCCTGAATGGACTAGATGTCAGTACACTGACTGACCTTTTCTAGCACGGACAGACTGCAGTACAACGAGACTGTTGAGACAGCACGGGGTTCACACAACGGCACGGGGTCGGGCACGACAAGCCCAGCCGTTGAGCTTGAAAACGTGAGACAGGACGTACGACAGTTTCAGAGGAGGACACTTGTGATTCTTGAGAGCAAATGCTTAGTGTTGCGAGAATGCTAGTTTGAGAATAGCGAGTATAGGATTGCGAGACTGATTGTATGCTATCAGAGTATGAAGGGGCGACATTTGTATATTCATGTGAAATTACCACCTGTATATATCTTGTGATTATATCGGGTTCGCCTGAATTAAATAATAGAAATGCCATACGCACAACTGATGTTTCTTTGAGTGCGTATGAAGGAGCGGAGTGCCTGTGTGCGAAGTGAGACGTTGACACTGGCTGAAATAAAGAAGATCCATCAAAAAATCAAGCAAGAAGTGGAACACATGGCATGGATAAAGAAGGAGAATGAAGAAATCCTACAAACCATTAAATCAGAGCGAGAACTACAGAAAGCTGAAATGGAACTTCTCCAAAACAAACCAGCAGAAGCCATACAAGAAATCACAGAGAAATCGCAAGATGAAAACCAAGAGGCCGAGCCTGAACTGCAAGCGAAAGCCAGCAGCCCAACCACGTCGCCCGAGACATTCAAAGGGAAGCCAATATCCCACCAGACATCCTAAGAAAACTGAGATGAGCACCCTGACGATGGCATAGAAGACGTTTTCTTCATCTGTAAATGCTGGCGGTATCGGGTTGCAGCATTTACCGATGAAGAAAACGCAGAGATAAAGAGTAAATAAGAACTCAAGTGCGAGATATACAGAAGGTGCATGGAAGAAAAAGAAAAGAAGTACAAGAAACTCGAGGGAAAACCAATGCCCCGCTGTACCGCCACAGTACCAGATTTAAAAAAACGAGGATGACGAACACCTATGGCAATACAATATAGATGACGTAGAAATCGTCCCATGGCTGACCACGGAGGAAGCAACTGAAAGACAGCAAGAACTCAAATGCGAGAAGGGGAGTGAAAGAAGGCGCAAGGATATACATCGAAAAGCTTCTACATACAGGCAATACACAAAAGAGAAGGCAAAAATACCAAATAAAAAGTCCTTTTAAGGACTGCAACCAGTCAAGCCAGACGAGCCAGGAGCCTGCACCAACAAAGAAAATCACAAGAGGAAACATGCACAAAGGACAGCCGCCGACCGATCTCCCTGCTGACGTCACAGACACAAACGCTACATAACCAGTCCGAGATAGGACTTACTCATAAGAGCGCACAAGACAAGAATTAGGGTGATTGAACCCACAAAAACCACAGACCTCAACAATAACCACAGTTGAGGAAGCAGGTTGAACGAGGCCGAATTTGGAATTTTTGTTTTGAAAAATTGGAATTGGAATTGGAACAAAGATTATGCTCAAGCAGCAGAGGAGACTTGTATTGAATTGTCAAGTCTTGTAGAACAAATTGTCCTGAATTCCAAACTCCAAAGGAATTTGAAGACATGACCACTGGGCCAGCAGGCAAGTGTGCCAGCCTCTACACTAAAGCAGCTTCAATATATATATATATATATATATAATGATGTCAGTAAAGTTTTGTGTTGTATATTTAGTCATAATACATAGAGGGACAGTGAAGGAAGCCTCCTAACTACACCTCCTAGTGGTAGAAGAGGGACAAAATAAAATAGTATGGCAAATGTAGTTCAGGTGTGATGGATTATCAATTATCTATTAGAATAAGTGGACAACTCTGCACCCGAAGAGAGCAGGAAACTTATTTTCTCTGATAGTCAAACATTGCCATCAAAGATAAAGACCACAAACCGCCCATGTGAATCAGGAAGTTCAGGGAAACCATCACATTATCTTCTCAGGAATAAGATTATGAGCATGTCACATATCTGACATAGTGGAGTGATATGTTCAGAAACTTCATTCTAGTCTTCGGAATGAATTACCTGGCATGACATATGACATTAGCAGGAAACCTGGCCTATTCAACACATGACATGCAGCAGGAAACCTGGCCTATTCAACACATGACACTAGCAGGAAACCTGGCCTATTCATCAGATGACATGCAGCAGGAAACCTGGCCTATTCAACATATGACATTAGCAGGAAACCTGGCCTATTCATCAGATGACATGCAGCAGGAAACCTGGCCTATTCAACACGACACTAGCAGGAAATGTGACCCACTCATCTAGTCTATTCATCACGTGATATGCAGGAGCAAATCTGGCCTATTGGACACAACACACAGCAGGAAATCTGAATAATTCATCACGTCATCCAGGATGAATTATGGGCTATTCACCACATGACATGACGCAGGAAATTTTTATAATCACATGACATGTATGATGAAATCTGGGCTATTTATCTCATGTCACAGAGCAGGAAATCTTGATTGTTCATCACATGACACATGACATGTAGCAGGAAATCTGGTTTGTTCATCACAACAACAGATAAATAACAGGTGATATTTGTTAACAAAGTCACATGCAACTCTAAATGATACAATAATATAAAAACAATACTGCCTCAGTCACAACCTTGCGGTAAATACATAATGGCACTGTATATCCTGTCTATAATTAATGGAAAAAAAATTAGCACAATCATTTTTTGTACATTTTATAACAAACTACTATAAGAAAAGGGCAGAAAGTTATGTCTGACTATGAAAAGCCAGTAACGGGTGTACTTGTGTAAGGGCAGGACATTACGGTGACAACGGCATGTATGAATACTGACAAGGGTTTGATGCTAGCTCTCATCATTCACTATGGGAAGCAAAGACAGGTCACCTATTCCTGCGAGCACTCAGGTCTAGAAATGTGACGGTCCTCACTCTTGACATACCCTCAGCAGGTGACTACTATGGGACTTTGTGTTTAAATATGACAAGCAAGTACACAGTCAGCATGAGGCAAAGGTTCATTGATTGTTCAACTGTAGCACTGATCACCTTGAATTATTTGAATACTACATCTGAGAAATAAACAACTCACCCTGTCCTGGTTGTAGTCTTGTATCTCAAGATCATAAAATGTATCTGACAGGCTGAAATGCTGCGACTTGTGCATATCGAACTTCATAGCACAATTATAAGAGTATCACATTTCAAGTATTGATTGCCACACCTCTAGTGCTATTTGGAGGCCAAGGTTTTAATCCAGTGTGCCTGAAGCTTTACAATTTATATGTTGTCTAGTGACATCCATACCTTTTTGGCTCTGCGTGTGCCAATCATTAACAGTATCAACTGTCTTACTCTACTTACCACCAGGGATTTTTCACAACTGCAAAATCATTTTACATTAAGTATTTCAGTTTCAAAAGTGTTTACAGACTTGAAAGGCAGTACACATCATGAACTGTTTTGTATCTTACAAACATCTAGCACACAGAAACGGGCCCTACATGTTGGACATGGTGATTTACTGGACAACCAGGTTTCAGGTCTCTGCTGATCCTGCCTGCTGGCAAACCATTTGCCCATACACTCCAGACACCACATGGGTCGACAAAAGCAAGGAATGCATGCTTCACTGCCTTGCTCTCCAGCTGGGTCTTCACAGTGTTTCTGCAACTTGACATCAGCCATTTTCTGCATGCAGCCTATGCACTGTTCAATTTCCTGAAAGAGATGAACATCAAAACCGCATATCAATATATTTACGCCTAACATTACTAATAACATCAGGGTTTTAGATAGATTTCTGAAGCAACAATACAGAACATATAAAAGTGATGTCTTATTGCAGAAATGTTAGTGAACCTGCAGCTCAAACAATATTTCATAAGCTCAACTGTCACATGAGTGGCTTAATTATATGCACAAGTAAACATCCCATGTCCATGTCATACTGGCAGACTAAACTTCACTCAAAGGAAGATCACTATCATACCAACCATTTTTCCTCTCAGATACTTTTTCTGCAACCCATTTCATATAATACCATTTGCCTTTTTCTTGTAGCACAGGTTATTCTTTTCATTCTATGGCAGCACCAGATCTTGATTGCATCAAGTCATTTCTTGCTATTATTGTTAGTAGTCCTAATTCACAGCCATAGTCTTAATAACTTCATGCATGTATACAAGATTCTTTTTCAGTATTTGGTATTTACTCTTTTGATGTATTCTTCTGTTTCTCTCTGAAAACAGCTTTTGTCATTGCTATTCTAATTGTAATGTCTATCATTATCACAACATCTAGCTTCCATTATCCTTTGGCCTGCACAGAACTTCAAACATTACAAGCAAACCAAAAATGACATTATACCAGGCATAGCAAATTATTGGGCCTGTTTAACCCTTTACCGGGCAAAACGTCCATTTCCGTCCAATCCCCTTAACGGGCGAAATGTCCAATTCCGTCATTGAATACTAGTCGTTTTAAAAATGCGATCTCGTGAATTTCCGAGACTTCCTGTTCCTTTCTATCAGTCTTGCTGATAGAGTGAAAGCGTAGGTGACATTTGCAAGTGTTTTCTTTAAATTTGATCAGATTGTTCATTAGTTTTCGGGGTTTTTGTGCGTTGTTATTCAAAATGGATTTCCTCAATTCTTCAAGCGATAGCGGTGATTTCGATGGGTTCAATTTAAGTGACATTGAAGTGTGTGAAAATGACGATGAATCGGAGCTGGATCTAAGTGACATCAGCGTGTGCAGCGTGCACACTTCAGACCTTTCAGACTTTGAAGAAAGTGAATCTGATTCAGAAAATGTGGCTGAAGAAAGTCGGGTGGGGCCATGTCGTGACGCAAACGGTTGGAGCAACAATACAAAAATATTGAAAATCGAAGAATTTAGTGAAGAAACTGGCGTCAACTTAACAACTGACGATCGTTCTCAGCGTGCATTCTTTCTTTAACTCTTCGAGGAACAAACTTTTCAAATGATTGCCGATCAAACAAATGTATATGCTAGGCAAAAGATTGAACAGATACATGATCGAGGCTGGGTTCCAACAAACGCAACCGAAATGCAGGCCTATTTTGGTCTGCTCATATTATTGGGGATCCACAATCTTCCTCGTTTGGAATTGCACTGGTCAACAGATGATAGGTTGGGAGTGCCAGGTGTGAAGAATGTGATGCCTCTCAAGAGATTCAAGAAGCTGGAGCAGTATTTACATGTGGCTGATAACAACACAGCTGACGGCAATGACCGCCTCCACAAAATTTGGCCTCTCATCGACATGGCAAATAGGACGTTCTTACAATGTTACAAACCTAAGAAATAAATTGCCATTGATGAGGCAATGGTGCCATTCAAAGGCAGGAATGCACTAAAACAATATCTACCAGCCAAGCCAATTTAACAGAGCGCCAGGACTCAAAAGCAACTGCATGCAACTGAATGGAGGAAATCAAGCCAACGATGATTAGAAATGACTCAGTTTATTGTACGAGTCTTCAAATCATATCAAAACGAATACAGCGTCTATAAATGTATATACATCTTACTGGCTTGGCTGCTGGGTAGTAACTAATCCCCTATTTACTTCTACGTCAGCACGTGAGCGTCCTTAACTACGGTGCTCACGCGTGCATCAGCTATTTGTCTCTTTCCCCTTGCACGCCGTGCCACCTAACTAAACCCCGTATAATAGCCTACTCTGTTATATTACCTTTCTACCCTAACAAGACTTTTCCCTGAAAAGTCTTAATTCCACAACTTTTCCCCAAATCTATGACCCCACAAGACACCTAACCAAATAATCCCACACAATTACTTCATCTTCGTTTCTGTAAAATCATAAGCAATCTGCTTACATATCTTGCACCAAACAATCTGAACCTATCTCAACTCCCAACTACAAAATTCATATACCTCTAACTCTAACCTGGAACTCTTATTCATTACAGCTTTCTCTATCCCAACAATTTATCTTATAGCCAGCCGCCACGACCCATACTCTATACTTCTTCTTCGTTATAATATCCACATATATTATTTACATATCGTAATTCTATATCACAAAAGCTCATCTTATAATACTCTTCGCAAAGCAACCCGCTTCATTTCATTGATAAAATGTCGATCAAAATTATGGTTAACAAAAATTGAAGATTCTTATGTATTTCTACAACTTATCATACTCTCACTAACATCAACAACACAGAATAGACAGGAAAGTGGTTGGTGCGCACCGGAGATAAAATAATAAGAACTTTTCCACACAAAAACATACTAACATACTCACATTTACCCTACCATGTCGCCCTGAGACTTTATGCAGTAAAGTCTAAAAACAATTACATATCTCCCACAACCCAAATATACCAGTTATTATGGCAACACTTCTACTAGCTTCATATCCCTGAAACTCACCTAATTTATGTATATTACTTAATCACTGACTAATAAAGTTTGCGCTGATATCCACAGCATTAAACACCAAAAATATTATCCATCCCTAAATGTCTATTTATTACAGACAGTACACAAATCAAAAGGTCCATTATGGGTCCTACCACTCAAAACCTGACTCTTGGGGAATGAAAGTATGGTATGCTTGCGAGTCAGAAAATGGCTACCTCCTCCAGTTTTCTGTCTACAGTGGCAAAATAGATGGTGGCACTCAGCATGGACTGGGCCATGATGTAGTGATGCAGCTTGCTGCCCCCTTTTTGGGAAAATATCATCACCTCTATTTTGATAACTTTTTTTCGTTCAGCATTCAAATATTCTCAACTACTGCCCTCCATTTACTAACTCCACATTTTGAAATTACTGAGGATCAGAAAATTGATGCCTTGTCTAAACATGGCAACAGAATGGAACAGTTCACAAACCCATTGTCATAATGAACAACAAAAACCATCATCCATAGTCAAAACAACTCTCAGTGGAAGAAAAATATAGACAGCAGACCTGATTCAATTCACCGACTCCAGAGACAAAAGTAAGTCTGTTGCCTAAGAAAGACCACTGCAGACCATCTCAAAGTCTTCCACACAGACAACTGTCATCGTGGAACTGAAGAAGAGACCCCAGAATGCCCCTTCAGAGCTACCAAACGTACAGAGATCTATGTCGCTAACTATGGCTAGAGGATGCAGAAATGAAGCAGAAATCATGGGTTTCCTGCACTGTCAACTGTCAGATTGTAATGGGGACAATCATCTGCCTGTGAAGTTGCCAGTGCACTAATGGTGAGGTAGGCGATTCAGTTAGCAGTGCACTAATGGTGAGGTAGACGATTCAGTTACCAGTGCACTAATGGTGAGGTTAGCCATTCAACCCCAACACCAGCATTCAGTTGGACTTTAACCTTGACTTCTCATTCAGAAAGCAATGGCAAACTAATTCATGTCAAATTGTCTGGACAATCAAACTGGAATTGATCACAACATCCTGCAAAGGGCAGGCAACATTGTTAATATATAGATCTGCAAGTGGCACAGTGGCTAGCATATTTGTATATAGATCTGCAAGTGGCAGTGGCTAGCATGTTTGTATATAGATCTGCAAGTGGCAGTGGCTAGTATGTTTGTATATAGATCTGCAAGTGGCAGTGGCAGTGGCGCAGTGGCTAGCATGTTTGTATATAGATCTGCAAGTGGCAGTGGCTAGTATGTTTGTATATAGATCTGCAAGTGGCAGTGGCTAGTATGTTTGTATATAGATCTGCAAGTGGCAGTGGCTAGTATGTTTGTATATAGATCTGCAAGTGGCAGTGGGCTAGTATGTTTGTATATAGATCTGCAAGTGGCAGTGGCTAGCATGTTTGTATATAGATCTGCAAGTGGCAGTGGCTAGTATGTTTGTATATAGATCTGCAAGTGGCAGTGGCTAGTATGTTTGTATATAGATCTGCAAGTGGCAGTGGCAGTGGATAGCATGTTTGTATATAGATCTGCAAGTGGCAATGGCTAGCATGTTTGTATATATATTTGCAAGTGGCAGTGGCACAGTGGCTAGCATGTTTGTATATAGATCTGCAAGTGGCAATGGCTAGCATGTTTGTATATATATATTTGCAAGTGGCAGTGGCTAGCATGTTTGTATACAGATCTGCAAGTGGCAGTGGCTAGCATGTTTGTATATAGATCTGTAAGTGGCAGTGGCACAGTGGCCAGCATGTTTGTATATAGATCTGCAAGTAGCATGTTTGTATATATATCTGCAAGTGGAAGTGGCTAGCATGTTTGTATATAGATCTGCAAGTAGCAGTGGCTAGCATGTTTGTATATATATCTGCAAGTGGAAGTGGCCAACATGTTTGTATATAGATCTGCAAGTGGAAGTGGCTAGCATGTTTGTATATAGATCTGCAAGTGGCAGTGGCTAGCATGTTTGTATATATATATATCTGCAAGTGGAAGTGGCTAGCATGTTTGTATATAGATCTGCAAGTGGCAGTGGCTAGCGTGTTTGTATATAGATCTGCAAGTGGCAGTGGCACAGTGGCTAGCATGTTTGTATATAGATCTGCAAGTGGCAGTGGTGCAGTGGCTAGCATGTTTGTATATAGATCTGCAAGTGGCAATGGCTAGCATGTTTGTATATATATCTGCAAGTGGAAGTGGCAAGCATGTTTGTATATAGATCTGCAAGTGGCAGTGGTTATCATGTTTGTATATAGATCTGCAAGTGGCAGTGGTTATCATGTTTGTATATATATCTGCAAGTGGCAGTGGCACAGTGGCTAGCATGTTTGTATATAGATCTGCAAGTGGCAGTGGTTATCATGTTTGTATATAGATCTGCAAGTGGCAGTGGTTATCATGTTTGTATATATATCTGCAAGTGGCAGTGGCACAGTGGCTAGCATGTTTGTATATAGATCTGCAAGTGGCAGTGGCACAGTGGCTAGCATGTTTGTATATAGATCTGCAAGTGGCAGTGGCACAGTGGCTAGCATGTTTGTATATAGATCTGCAAGTGGCAGTGGCACAGTGGCTAGCATGTTTGTATATAGATCTGCAAGTGGCAGTGGCACAGTGGCTAGCATGTTTGTATATAGATCTGCAAGTGGCAGTGGCACAGTGGCTAGCATGTTTGTATATATATCTGCAAGTGGAAGTGGCTAGCATGTTTGTATATAGATCTGCAAGTGGCAGTGGTTATCATGTTTGTATATATATCTGCAAGTGGCAGTGGCACAGTGGCTAGCATGCTTGTATATAGATCTGCAAGTGGCAGTGGCGCAGTGGCTAGCATGTTTGCCTGCCAGCTCTGTGGATATTTCTCAGTGACATGACTCCCAGATCGTCTCAGCCTAAAATGGGTTCCAGAAAATGTTCTGTGACGTGTGAAATAAAGGATGGCAGCGTAACATTGATGACATCACCCAGTGAGTGCCAACTGATTTATACAAATATGGGACCAGCACCAATACATCCCAACATGTGACCTCCTACCTGGACATGCAGCATGACATTGACCTCATCACCCAACAAGTGTTGACTGATCTCAACATGCAGCATGACATTGACCTCATCACCCAACAAGTGTTGACTGATCTCAACATGCAGCATGACATTGACCTCATCACCCAACAAGTGTTGACTGATCTCAACATATGGAGCTAGCACCATATACCCACTAAGCTTCTTGGCCTGAAATAGGATGCTTTGCTTCTTTTATTCCTGGAAATGAATCTTCTTAGCCATCTATGGGATTTTTAGCAATAAAAAAACACATGCACATCTCTGTGGTCTACACTTTGTTTCAAATCTTGGTATTCAGGGTTCATGATTTACAGGTATACAGTAATTTACAGGCTTATAATATTCATTAGATCTACCAAAGTGAACATATCAGAGTGAACACTTACCATATTTGGGCTTGGATTGTACACTGGATTCTCTTCTACAAATTCTCTGAAAGCCTTTAAGAACCTGTCACTGAGTGACTGATGAATGACTATATTGCGTGCATTACGAATGGGCGCCTGAAGCTTTTCTTTCAGATCACCTAATTCAAGAGAATTCAACCTGTGGGTAATGGAAATTGACAACTGAAAGATAACTAAGACATTTGTGAAACCTATCTTTATGGCTTTAATGACAGTTTCACATCCTTGAAGTTATTTCTCTCTCTCTCTCTCTCTCTCTATATATATATATATATATATATATAACTGAACACAAATATGTAAAAATGGAGCACCAATCAGAACACTACAGGCTACTCAATGGTTATCAGGATATGTTCTGAAAAGCAAAGGTTCCAATGTGATTGATACTGACCATCTCATTCACTGATTGCCAATTGATCTATACAAATATAGGGCACTTTTTCTGACTGTCTTTCCTGTCACATGATATATGATTTTATAGACTTCTGTTTTACATTTTTCTTTCAGTTATTAACATGTGATGTTTTTTTTTTTCCGCGTACATTTATATTAAACAAACTTATCTCAGTCTCAAAAGAATGACAAATGTTGTTTGTGTCAACAAAATACTTGTGATGTATAAGACAAATCAAGTCATGATGAACTGTCTGTTAGACAGTTCAGTTCAGCTGAGTTCAGAACCCACATCATAACACTTGGGGCATTCCCGTATGTGCTTCATCCTCATCTTCAACAGCCAGCAAAGAGACCCAATACTAGTGGTACCAGTAGCAGTTTGATTTTGTGTCCATCTGGTCTTTCCTCACAGTCCTGAGTGTCGGCCAGATCCTCTGGTCTTTCCTCACAGTCCTGAGTGTCGGCCAGATCCTCTGGTCTTTCCTCACAGTCCTGAGTGTCGGCCAGATCCTCTGGTCTTTCCTCACAGTCCTGAGTGTCGGCCAGATCCTCTGGTCTTTCCTCACAGTCCTGAGTGTCGGCCAGATCCTCTGGTCTTTCCTCACAGTCCTGAGTGTCGGCCAGATCCTCTGGTCTTTCCTCACAGTCCTGAGTGTCGGCCAGATCCTCTGGTCTTTCCTCACAGTCCTGAGTGTCGGCCAGATCCTCTGGTCTTTCCTCACAGTCCTGAGTGTCGGCCAGATCCTCTGGTCTTTCCTCACAGTCCTGAGTGTCGGCCAGATCCTCTGGTCTTTCCTCACAGTCCTGAGTGTCGGCCAGATCCTCTGGTCTTTCCTCACAGTCCTGAGTGTCGGCCAGATCCTCTGGTCTTTCCTCACAGTCCTGAGTGTCGGCCAGATCCTCTGGTCTTTCCTCACAGTCCGGAGTGTCGGCCAGATCCTCTGGTCTTTCCTCACAGTCCTGAGTGTCGGCCAGATCCTCTGGTCTTTCCTCACAGTCCTGAGTGTCGGCCAGATCCTCTGGTCTTTCCTCACAGTCCTGAGTGTCGGCCAGATCCTCTGGTCTTTCCTCACAGTCCTGAGTGTCGGCCAGATCCTCTGGTCTTTCCTCACAGTCCTGAGTGTCGGCCAGATCCTCTGGTCTTTCCTCACAGTCCGGAGTGTCGGCCAGATCCTCTGGTCTTTCCTCACAGTCCTGAGTGTCGGCCAGATCCTCTGGTCTTTCCTCACAGTCCTGAGTGTCGGCCAGATCCTCTGGTCTTTCCTCACAGTCCTGAGTGTCGGCCAGATCCTCTGGTCTTTCCTCACAGTCCGGAGTGTCGGCCAGATCCTCTGGTCTTTCCTCACAGTCCTGAGTGTCGGCCAGATCCTCTGGTCTTTCCTCACAGTCCTGAGTGTCGGCCAGATCCTCTGGTCTTTCCTCACAGTCCTGAGTGTCGGCCAGATCCTCTGGTCTTTCCTCACAGTCCTGAGTGTCGGCCAGATCCTCTGGTCTTTCCTCACAGTCCGGAGTGTCGGCCAGATCCTCTGGTCTTTCCTCACAGTCCTGAGTGTCGGCCAGATCCTCTGGTCTTTCCTCACAGTCCTGAGTGTCGGCCAGATCCTCTGGTCTTTCCTCACAGTCCGGAGTGTCGGCCAGATCCTCTGGTCTTTCCTCACAGTCCTGAGTGTCGGCCAGATCCTCTGGTCTTTCCTCACAGTCCTGAGTGTCGGCCAGATCCTCTGGTCTTTCCTCACAGTCCTGAGTGTCGGCCAGATCCTCTGGTCTTTCCTCACAGTCCTGAGTGTCGGCCAGATCCTCTGGTCTTTCCTCACAGTCTGGAGTGTCGGCCAGATCCTCTGGTCTTTCCTCACAGTCCTGAGTGTCGGCCAGATCCTCTGGTCTTTCCTCACAGTCCTGAGTGTCGGCCAGATCCTCTGGTCTTTCCTCACAGTCCGGAGTGTCGGCCAGATCCTCTGGTCTTTCCTCACAGTCCGGAGTGTCGGCCAGATCCTCTGGTCTTTCCTCACAGTCCTGAGTGTCGGCCAGATCCTCTGGTCTTTCCTCACAGTCCTGAGTGTCGGCCAGATCCTCTGGTCTTTCCTCACAGTCCGGAGTGTCGGCCAGATCCTCTGGTCTTTCCTCACAGTCCTGAGTGTCGGCCAGATCCTCTGGTCTTTCCTCACAGTCCTGAGTGTCGGCCAGATCCTCTGGTCTTTCCTCACAGTCCTGAGTGTCGGCCAGATCCTCTGGTCTTTCCTCACAGTCCGGAGTGTCGGCCAGATCCTCTGGTCTTTCCTCACAGTCCTGAGTGTCGGCCAGATCCTCTGGTCTTTCCTCACAGTCCTGAGTGTCGGCCAGATCCTCTGGTCTTTCCTCACAGTCCTGAGTGTCGGCCAGCTGGTCACTCCCTGCAGCACCATTCTCTCCAGGCATGATGGTCTATCCACGCTATACACATCATCCCACAAGATATTGCAAGGTGCTGTGTATGGCTGCTTAGCCTCCCGTTCATCACAGGCTGTGAGACCAGAGTGACACAGTCCATAGATTTGGGACTATGATGACTTCACACCAAGAGTTGTGTGATCCCTTACCAGTGTCGACAATTCTTAGAGCACACTTTCTGTGTTTCCAGGATCAGGGTCTTGGTTTGTATATTATTCATTGATTTACATGAAAAGCAGTGTATCTAAGCAGAGCCCCAACCCTGGAAAACCATGCAAAGTGATGTTTTTTTCTTTTTCCCTAGAGGGTGCGGCAGCTTTGGACATGCACCCCTTGAACCACAATGACATGGTCGGGTTTCTCACAGCACCAATATTCTGTTAAGTAGATCACAAGTGGCGGACATTTGAATCAAATTGTCATTCAGCAGAATTCTTGTTCAATAGACATTTGAACCAAATTGTCATTCAGCAGGATTCTCGTTCAATGGACATTTAAACCAAACTGTCATTCAGCAGGATTCTCGTTCAATGGGCGTCTGAATCAAATTGTCATTTAATAGGAGTCACCCACGTTGTGGTTATTCTACACCATTTGTCAGATAAGTAGAGCACATCTTCGTTGGTCACCATTTACCCATATTTTTCGGATAGGCTGATAAATGCCAGAGGCTTTTCAACTTCATGATTTCAAGTCACTGCATCTCTAGGGGCCCTAATTCAATGATACCCTACCAGTTCAGTTCAAGCTTCTTCTTCTTTTCTTTCTTCTTCTTCTTCTGTGTTCGTCCAGAATGTTTTGAACGTAACTGCATTGTGCTTGTTTACAGCAGAGCTGCGATATCAGCACCTTTCAGTCGACACATCTGAATTCTTCAGGCATTTGTTGACCGGGTTAACCTTCCCAGGGTTCAGGCCAGATTTGTTTGTGGTGTACAATGTGAATGTATGGAAGAAGTCCCACGTGAGGTTCGGTCAAACCAACAAAGAGCTTGCTAGTGCCAGAAGTGAAGTACAGGGTATCACCTTTACATACAACACAATGTCTCCTGTGCCTGTGACCAAATCATCACAAGTTCATATTTAGCTTGTCTTTGAAGAATAATAAGAACAGGATGTATACTTATGCTGAATAGACAAATTACCACAAAAAAAAACTATACCTCATGTGCTATCAGTTACCGATGTTGACGAAAATTGAAAGAAATTAGTTTGCTCCTAGTTGTGGGTAGCGCAAATTTCATGAAGTCATTCCTAAAGTTGGCAGCTCTGCCTCCATGGGGGTCAGTGAAACAGTCAGAGGAGTGCTATGGAATTTTTAATTTGCAGTAGCTTTGACACTAAGAAACAGTTGTGTACTGGAGTGCCTGGGATGTGGCCTTGAAAGCAATGAAGGCAGCAGCCTGAAGCAGTCTAGGCTCCATTAATTTAAAGTATGAGGAAACATGAAATGAACTGACTACATACCTTATAGTAAATGGTTTTAAGCCTGGCTCAATACGACCAACTGTTATATTCAGATACTGCACTGCCATCTGGTTTTGATATGATAAAGCATGTTCCTCTGAATCTGACAGTGTCAAGTGAATGTCATTTTGATGAGCAATGTAAACATAATAAGTTGCGGTTTTAATAATCCACGAATCTGTCACTGCAACAAGTCTACTTTGTGTGCCACTCACAAATTTGTCTATGCGTCTGAATTCAATATTAATCGAGGAAGCCACAGTTCTCCAAGTGTCATTCTCCCCAGCTAGAAGTGTCAATTCCTGTGATATTGGATGGTTATCACAGTTATTGCTATGCCAGTAAATTGCTAGCACCAAAACGCAGCCAGGTAAAATAAGGCTAAATAACAGGCAGAGGCCCATATAATACTGAGTTGATCAATGTTGAACAACTCAAGCTCTGGAGCAAAAAGTCCAAGACCAACATAATAACCTGTAGAAATAGAAAAACAGTTAAACAAAGAGATACAATATTGATATTTCTATACTAACTATTTGTAAATGGAAGCATGAGAAACAGGTCATTCTCATTTGTAGAATGCTAGTACAAGCTGGAGAAGAATACTTGTTTTGTTTTTCTGTTGCTTTTACACAATCACAGCTGCGGGCAATTTGGCAGCAGACTGTCTTGCGCTGGTTTTTGACAAAATGGTATGGTCGCTCAGATAGCAAGGGTAAACTACTGAACGTAAACTTGCCAAGGGATCACAACAGCAGAAAAATGCTGGTGTTGACTGCGGTATCCTGTAAAGCAGGGGTGAGCAAACTACGGGCCCGCGGGCCACATGCGGCCCGCCAAGTGATTTTATGCGGCCCGCTGAGGGCATTTAGAAATAAAAATTTTTAATTTGTTTTTAAGTTATTTTGTTGAATTTTACAGAATTTCATGTACCGTTATGATGAGTGTCAATAACAAACGTAAGACTGAAGATGAATGCCATGTTTTTAATGATGAACGGATAACTGAGTACTGTTTTATAAAAGTTGGTAGCAAATCAGTTTGCTTGTTGTGTCGTGAGTCAGTGGCTGTCTTCAAGGAGTACAATTTAAAAAGACATTATCAAACAAAACATTCCGATTTCGGATAAAATTTAACGACTGAAGAGAAGGAAAGGAAATGCCTTGAGTTGGTGAAAAATTTGGAGAAACAGCAAACTATTTTCACTAAACAGTCTTCAATTCAAGATGCCGCAACTGAAGCTAGTCTTGTGCTGTCACACAAAATTGTAAAACAGAACAAGCCATTTTCTGATGGCGAGTTCATCAAGGAATGTTTGCTAGATGCAGCAAACATTATGTGTCCAGAACTAAAAAAACAGATTTGACAACATTACTTTATCAAGGAGAACTGTGGTCAGATGTGTTGACAAGATCAGTGACAATTTGATGCATAAACTTCAAGATGCAAGTAAACAATTTTTGTGGTACTCTCTTGCATTGGATGAGAGTACCGATGTACATGATACTGCTCAATTATTGATATTTATAAGTGGAATAAACACTTCTTTCAAACTCACTGAAGAGTTACTGAGTGTTGAGTCACTCAAAGACAAAACCACAGGCCATGATATATTCAATGCTGTTACTAACTGTATTGAAAGAACTGGGTTGGTTTGGAACAAGATGGCAAGTGTTACAACTGACGGAGCTCGTGCTTTGACTGGAAAAAATGTAGGTCTGGTAAAGTTGATAAGTGATAAGATTAAAGCAGAATATCCAGACCACACATTATTACCACTTCACTGTGTGATTCATCAAGAAAGTCTGTGTAAAACTGTTTTGAATATCAAGCATGTTATTGACCCAGTTGTCAGTGTCATCAACCTCATCAGATCAAGAGGACTTAATCACAGACAGTTCAAGTCATTACTTGACGATTTGGAAACTGAACATTCCGATGTCCTGTACCACACCAGTGTTCGATGGCTGAGTCTCGGCAAGGTGTTGAGGCGAGTGTGGGAACTCAGAGAAGAAATAGTGATGTTCCTAGAGATGAAGGGCATTGCATGTGACTTTAATACTAACATTGTCAATAAAGAGTGGCAGTTAGACTTTATGTTTGCCATTGAAATTATGGAAAAGTTAAATGAACTGAATGTCAAACTTCAGGGCAATGGTGTGTTTGCACATGAATTGTATGTATATGTAAAATCATTTCAGGCAAAACTCTCACTGTTCTCCAGACAAGCAAGTGAAAAAAGATTTTGTCACTTCCCTTTGCTGAAACAAGAAACCATTTCTGGTGAAATGACTGAAAAGTACAAAGCCCAATTAGATGCATTGACTGAAGAATTTGGATGGAGATTTCAAGATTTCAAGAAATTACAGCCATAGTTCAATATTCTCAGTTCCTCTTTTAGTGCAGAAGCTGATACAGCCACAGAGGACATACAGTTGGAGCTGCTTGACTTACAAGCAGATCATGACCTGAAAGAGAAATTCAAGTCAGATGGTTTGCTGGATTTCTATGGATCTTTATCAGAAGAATCATTTCCCAACTTGAAAAACTTTGCAGCTAAACTTTTATCATTGTTTGGATCAACATACATTTGCGAACAAGCATTCTCTTGCTTGAAGATCAACAAATCTAAGAATAGGTCTTTATTGTCGGACTGCAACTTGCATGCTGTCATGCGAATTTCAACAAGTAAACTTGCTCCAGATTTCAAGAATATTGTCAAAAATTGCAAGCAGTTACATACATCTCATTAGAAATCAACAACTGTAGTGACAATGTTGTCGCTGTGTGTCTAAATTAAAGCCATTGATAGATAATAAAGAATATTTGTTATAATAACAAGTTGTAAAATCGTGTTAACAAATTAATAAAAGTTTTTAGTCCATATTTGTCAAATATAATATATAAGTAAAATAAAATTGCAATAATTAGTTATTTATACTACTTAATAACATATAGATAATTAATAATTACTTATTGTGATAGGTTGCTGTAAACAAAATGTATATATATATATATATATATATATATATATATATATATATATATATATATATATATATATATATATATATATGTATATATATATATATGTGGCCCGCAATAGCTTTACATTTGTCAATGCGCCCCTCCGCAGGAAAAGTTTGCCCACCCCTGCTGTAAAGGATATGCAACTAACTTTTACACAATGATGCTAAAGAAGAACAGAGGAATTCCAGAAGCAGATACAGAAACAAGTGAGTAATACAGCATCCAAAATATTAGACAAATTACATAAATCACCAACTCAACTGAAGCGAGCAAACAGAGATTCAGATTCCATGTGTGAATTCAAAGATATTATCAAATAAAAAAGCTATAGAGAGATGTTACAATGACACCAAAACATCTGATGCACACACACAACAAATAAGGAACACAATACTGGCTCAATAGCTAGACAATGTTATAGTGATATAAACTGATTAGACTGCTAATACTCCTGTTCCAAGGACTGGTGCTTTCACGCATCGAGTATGCCCTGGCCATCCTCACTGTCAGCCCTTACACAGATTGGAAGACTTGAAAAGATACAAAACGAAGCCATGAGCATCATTTTGGGCTGCACGAGAGACACCAGCTGTGTAGCAATGAGATACCTCCTTGACTTCCCGACAATGGAACACAGGATCAAGATCTGGAGAGCTCGTGCATACTTAAAAATAAGTGCAGATGAGCAGCACCCTCTGCATGACGCTATATTCAGAGAAAAGGGTGACAGGCTAAAGAGGGGCAAATCATGGATGGGTCGGGCGGAAGATGTCGTCAGACAGGTCTGCAGTCTTACTAGTATCAACCCCGGCAAGGAATGGGTGCCAGTGCCTCCAGCTTTTAAGTGCACTTTCTCCTGCATTATCACACTCGACAGACGGTGCAGAGAGAAGAACCCTGCCGCTGTCAATGCAGAGGTGAACGCGCTCATCTATGAACACTCAGATAGCCCCGAAGTGCTCATCTATACAGATGGATCTGTTGTAAAGCAGCAGAGAAGTGCGTGGGCATTTACAGCCCGTTCAGCGGGCCGAACCGTTCAAGAATCCAGTGGTGCCCACTTTATGACCACAAGCAGCATGACGATGGAGGTGATGGCAGTTACACAGGCTTTCATATGGCTGGAATCACAGCATTATACCAACGTGTGTGTACTAAGTGATTCAATGAGCATGATTCAGAACGTCGAAGCTGGATCTGTACGTAGACAGTGGACTGAGTCACTGCGGAAGTCTGTTGTCTGTAAAGTCACCTTCATCTTCGTCCCGGGACATGCGGGAGTCAAGGGAAATGAACGAGCTGATAAACTGGCTGGCTCTGCACCCCCTGTAGATGGCCAGCCCATGGATCGTGCCGATGTTATTAACGTCCTCAAAGATATGGCGAGAACAGAGGACTTTGATGTCAGTGAATCCACATCGCTGTCCAGGATGAAAGACTTGGGAGTAAGAATCGGCACAGCCAGACGCGAGAGGTACATCGGGAAAACAAGGCGCCTCGTCAACCAACACAGAACTGGCACTATTAGCCACCGGACGCTGATGCATATGCTGGGGGGAGGATCTGAGCACCTATGGACATGTCCGGAGTGCAATGAAGATACCCCAACTGATAACTGATAACTGATAGTGATATAATAATAAAACATCATGCTGACTTTTGGTTCCCCTTATTCAAGATGTACAAAAATTAAGAAGAGAATTGTAGCTGCCTTTCTTGCACATAGATTTATTCTAGAGCAGAATGGTGTTTTTGAACACTAATGTGTATAGATCTTCAGTACATGAGACTGGTTCATCACAAAACAGCAATTCATGGATGCTCCATTTCTCTCAAACCGGATATTGTTACGGTGAAATTAAATGTTAACTTTGTGGTAAGTAAGTGGATCACCATCATCATAAAGTTGTTGAGTCCTTGGACTGGCTGTGTCGTTTTCTATTCATGCCTCACCACGGCATCTGTCCTCTGTTGCCCCTTTCGGTGCTGTATATACCTTCAGTGACTGAGTATACAATCTATTGCTGAATGCAACAGTTACACACCAGTAAAAAAAGAACTGAGACATCACCTTGGGCATGAGGCTGACACCTTTAATTGACGTAAAAGGGAGACTACAAACATTCATTAACTGATGCTTGTGCAGAAGACGACTAAAATGGTGTAAAACTTCAATAATTGAGTATGAACAATTTATTGAAAAATGCTCTGGTGATCGAGCGAAATGGCGAATCATGACCGCCCACGCTGACCAGCATGGCACATAATGGATGGAATAGCTAATCACTAATAACCAAAAGAATTTATGAAGTGAAATACAAATACAGAGGTTTGTTTCAAGTAATGTGAGGGCTGGTCTGGTTTGCAAGATCAGTTCTGCGTCTAGCGTTCGTTGTCTCGGATGGCTGTGTGAGGTGCACCAAAATAGGATCTTCCCAGCCAACGCAACTTAGCGAGGCAGGCGTTTCGAGAATGTAACTGCATCGTGCAGCCAGGGTCGTGGTTTGAGTGGGCAAAGGAGCAAAATTTGTACGACCGTTCGACAAAGTCTCGATAAGCGCCCACTCTCTCTCGATGAGTAGTGGGCCTGCAGTCAGTAAGCTGGTATAGCTTTTTTTTTCGGTCAGTCCTGCCGGCGTAGCTTGAAAGCTTGTTGGTAGGCGTCCAGTGGTTTTGCATGTATCACCTTGTACCGGGAGGGCGCGCTTTAGCGATGCTACTCTTGGCTTGCGTGTGCGTGAATAGTCCGTCTGTCCAATAGATATCTGGCTGATCCTGCCAGTAATCATATGCTTGTCTCAAAGATTAAGCCATGCATGTCTAAGTTCACACTGTCTCACGGTGAAACCGCGAATGGCTCATTAAATCAGTCGAGGTTCCTTAGATGACACACTCCTACTTGGATAACTGTGGCAATTCTAGAGCTAATACATGTTTACCAAGCTCCGACCCTCGCGGAAAGAGCGCTTTTATTAGTTCAAAACCAATCGTCGTTGCCCTTCGCGAGGCGCGGCATTCCCACTGTTGACTCTGGATAACTTTGTGCTGATCGCCTGGCCTTACGTGCCGGCGACGAATCTTTCAAATGTCTGCCCTATCAAATGTCGATGGCTCGCCCGATGTGTCGCCACCTTGCCATGGTGGGGGAGCTTGCGTGTCCCACTGACCCCATCTGCTTGCCGATGGATGAAAACTACATATCGGACAGATTATGGGATAGGGGCCAGACTAAGAGAGACACACCCTGCTGCTCTGCAGGTAGACTGAGGATAGCAGTCGAAAGATTAAATCAGGTACACGAAGGCAGAAGACCTTGGTCCGGACAATACTCTAAGGCTCTCTGTCGAGGGCTGTGGCTGAAAGCCTCTAAGCCACAAACCCTCGGATCTGAGAGCCGGGCCGATACCCACCTACCGAAAAATAGAGGTGAGATACACAGCAAGCTACATGCTCAGGTCTGATACATGTTCGAAGGCTCTCAGCTGGTGGATATGAGGGATTCCCGGATGAGAGGGCCTGGCCGTTTCTCGTTCACTGCTGCACGAAGGTAAGGTGCTGAGCCGGCAGCATATGTGGCCCACCTCGTGAGCGAGTACAAAAAGTCAGAAAAGTGCTTCATCGAATGAAATGGTTACGAAAACTGTCTGTATCTATCTCATAGAGAGTGTAGACAAAAGTGGAAAAACGTCTCAATAACACGAAATGGAACACACGGCGAGCGAACGTATTGCGTGGTCTGAAGTCAAAAGCAAAAGCTTACCGAGTGGATGTCGCCCGCAGTCTGATCGTTCCTGGTGTGTGCTTGAGCAACCAGTGGCAAGCGAGATGCCCAACACATGGAAGTGAGGAACTAAAGCAGCCATGAGCAGGACGTGTCAACTCCTCGGGTGAGCCCAGTCTCAGAGCAATATGTGCCGGCTCTGCAATTATGGAAACCTCCTTGGATAGCGAGGGAATGCCCTTGGTCTGCCCCTGCCTTCCCTTGAGGGTTGACCATGATGTCGTTGACCGTTCTATCTTGACCAGCTGAGATGTGGGTGGCATCACAACAATAAGTCTAACGTGCCTCAAAACCCAAGGAAGGCTAACCTCATTAAAAAATGCCCGCCGAAGCCGGAAGTACCGTCCTACAGGTGGCAAAATAAAAATTGGCACTACGCATTTACGTCTGAGGGAAACGTCTCGTCCGAATGTCTCTCGTGCTAGGAACAGCTCTGACTATCTAGTTTCCGAATGCCGCTCTTGTTTGGAACAGCTCTGAAGGGCACAAAGACAAGCACATGTCCGAACCGAAAACTCGCTGAGTGGATACCGTCTGCAGACTGGCCTGGTTTGTGCGGGAACGGCCCGTGGTGAAGGAAAGCCCAATATATTGAAGTGAGGATTTAAAGCAGCCCTGAACAGGACGTGACGATTCCCTCGGTGAGCCCAGCACCAGGGCGCTAGGTGTCGGCCCTGCAACTATGGTAGCAACCTTGGATGGCAGAAAATGCTATGGACTGTCCCTGCCTTCCTTTGAGGGATGACCGTTGTCTTCGACCGTTCCAACTTGGCAAGCTGGGTTGTAGATGGCACCACAAAAGTGAGAGTCTCCCAGGAATGCTACCTGGTCAAAAAAGCACGCTATAGTCGGATGTGTCGGCCTAAGGGTTTCGGCCCAAGGGCGCATAACAGACACACCGCAATCACATCTGAAAAAACACTCCGGATGAACGCAAAGAAGAAGAAGTTTCAAGTAAAAGGAAGACATGACAGAGATTTTGGTGTTTAACCTCGGCCTCAAGAGGTTAGCTGGTTTACTTCCAGCACTGGTCTGGGAATTTTTACAAAAACCATCAACACTTGATGATATTGCATGTCCCTTTTATCTCTTGCGTAATGAAATCTGATACCTAATCTAAGTGGACAGGGGATGAAAAATAGGCTGTTCTGTGTGTATAAGTCCCAATGCAACTCGAAATCACAAAGATAGAACTTCCAAACATAAGTTGTGACCAAACTTGTTATAGGTTCTACAAGTGTACAAGAAAATGTCATATGTAAAGATCTACTTTGATGGTAGCATCAAAAGCCCCAATTTCCATCTTTAATGATAGTATTACCATTATTATCATTAAAGATGAAAACTGGCACTTTTGAGCTTTAATGTTACAGAAAAGGTCTTAGAATATCAACCAAGAAGAAGAGAAATACTGACATTATACAAGATCTGAACATCGAAGAAAATTGGCTCAAAAACTCTATCATGTTTCAGAAATAAAATATGTTCATCATGACAATGGCTTGGAATGAACAGCGAAGGAAGGCATGGTTCCTGGAAGAAGAGACAAGGGCCAACCAGCAAGAAGATGAACGCCTTGGGCATGAGACTGACACCTTGGGCATGAAGGTAGACACCTTGGGCATGAGGCAGACACCTTGGACACGATGCAGACACTTGGGCATGAGGCAGACACCTTGGGCATGAGGCTGACACCTTGGGCATGAGGCTGACACCTTGGGCATGAGGCTGACACCTTGGGCATGAGGCTGACACCTTGGGCATGAGGCTGACACCTTGGGCATGAGGCTGACACCTTGGGCATGAGGCTGACACCTTGGGCATGAGGCTGACACCTTGGGCATGAGGCTGACACCTTGGGCATGAGGCAGACACCTTGGACACGATGCAGACACTTGGGCATGAGGCTGACACCTTGGGCATGAGGAAGACACCTTGGGCATGAGGCAGACACCTTGGGCATGTGGCAGACACCTTGGGCATGAGGCAGACACCTTGGGCATGAGGCTGACACCTTGGGCATGAGGCAGACACCTTGGGCATGAGGCAGACACCTTGGACACGATGCAGACACTTGGGCATGAGGCTGACACCTTGGGCATGAGGCTGACACCTTGGGCATGAGGCTGACACCTTGGGCATGAAGCAGACACCTTGGGCATGAGGCAGACACCATGGACATGAGGCTGAATGTCATGGCAGAAGTAGCCAGTGATCAAGAAACTTGTCGGCGGCTGACATGAGCGTGGCAGCATGTGAAGGACATGCTACATGATGATGATATTATTATAGACTGAGTTATTTCTTCACCTAACTGTGTATTTATAATTTCTGTACCTGTGTATTTATAATTTCTGTAACTGTGTATTTATAAATTCTGCACTTAACTGTGTATTTATTAATTTCTGTAACTGTGTATTTATAAATTCTGCACTTAACTGTGTATTTATTAATTTCTGTACCTGTGTATTTATAATTTCTGTACCTGTGTATTTATAATTTCTGCACTTAACTGTGTATTTATAATTTCTGCACCTAACTGTGTATTTATAATTTCTGCACCTAACTGTGTATTTATAATTTCTGCACCTGTGTATTTATAATTTCTGCACCTGTGTATTTCTAATTTCTGCACCTGTGTATTTCTAATTTCTGCACCTGTGTATTTATAATTTCTGCACATGTGTACTTATCATTTCTGTACCGGAGTATTTATAATTTCTGCACCTAACTGTATATTTATAATTTCTGCACCTGTGTACTTATCATTTCTGTACCGGAGTATTTATAATTTCTGCACCTAACTGTATATTTATAATTTCGGCACCTGTGTATTTATAATTTATCTACCTGAGTATTTATAATTTCTGCACCTAACTGTGTATTTATAATTTCTGCAATTAACTGTGTATTTATAATTTCTGTACCTAACTGTGTATTTATAATTTCTGCACTTAACTGTGTATTTATAATTTCTGTACCTGAGTATTTATAATTTCTGCACCTAACTGTGTATTTATAATTTCTGCACCTAACTGTGTATTTATAATTTCTGCACCTAACTGTGTATTTATAATTTCTGCACCTGTGTATTTATTATTTCTGTACCTAAGTATTTATAATTTCTGCACCTAACTGTGTATTTATAATTTTTGCACCTGTGTATTTATAATTTATGTACCTGAGTATTTATAATATATGCACCTTTTTTTCCACCTCACGTGGAATGTTTTCTCTTCTTCTTTGCGTTCATCCGGAGTGTTTTTTCAGATGTGATTGCGGTGTGTCTAGTTAGGCACCCTTGGATCGAAACCCTTAGGCCAACACATCCGGCTTTTAGCGTGCATTTTTGACCAGGTTAGCATTCCTGGGAGACTCTCACTTTTGTGGTAGTGTCCACCTCCCAGCTGGTAAAGTTGGAAGAGTCGGAGACTGCACGGTCATCCCTCAAATGAAGGCAGGGACAGTCCATAGCATTTTCCGCCATCCTGGGTGGCTTCCATAATTGCAGGGCCGGCACATAGCGCCCTGGTACTGGGCACACAGAGGGAATCGTCACGTCCTGCTCATGGCTGCTTTAATTCCTCACTTCAATATATTGGGCATTTCGTTCACCCCGAGCCTTTCCCGCACAAACCAAGCTGGTCTGCAGTCAGTATCCACTAAGCGAGTTTTTCGGACATGTGCTTGTCGTTGTGTCCGTCAGAGCTGTTCCAGACACGTCGGACATTCGGAAACTACCTAGTCAGAGCTGTTTCGAACAAGAGCGGCATTCGGAAACTAGGTAGTCAGAGCTGTTCCTAGCACAAGAGACAATCGGACGGGACAATTCACTCGGGCGTAATTGCGTAGTGTCAATTTTTAGTTTGCCACCCGTAGGACGACACTTCCGACTTCTGGCGGGCATTTTTTAATGAGGTTAGCCTTCCTCTGGTTTCGTAGCACGTAAGACTGTTGTGATGTCGCCAACGTCTCAGCTGGTCAAGATAGAACGATCAGCGACATCGAGGTCGGCCCTCAAGGGAAGGCAGGGGCAGACCTTGGGCATTCCCTTGCTATCCAAGGAGGCTTCCATAATTGCAGAGCCGGCACATATTGCTCTGAGACTGGGCTCACCCGAGGAGTTGCCACGTCCTGCTCATGGCTGCTTTAGTTCCTCACTTCCATGTGTTGGGCAACCCGTTTGCCACTGATCGCTCAAACACACACCAGGAGCGGTCAGACTTCGAGCGACATCCACATCGGTAAGCTTTTTATTTGACTTCAGACCACGCAATAGGTCCGCTCGCCGTGCGTTCCATTTTGCGTCATTGAGACGTTCTTCCACTTTTGTCTATACTCTCTGTGAGCGGGATACAGACAGTTTTCGTAGTCATTTCCTTTGACTGGGAACTTTCTGATTTTTCGTACTCGCTCACAGGGTAGGCTACATGTGCTGCCGGCCCCGCCCCTTTATCTTCATGCAGCAGTGGTCGAGAACGGTGTCCTCCCTCCGGGAAACTCTCATATTCCCCGCTAGAGCTTCGAACATTTAATAGAACTGAGATGTCTGCCAGTATCACGCTTTATTTTTTTTGGGAGGGGTGCGGCCTGGCTCTCAGATGTGAGGGTTTTTTTGGGTTAGAGGCGTTCAGCCACAGCCCGCAGGGAGCCTTAAGGTTTTTTTCCGGACCAAAAACGTCTGCCTTTTGGGCCCTTTGTGCACCTTTTTTAAATTTTTTCTGCTATCCTCAGCACCTGCAGAGCGCAGGGTTTGTCTCTCTTGTTGGTCCCTACCTATGCTGTCCCATATTATTTTTTACCAAACGGCAAGCACATGGGTCGATGGGAAACGCAAGTCCCCCACACGGCAAGGTGAAGACACATCGGGGGAGACGTGGAATGTTTTAACATGTCCGCTTTTATTTGTACAGTGACCTGCATGTTCGGAACAATGGCTACCAGCTGTTGCTGAATTGACTGATTTGCCTTTTCGGTTCACGAGTACATTTTTCAGGAGACTACTGGGAATCAGCATTGGAGCTACGGAGTTCGTGCTTAATGTGACGCTTTCGGCGGGTCACCCTGCGGATAGAGACAGAGCCATGTGAGAAAACCCGGGTCAATGAGGTCTTTCTGGTGACTGCTAATTCTATCAACGATGAACTGTGGTTTTCGTGGAGGACTTTTGTCTTGGCATTCTGGCGGCGGCATTCTGCACAGTGTACCTGTACGGGTTGTTGGATTGACGAGACTCCTGTCTGTTCCACTTTTCACACTGGACAGTGGGGAGCATTTTGTGTGATATTCACTGGCACAGGAACGGAGCATAATGGGGACAACCCGTTGCCATGAAGTTGGAACCTCGACTAACTAACTAACTAACTTATAATTTCTGCACCTAACTGTGTATTTATAATTTCTGCAAGTAACTGTGTATTTATAATTTCTGCACCTAACTGTGTATTTATAATGTCTGCACCTAACTGTGTATTTATAATTTCTGCACCTAACTATGTATTTATAATTTCTGCACCTAACTATGTAATTATAATTTCTGCACCTAACTGTGTATTTATAATTTCTGCACCTTTGTATTTATAATTTCTGTACTTGTGTATTTATAATTTTTGCACCTGAGTATGTATAATTTCTGCATCTGAGTATTTATAATTTCTGCACCTAATTATGTATTTATAATTTCTGCACCTGTGTATTTATAATTTTTGTACTTGAGTGTTTATAAAAAGAAAAAAATGGATTTATAATTTCTGTACCTGAGTATTTATAATTGATGTACCTGTGTATTTGTAATTTCTGCACCTAACTGTTATTTATAATTTCTGCACCTAACTGTGTATTTATAATTTCTGCACTTAACTGTGTATTTATTAATTTATGTACCTGTGTATTTCTAATTTCTGCACCTAACTATGTATTTATAAGAAAATGGATTGACGACATCAGAGACATTGTACATCCACACGGAATGGCACTATCCAGTGTCGTCCACCGGCCGCTGGAATGCAAATTATTCCTCCCCACGACGCTTGACGGCAGAAGTGGAAGATGATGATGATGATGATGATGATGATGATGATGAGTGTTTATAATTTCTGCACCTAACTGTGTATTTATAATTTCTGCACCTGTGTATCTATAATTTCTGCACCTAACTGTGTATTTATCATTTCTGCACCTGTGTATTTATAATGTTTGCACTAGCTGTTGTTTAAATTTCTGCACCTAACTGTATTTATAATTTTGCCCCCTGTGTACAAAGACCTCAGCAAACACAAAAAAAATTTTAAATTTTCCCAACTCTTGTGTGTTTTCCAGTGTTAACGTATGGATTAAAATTTTAAAATTTCCGGACCCTTTAGAAAAAAAATTAGACAATTTTGAGAAAAAATGCCCTTAGAAAATTTTCTAACATCCACTGGACAGATTTCCCAACCCAAATTTGCAAATACAAAAAACTAAGCAAATACATACCCAATTTCATAAAAAAAAGCCGTTGGAAACACTCGCCATGTACCAGAATGGACAATCAAATTTCCCCTACCAAGCCCCTCATATGTCACCGGTTTTTTAAAAGGGAAAAGGGGGAAGACCAAGAGAGACCCGGGCGTAAAAAACCATCATTAAGAAGGCCATTAAAAGGGGGCCAAAGTAAATACCCAAGATCTACAACAGGTAGCAGCAAAACCCCCAGGCATGGGGAGCCCGGGACTTCTGCCCTATGCGCCGCCTTAGGCTAAAGGGAAAGACTAACAAACCTACCTGTGTTTTTTATAATTTCTGTACCTGTGTATTTATAATGCTGCCCTAGCGTATATTTTAATTTCTGCCCCAAACTGTTTTTAAAATTTTTTCCGCCCCTTTAACTGATTTTAATTTTTCCCCTGCACCAAACTGAAATTTTTTAATTCTGCCCCAAAACTGAAATTTATAATTTCTGAAACCAAACTGTGTTTTTTAATTTTTTCCCCTGTTTATTTTTTAATTTCGGGTCCTAGCTATGTTTTAAAAATTTTTTTGCCCTAGCTGTGTATTTGAATTTCCCAGCAGGGGCGATATAGTTGGTAAGTTTCGTGTTTAATGTTTAAACACCCAGGGCCTAAGAGGGGTGCAAATGAACATGCTGCCGACACTGTAAATTTATCCATGACACAATTGGGCATTGTTAAAATACACCCTAGCAATCCTGAGTATTTTTCTCTCCCTTTCTTTAATGTTGAATGCAAAATTTATTCACAAACAAAATTTATATGTTTCATTATAACTGAATTAAAGATTGCAATGCAGAACCACTGAAATTAATTTTGCCAGCTCTATCTAAAAGATTAAAAATAAAGTAAAGTAGAAATAATCAGAGAATTCTTATTACAATACACAAATGTAACTCATGTTGAGTCACAGAGCATTTCACAATGACTAAACAAAATGACAAGGCATTCAAATCTTTTCAACTGAAATGATATTAAACAATTCTTAGAATATCATGCATCAAGAAAAATATTGACATTCTACAAGATCTGAACATCGAAGAAAACCAGCTCATAAATAGCATCATGTGTTGAAAATGGGAAAACTTGGCCTTGTGAAATGTGACTGCAGTTTGGAAATAACAGTGATGGCAGGTGTGATTCTTAGTAGAAGAAATAGGGGTTGAACAGCACAAAAATGGACAAGGTTGAGCACGAAAATAGACAAGGTTGACCAGCGTGAAAATGGACAAGGTTGAACAGCACGAAAATGGACAAGGTTGACCAGCATGAAAATGGACAAGGTTGACCAGCGTGAAAACAGACAAGGTTGACCAGCGTGAAAATGGACAAGGTTGACCAGCATGAAAATGGACAAGGTTGACCAGCATGAAAATGGACAAGGTTGACCATCATGAAAACTGGACAAGGTTGACCATCATGAAAATGGACAAGGTTGACCAGCATGAAAATGGACAAGGTTGACCAGCATGAAAATGGACAAGGTTGACCAGCATGAAAATGGACAAGGTTGAATAGCACGAAAATGGACAGGGTTGACAAATGTGAAAATGGACAAGGTTGACCAGCATTAAAATGGACAAGGTTGACCAGGCAGTGAAAATGGACATGGTTGACCAGCGTTAAAATGGACAAGGTTGACCAGCATGAAAATGGACACAGGACATTTCAGATATCTTGTGCGGGAAAATGCACAAGCCAGGAAAACTGGCAAAGAAAAAAAGAATCTTTTCGGCTGGCAGTGATGAAAGCGACATTCTACAAAGGACATGATGAAACTCACGACTGAATTGTCAATAGATCTTTCAGTAGCTGTGCACCACTTTATTTAAGAAACTCAAAAATCACACCAGGTTATGAGACTTGAGTAACTGCAGTAGTCTCAACAAGTCCAGATACATTAAAATACATAGCTCATATTTCATTCCAGCATTTCAACAAGTCACTTCTGGTAATCTGTGTGTTAACAGTTTCATTTTCTGCTATAAATTTATCTGAAGAACTTAACTATTAACTTCAAATTACAATTACCAATCATGGACTAGTTGTGATCGATTTGGCAGCAGACTGTGCTGCGCTGGTT
Organism: Cepaea nemoralis; assembly: GCA_014155875.1. Lineage (NCBI taxonomy): Eukaryota > Metazoa > Mollusca > Gastropoda > Stylommatophora > Helicidae > Cepaea > Cepaea nemoralis. The sequence goes on from JACEFZ010019206.1 coordinate 1,206,445, forward strand.
TTAATGTGATGGTATGGGAGCAGGTCGTCCAGAAAGCAATGGCAAACTACTGAACGTAAACTTGCCAATCAACAACGGCAGTGCTGGTGTTGACAGCGATGTCTTGTAAATAGGATATACAACCCCCAACCCCCCCCCCCCCCCCCCCAAAAAAAAAAAAAAAACAATTTTTAAAAAAAATAAAAAACCATTAATTAGTTACCTAGTGGGATAAAGCTGTGAACTAGAAGGGTCAGTGTTGTCCTCCGTTGGTGATAGTATATAAAGTTGAAGTCTTCACTACCCAGCCAGCGAGAAAACAAATTCTGGACAGTGATGCCTGCTGACACAAACTCTGTCGGGGGTGCAATAAAACATCCCGAGAAAAATAAAAAAACAATAGTGTAAAGTATCATCACTGTGTTGTCCTTTTGTGCCATCCCGTAGAGCATGCTGACGGCAGTTGTCAGCCAGTCACATGAAGCTCGGCTGTAAAATAACTACTAGCAGTACTAGTAATGTACAGTCATCATCTTCATATGATAGGCTCTGTCAGCTAGTCGTGTTGTTACAACAACATCCGTTTCCCAAAGCTGAAGAGAAATGGTAGATAACTCCTAAAGCATTCGTCCTCTAGCCATCATAATTCACTAGGTCATTCATTCCGAAATGGTCTGATCGTGACTCTCTCTTCTACTGTTTCCCTACTTTCTTCAACTCTCTTCAGCTCTGCATAAGTCTGTGCACCAACGCCCTTGCGTGCACGTGTAATGTAGTTCTTTTTTTTTCCTTCGCCTGAAACTGACTGCCAGTATCTTCTTCTTCTTCAGCTTTCCGAGCCATTGAGGTTCTTTGCTGCAAATATCAAATACAATCCGTCTCCATTCGTCTCTCTGGTGGACCTTCTCTTGCCAGTCGTTGATTCCAAGTGCTTGTAGGTCTGTACATGTATTATCTCTCCACCGTCTTCTTGGTCTACCTCGGGGTCTACGGTCATTTATTTCCTGAGTGTAAGCGAGTTTTGTTTCCCTATTATCTTCCATTCTTTCTATATGCCCCAGCCATTGTAGTCTATTAGCCTTCATGATACCAGTGATTAGCGGGGACTTAAACAGATCATAAATGGTAGTATCTTTCAGTAAAGAAAGATACTGCCAGTATCTGCAATATTTTATTTAAAACATCTATGAAACCGACAAAGTTGAAGCAACATTAGTTGAATCTTCATCCTCACCATAAGGACAAGTACAGAACCTACTTTAAACGTCTTGGGAATGCTGTCAAAAGACAAAAGGATGAGACTGGATTAAACAGCAGCATTCCAAGAAACACGCCAAAAGGTTGATGAAGCTTCCTAGTTCGTAGCACTGGAGATAGCGAAGCAGAAACATCCCACATACAATCGGGGAAACTTTGATCAAACCTAAATTATGTTGGGAAATGGATCTTTCCTTGAATCATAAAATCTGTTATGGGATGATATGTGTGGGTGCTGTACTGAAGGAGCACCAGCTATGTTGGGGACCGAAGTAGGATTTCAAGTTAGTGTGAAGAAACGTGCCCCAAAAGTGAAAGGCATTCATTGCATGATCCATCGTCAGGCACTTCAAAACACTTCCAGCTGAATTGGGGGGAAGGTTTTGGATCACACCGTTAAGATAGTGGATTTTGTCAAAGGATGAGCTTTCAACTCATGCTTTTCAAGCAGTTATGCATTTACATGGATGCAGGCCACCATTTGCTTCTCTTCCACACAAATGTTCGGCGGCTGTCAAGAGGAAATGTAACTGTGCGAGTATTTCAGCTGAGAAACGAGCTCAAGTTATTTTTTGAAGTTCAGGGTAAGTCGGATGAGGAATGGATCATGCGCCTTGCCTGTTTAGTTGATATTTTTGAGCAACTGCATAAACTCAATCTTCAGATGCAAGGAAGGAATATAAATATAAAATATCATACGATTTGTGGATGCCTTGAAAGCTTTTATGAGCAAACTGGAAAATTGGAAAAGGTCAATATAAAAATGGCACAATGTTTTGAGAAGCTGTCATCCGTTCTTGTTGTTGATGGTAAAGACCTAGTACTTCCACAAATTTGCCAAAAAAAAAAAAAAAAAAAAGGAATTTTGCAGCATTTGACAGCACTAGAAAATGAATTTGAGCGATATTTTCCTGAACTTGGTGATGATTAGTTGGATTTGGTGCGAAACCCATTCAAATTATTAGTTGAAAAAGTGTCTGATGATTGTCAAGATGAATTTCTGCAGCAGAAAACTGATTCGAGAGCGAGAGATGTGTTCGATGAGAAATCAATAACAGAATTTAGGTCTTTGATGTGCTACTCCTACCTGCTGATCTTCCCGGTATTATCCAAAGCTTCTCTACTCTGTGGCGAAGAGGTTACCGGCGCAATTCGTAATACCGCATTCGAAACACAGCTGCGGATGATTTGGCAGTAGACTACCTTGCATTGATTTCACACAATGGTATAAGTGTATAAGTCGTTCAGAAAGCAATGGAGCAGCTGGTCGAGTGGCTAGAACGCCGGACTCTCATTCGGGAGACCCGGATTCAAATCCTTGGTAAGGTATGGGATTTTTTTCTGTCGGGGGCAAAAAGAAAATCCTAACCTGCACAGTTCGCGGCGACTGCACTAGCCAGGCGGCCTTAATTCCTCAGGCTCAAAGACCCCTCTGCCATACACCGCAAGGTATTATGTTGGCAGTAAATGACAGTTGACAGTTTTGACAGACAGCAATGGCAAATTACTAGACGTAAACTTGCCAATAAATCATAAGCAGCCAAGAAATGCTGGGGTTGACTGCGACATTCTATAAAGGTTATGCAACTAACTTTAACTTAATAGCAGTAATAATCTTTATGATATTTTTATTGCCTGATGAACAAATGATGTTTGTCTCTTAAAGCCTTTTCCAGGCAATCTTTTCTCTGGCATTCCAAGGTATTCGCCCCAGGAACCACATCTGCGTGCTTCTGGTTATCAACAATCTTAAACCGCCCCTTTATTACCACTGATACCGTCAATAGGTTTGAACACCATGACAATAATCTGTCATCGTCCATTGGCTTTGTCCTGTGCGTAATTGTGTCTCAGATATCTTTTGAAATTTCTCTTTCATAAGCCAGATATCCTGCTCCTATTAATGTCATGTGTAAATTATCTACTACATCTTGAACCCATCTACGCCACGGTCTTCCTCTTCTCCGCAGGTAAGATTCCCGCTGTCTATTTTTTTTTCTTCAAACATGTATATGTTCACAATATTTCATTTTCCTTGATTGTGTTTGTCTTAATCACCTTTATTCAAAACTGAATTCTTGCTGAATATATTATTTTCCTTTCTGTCAAATGCACGTTTAATACATTTCTATAACATTTATATTCAAAGAGTTGAAAGACGAACATGTGCTTGTTCTTTGTCAATATTTCCTATAATATTAGTCATGTTTTCAGATACAATTTAAACAAATAAAGTGACTAAACACCACCTTGTCCGACTCCATGTTCCATATTGTGACGAAACCGCGATCATCTGTCTGTTGTCGTCGGGATCCCGCACTATTTTGGCGTGTCGTGGGGACTTTCCCAGTTATAAATAGACTGAGGGAAGCCGATAGGAATTTTCCATCTAGAATCATCTCGAATTACCGGTATTTGACTGTACCGGGTTGCCGGGTGCTTCACCAAATTCCCGTGCAGAGAGATGTAGAAATTCTAGGCGTGGAATGAATGTTCTCCGAGAAGGTGACTTTTCTCAAGGAGCTCTCTTTTCTCGTGCGCAGGAGTTAGCACGATTGGGGGAATGCGGCTAGAATAGGCATTCGCTTCATGACTCTCCCGGAGAGAAGACGCAAGGCTGTGTTGAGCCATTTGTTTTGCGTCTCACCTCATCCACATTACAGCTGACTGTTATCGCAATGAGGCAGATGTGCCGTTGAACAGTTCTTGTAGCTGACTGGAGGATGGTTCTCAGTATTCAGGTATCTATTTGGTTAATTCATTTAACTTTGTAATTGTTCACTAAACGCAATCGTTCTAACCTCATTAAATATGCGGATGTCTTTGCATTAAGTAATGAGAACTTCGATCGATAACGTCGCTGAAGCCTAGGCCGTGTGTTACGTTTGTTTACCAGCGTGTGTAGTTAAATCACCTGTTGGGAATGTAGGCGTGTGATGTTGGCGATTTGTGTTCAACTAGTATTTACCGTGTGTTGCAAATCGTTGCATATACTATGGCTGTTTTAGAATAGAACATAGTTAATAGTGCATGATGTGAACCTAGACTTAGGTCAGTTAGTTACTGAAGCAAGGAGAACTGTTAGATAGCAAAGGTAAGTTGGTAGGTGGAGATTCAGACAGAATTGTGCGTAGCTGCTAAGTAAAGAGTGAACTTAGTGCTTTACCACAGTGAATGATGAAACTATTGTGTAATAATGTAATAGTGAATTCATTGTGTGGGACACTGGAATTCTGTGAGAAGGTAAGTCGTCATTGATGATATATATATATGATGTGTCATTATGTATATATATTAGGTCATGTTATGTGATACTTCTTGGAGCGATACCGAACGCCGAGTGGTTCGACGCGTGATCACCATGCAGACCGTCGCGATATTAACATGCGTTCTAAATTCTTGTCTTACTTTCCTGTTCTTTCATGCTGGCACACGTGCGAATGAGTGCTGAGGTGCTAGTGGTATGGAAGGACAAAAGGAGGTTGTATGAGACACGGGGACATATGGGATATGGGGATTTGAAAGCAAGTTATGAAAGTATGGTGCTGGCAGACCAGGCCAGCTATGAAGTTCGGTCCAGGCCAAGGCTAATCCACTTGGAAGGGCAGAGCTGGAACATAACCCTTGGAACATGTGGGGAACATGTTTTACCAAGAAGGCTTCTTGACTCTAGGGAAGAGTCTGATAAGAAGAGTTTTGCTATAGGGTGGGCAGGAGGTCCCACCAGCAGAACGGTGTGTGTAAATACTTGATGTGATCATGTATTATTCCTATATCCCGAGGGATGGTACAGTGATCAGTATTATGTTTATTATTGAACAGGTCCAATGTAAGGAACGAGTCCAGGGACTCTTCACCTTAAATGTTTAGTTCTGTTAATTTTAGAACTATAACTGATTACTATAACTAGTGACGTTAGCGACAACTGGTAGATGATTAGGGATAGGTGAGACATACGATCAGACTCGTCATTCTGATTACTTACTCTATTTGACGGGCTGTTCTTTGTGGCCAGCTGACATTGACAGAAACCCATGCTTTACTACTCTCAATATAGAGATAATGCTTTAGTTATTTGTATAACTAAGTAGCATGACTGAGGGTTGAGTAGTCAGTGGTAGGATGCATGTGGACCAATGTTTGGGCCAGAATACTCTCACCGGTCGCTCTTCCTTTCAGGAGTTGCCTGTTGAGGAACCAGTCGACTACACTGGTTGTCTGCCTGAAACCACTTCGTGTACCACAGCGAAGGGTAGAATCCTTTACTTACCTCGCCTGACTACACCACACCATGTGACAGGGTGCATCATCATTAGTGAAGGTTATCATCAAGTGATTTCGGTGCCCTGAAAGTGCACACGTGGAATGTGATGGTTTGTGAGGTTTTTCTGACTTAGAAGATACTCTATTTCAGCCAGGAGAAGTTCAGCCACCTGAGCAATCATGCTCAATGATACGAGACACCAGATTGTACTCAGGCTATGGTGGTTCCGCCTAAACGTCGGAAAGATGAATCTATAGACTTGTGCTGTTCCTACGCCTAGCTTTAGTGGCAGGTCATGATGCGACCTACACCAGCTTACGTATTGAGACAAAGGTCAATTGTTAAGGTGTAAAGGACAACTAATCCTTGTCCAGACTGAACAATGTTGTCTCCATTTGAAATAGATGTGTGATTCTAATGGTGTATTTATAGAGTATGCAGACTTTGAACTGTGTTTTCTTGTAGTACTCTAGTATCAGCAGAACTATCTGATTACCCACCCAGGGGTAATGTACTGTGATTTAGGGACCATTAGATTGGTCATTGGCTTATTACCCAACCAGGGGTAATGTACTGAGACTTAGGGATCATTAGATTGATCATTGGCTATTACCCAACCAGGGGTACTTGATACTAATGAGGGACCATTAGATTGGTCAATTGGCTACAGACTTTCATTGACTCAAGAGTAACTGGGGTCAAGTCCAGGAGGATTGTCTCCCAGCTAGGCTGTTTATAGAGAACTGTGTATTAACTTAGCAGTGACTCATTAGGAAGTGATGAAGTTGCAGTTGGTCCAGTTGAGTGAGGTCCAGGAGTAACTCTCTTGTTGTCGATCCAAGCTCTGGGGACGGAGTGGTCTCCAAGGTTCTAGTCATCTCACTGGAAGGAAGCCGGGTGAGTGGCGGACCAACTGGACGGGACATCTGCATCCAATCTACTTCTCAGCCTGATGATGAATTAACCATATCTCTGATTCTGTCTCTACTCTATCCTCTATTTGTGTAGATTATTCTATCAGGATGTTCATTTCAGTTCTATATTCTCAAGGGTAGAATAAACTTTGTGTATGTTGACTTACTCTTTGTATACTTATTGAGTGTGGTCTCGGACGATGCCTCAGTGTTCATTGTTCCACGGGAGTAGGTAGTTAGTGGGGGTCTAGAATCTGGAGGGGCTTGTAGACATAATTAACTAATACGAGGTCAACCACAGAGTAAACTGTATCTACCTGTCCAACCCCTGGGGTTAGAATACACGGGAGTGCTAGAGACACCTCGGGGGTGGTTAACTCTCACTACCCAAGGCGAATCTTGTCACACATATACCAAACCATCCTGTTGTCAATTAAAACTCAGAGAGGAAATCCTGTACCACACCTTTCGCCGTGTGTGAGTTAATGAGACATGATACCAAGCACTCTCTCACATGCTCTTATGCTAGTTAGTTAGTCGATATATCATCTTCATTGCACATCGAACCATTCATTCCATAAGTGCTACTCAGTAAAAACCCGCAGTGTGTTACGGTTCACGACACCAGTTCTGTGTTGGTTTATTAATCTTCTTTGGCTTCCTACGTAGTGTTCTTGTTTGACCACACCTCTTTTAACTTGCTGTTCTCGCAGCCTGACCATGGTTGTAGATTCACAATCATCACTAGGTTCTTGAAAACGACTTACTTATCGTAGAGCATTTAGATCAGCCTAGTCCATGGCTAGTCCGCCTTCCACAGTAGCCTTACCTGCAAGCCTGTCAGCCTGCTAATTTCCTTGTACAGCCGCATGCCCTGACACGTAAATGAAACTAATCTTTGCCAGCCGAGACCGCAACCACTCTCTTCGGACCCACGCCATCTCTATCTTCCTAAGCATACTCATTGAGTCACTAAGGAAACATGCCCGAGTGAAAGTCTGTGTCTCGAGCCATGTTATTGCTCTACTTTTCATTCATAATTTTCCCTCCGGCCTGAGCCGGAAAGGCCCACGAACTTCTCACTCGTGGAAAGACCGACCCATCTGTGTAAATGACAGCATCACCCACTAAAGAATTCTCAAAAGAACTCTCTCACATTTAAAGCAAAGGATAAATAAAATATCACGACACATTTCTAGAACTAAATTTGAGATTGTTGTAGATAAAGGAGCAAGGAGTGCATATTTACTTTACTGATGCTTATTAAAAGATTATCATCATCATCATCATACATGCCTTGTTGTAAGGCGTGGGCGTAAAGCTTCTCCACAAAATGCGATCAGCGACGGCATAGATCAAATCACGTGTTGACTCCCTGTCGTGCCATGATACACGACTACAAGGAATTTTCTTATGATGTGCTCCTCTTTCCACAAATTCTTCCAGTTCTCAATGTTCCAGTGTTTGTCTTCTTACAAAATGACGACTGTTTCTTTCTTATGTTTGTGATAAGTTGTCTTTGCGACTTAGCTTCCCTTAAAATTGTCCAGATTGCTCATTTTGGTTGTCCAATTAATTTTCAGCATTCTATAAAACCACATCTCCAATAATTCTATGGATTGTTTCGCCTGTTTACTAATTGTTCAGGATTCGCAGCCGTATTTTAAAATTGGTTCGTGACGGCTCGTCTGATTCTCAAGATCAGTTCCGCGTCTGGCGTTCGTTGTCTTGGATGACTGTGTGAGGTGCACTCAATCGGGAACTTCCCAGCCGATGCAAGTTAGCGAGGAAGCGTTCCGAGAATGTGACCGCAGCGCGAAGCCGGAGTCGCGGTTTGAGCGGGCATTATTTGTACGACCAGGTCTCGATATGCGCCTTCTCTCGATGAGTAGTGGGCTTGCAGTCAGTAAGCTGGCATAGCTTTTTGGTCAGCCTGCCTGGTGTAGCTTGAAAGCTCGTCGGTGGGAGTCCAGTGGTTTTGCATGCATCACCGGGTACCGGGAGAGCGCGCTGAGCGATTGCCGCTCTTGGCCTGCGTGTGCATGAATAGTCCGTCTGTACGATAGATAACTTGTTGATCCTGCCAGTAGACATACGATTGTCTCAAAGATTAAGCCATGCATGTCTAAGTTCACACTGTTGTCTCACGGTGAAACCGTGAATGGCTCATTAAATCAGTCGAGGTTCCTTAAACATGATCCTACTTGGATAACTGGCAACTCTAGAGCTAATACATGCTTACTAAGCTTTGATTCTCATGGAAAGAGCGCTTTTATTCAAAACCAATAGTCGTTGCCCTTCGCGGGGCGCGGCGTTCCCACTGGTGACTCTGGATAACTTTGTGCTCATCACATGGCCTTACGTGCCGGCGACGCATCTTTCAAATGTCTGCCCTATCAAATGTCGATGTGATGTGCCGACCGAAAGGCGCAAGTACGCAGCTTTGCTGTAAACGGGCACAACGCAATTACGTCCGAGCGAGAATCGAATGTCCTTCGAAACACCAGGGAAGGTTAACCCGGTCAGCAGCTATGCTGTAAAAAGGCACATCGCAATCACGTCCAAAAAAATCTCCGGATGAACGCAGAAGAAGAAGAAATTGGTTCCATGTAACATGCAAGAACATGTGACCGCAGCGCGAAGCCGGAGTCGCGGTTTGAGCGGGCATTATTTGTACGACCTTTCGACCAGGTCTCGATATATAGTTATCACCTACTTCTGCTGAGTCAGTCGGGTGGCTGAAGGCCAAACTGGTAGATTTAGAACACCAGTATCGCACAACACCCTCTAAACTGACATGTCCGCTGACCAACGAATACCTTACTGCCTTAAAAGCGTTAAAGGCTAACAAAACCCTCGTCATACTGAAACCTGACAAAGGGAGCGGTGCAGTACTGATGGACATAACAGACTACCAGAGAAAAATGGATGAAATATTATCAGATACATCTAAATTAGAGTAGAGCAAATAGTCAACAAGTCGGAGGACCTGGATACAAAAATGAGGAAAGAAATCCAGTCACTTGTGAATGCGTGACTCATAAGTGAGGCCACTGCAAAAACGCTCACACCGCGTGGCTCCCAAACACCTCAGGTGTACGGTCTACCCAAACTTCACAAGCCCGGCATCCCACTAAGACCGATCCTTTCAATGGTTAACTCTGCACAACACCGAATGGACGAGATGGCTAGCTGAAATTTTAAAGCCAGTACGACAGTCCTTCGATCCAAGAACACTCAGAGATACATTCGAAGTGGTGGAATTATTGGATACTATAAACAACAAACACATGCATGGATATTGCCTCTTTATTCACCAACGTTCCATTAGATGAGACCGTGAATATAATAAGCGAACGCATTAGAGACAAACAACTAAAACTAGGCATACCATCAGCTATTCTAGAGAGGCTATTAAAATTATGTACCGCCAACATACAATTCAACTTTCTAAACAAGTCATATCGCCAAATTGACGGAGTGGCCATGTGGAGCCCACTTGGACCTATTCTAGCGGACATCTTCATGGCACACTTAGAAGAAAAGAGAGCCCACAGACATCAATAACTTGGCCTTTTACCGTCGTTACGTGGACGATATACTAATTACCACCACAGACGAGCTACAAGCAACGTCTTTCCAGGCCACAATGAACGAGACACATAAAAACATCTCTCTATCTATGGAACACGAACACAACGAAGCGTTGCCGTTTCTAGATATCCTAATGAGACGTAGAGCAGACGGCACAATTCAAAGATCGGTGTACCGCAAAGAAACATGGGCTGGCCAATACTTAAATTTTCAGAGCTTCGCACCTGTCCAGTACAAACGGGGCTTAGTACGGACCCTGTTTTACCGTACTAGGAAGATATGCACCCAGGACACACTGACAGAGGAATTTGAAACTCTGAAGAACGCCTTAAACCTGAATGGGTACTCCACAGGATTTATAAAGCGCCACTGCCAACAGCCCAAAACCGAAATCAGAAATAACTGCAGTCCCTAAACTCAAGGTATTCATCCAGCTAACCTTCCGAGGAGATGACGTAATGCAACGTCTGCGGGACCGGCTCACCACAGCAGTCGAGCGAACATTCTGTGCTGCAACTCTAGTCATCAGGTACAGAAACACACTGATCCCCGTCCCAGCAGTAAAAGAACCTGTAGCTTTGTACGCCAAATCAAATTGTATTTACCAACTTACATGCAGATGCGAGGCCATCTACATAGGCAGAACTGAGCGACAATTACATTGCAGGGTTTCGGAACACATTCCGAATTGGTTGGACAAGATACTACACACAGAAGATGGTAGCCTAGGCAGGCCGACACACCGGAACAGTCCGGCTTAATCGGTCGAGAGACATATGCTCGAGAGTGGTCACGTGGTTGAAAGAGACAGTGCCTTCCGTGTGTTGTTCAACACACAAAGTAGTCGATTGTTAAAGTTTGCTGAAGCTATAATAAACCTTCGTAAGCCGTCCTTGTGCAAGCAGAAAGACATGTTAGTCAGTTTAAAATTACCGTGGTAGACAATCGACATTACTGTGCGAACATGTGTATATTTCAGTTTGAAGGATTTATCTAATTAATTCACGTAAGTTGTGTGATTTCTGCAGTATGTACCTGACGAGATGCAGCGAAATATGCCAGGCAATAAATCGTGCAATCTATTGTTTGTGTCTTCGTTATTCAAATTCATCACGGGAAAACATTGTTTTGAATAACATGCAAGAACTTTTTTCTAACTTTCAAAGACAAGGACTTGTTGCACAAAATGTTCTTCATTTGATAGAATGCAGATTTAGCCTGTCCTATTGTATTTTCTTTTATCTGGGTGATGCATTCCATCTGATGTTATCCATGTGCCTAAATATCTGAATTTCTGCACTTGCCCCAAAATAACATAATTTACTGTAATTGCAAATTTAGGCACAATCTGTTTCTTTGATATGCAGATGATAGTCTTGATTGCAGACAATGAACAGGACCTGCAGCATTTAGTAGAAGCGGTTGTTGCACACAGTGAACAACTAGGGTTAGAATTGAGTTGTAAGAAGACAGATTATGGTCTTCATTGGGAAGAAGGAAATACCACAATGTGATATACAAGTAAATGGGAATATTCTTCAACAAGTGGATCGGTACAATTATTTCGGAACAGTCATAACATCTGATGGGAGATGCCTTGAAGAGATTAGAACAAGAATCGCCATTGCGAAAGTAGCCTTTAGCAAGATGAAAAGCATTCTGACCAATAAAAAGATGTCAATTGAAACGAGAAAAAGAGTGTTGAGGGGGATACATAGAGCCTGTTCTTTTGTATGGATGTGAAACTTGGACAATGTGCAGTCAAGCTGAAAAACATCTGATGGCTGCAGAAATGTGGTTTCTGAGGAAAATGCAAAGAATACCATAGACAGACAGAAAAACCAATGACCAGGTACTACAGGAGACAAATGAAAATCGTAAATTGATTAGAGAAATTAGACGTAGACAGTCAAAATTTTTTGGACATGTTACGAGAAGAAATGGATTGGAAAACTCAGTGACAACTGGCAAGATCGGAGGAAACAGACCAAGAGGAAGACCGAGAGGAAAATACCTGGATGGCTTGGCCACATGGCGTGGACGAGACAGGAACACTGAGCTGATCCACGATGCTGGTGATCGAGTGAAATGGCGAGTCATGACCGCCCACGCTTTCCGGATGGCACATGATTGATTATCTTACGACAAATAGCCGAGAAAAGTTGGGAATATAAAAGGGATCTCTATAACATTTTTGTGGATTTTAAAAAGGCTTATGATAGTGTCCATAGGAATAGTCTATGGAATGCTATGCAGGAATTTGGAATACCAAGGAAGTTAATCAACATGACCAGACTATGCATGGAAGATATTTTAACATAAAGGCAGGAAATCAGACCCTTTCCAAATATCTGGCTTGAAACAGGGTGATGCACTATCCTTTTCAATCTGGCTCTAGAGAAAGTTGTTAGGAAGGTAGAGGAATGTGCTATTGGAGGAACATCCAAACTGCTTGGTTATGCAGATGATATAGATATTATTGGGGAAAATTTACAAAAGACATTGGAAATATTGACTCAAAGGAAAAAGCTCAACAAATGGGGCTGGTTATCAACCAAGATAAGACAGAATGTGGTAATTTCAAGAGAAGGAACGGTTAAAAACTCTGGCCACATACAAATAGATAATATGAACATTAAAAGAACGGAAACATACAAATATCTGGGTACAATCTTCAACTGCTCCAACATAATAAGGGAAGAAATACAAGCTAGAATCAACTCTGGAAATAAGATATACTATGCACTACAACATCTGCTAAAATCAAATGCGCTATCTCGTAACACCAAGATCACAATATACAAAACACTGATTAGACCAGTTGTGCTGTATGGCTCTGAAACCTGGAGTACAACTAAAGGAGACAAAGCCTTGTTACAAACCTTTGAGAACAAAGTGTTAAGGCACAACTTTGGGCCCATTAGGGATACACAAAGTGGAGAGTGGAAAAGAAGAAGCAACAAAGACATTTATGATCTGTTAAGTCCTCGCTAATCACTGGTATCATGAAGGCTAATAGACTGCAACTGCAATAAATGACCGTAGACCCCGAGGTAGACCAAGAAGACGGTGGAGAGATAATACATGTACAGACCTACAAGCACTTGAAATCAGCGACTGGCAAGAGAAGGTCAACCAGAGAAAGGAATGGAGACGTTTGTATCTGCAGCAAAGAACCTCAATGGCTCGAAATGCTGAAGAAGAAGTAGATACTGATGAATGAAACCATGGAACTGGTAAAATTAATAGTAGTAGGCCTCTTTCAGTCCTGAAGGACTATAGAGTTGTGCCGCTTGGGAGGTGCCTGGCAGCACTGCTGGTGACAGTATAGTCCAATGCGAGAGTGACAATCCCTGTCACAGTTTCCACATCTGTAAGACGAGGCAAGTCTTGCAGTAAGTGACTGCGCTTTGAGCCTGTGCCGCCTATCCTCAGTTTGTTGGATCAGATTGCACTCAAAGAGCACCAGTCCGTTTCGTACATCTCTTCTCCAGGAGCATCTGTCTGTTGCAACTCTCTCCCACGTGTCTGGATCTATTCCAATGGTTTTCATATCTTGTTTACACACATCCCTGTATCGCATTTGGGGTCTTCCGGTTGGCTTCTTTCCTGTGGCTAGTTCTCCGTAAAGGAGATCTTTGGGAATATGTTCATCCTCCATTCGAGATGCGTGGCCCTGCCCGGGAATCAATAAGGAGGGAAGTCTACCATTCTTCCTTCCTGGCAGTGACCATACTGATCGGATGACCGTAACCATTGTCTCTACTGATCGGATGACCGTAACCATTGTCTCTACTGAGATATCCTCTGCCCACCGTCACTGTCTTGAAACCATAACCAACAACTATCTGTCGGCTGCTCCCAAGTCCAATCCACCACCTGCTCACATGGTAAAATTACAGTTAAACATTTGCTGCAAGAGTGTCCAATATATGCAGAACAGAAAACAACTATTTTGGCCTACACCAGCTGCATTTGAGGACAAACTCTATGGAGATGTCAAAAAGCCCAGGTTGACTGCTGCTTTCTTTGCATTAATTCATATTGACTTTTGAAGGTGAACAAAACAGAAAATACAAAATCAATCAAAACATCAATGATCAAAGTAGTTTGGAAGTGAGAAGGCAGATACTCACAAAGGAGAGATGAAGTAAGATTACTGTCACAAAATGAAACAGTGTGTTTGTCCGGTTGATTATTACAGAGGATTTTCGGATTAAGCGGACGATCGACCAGCGACATCTATTTGTACTAACAGAGTAAACACAGCTGTACAGGTTACATCGTGGTCAGCCCATATACACATTTGGTGGTGAGTGAGAATGAGGGGATACACCGAGTTGGCAGTTCATTAACAGTTGGAATCACATATATTGTCACCACGGAACAGAAGAGTGACAAGTTTGTCAACATTTGAATGCAGATGGAAGCCGTGAGATCACAGGGGCAGATGTAAAAGCGGAAAGTACCTAGTACGGAAAACAGTGCATCTGTCAATCTTGGTTTCCGGAACATCAAGATGACTTGGCAGCTTCGGTATCGAAAACTCTTTGTTGGGAGTTTACAGAAACTAGCTGGCTTGTTTTTGAGAATCTAGGCAATTACTGATCAACTTTGACCAGGATTAACGCCAGGAAAATAGTTCTTGACCAGGGATGATTTGCCACTGTGCCACCTGTGTGGGGAGTAAAGGATATCGTCACATGGACAACTTTGGTAAGTCCTCTGCCATATAAACTCGAGTTGAGATCAACTAGGGTTGGACTTGAATAATGCTCTAGTACAGAGGCCAGGGCACTGCAGTGCCTAGTGGACATAATATCTACCGTGTGTTAATTAGTGACTTAATTTTACACGTTGCCTATATGGCAGATGTAGATATGATTTATAGGACTGCAGTAGTGCCATTTTAAGGTATAATTATTATAATATATTCGTTAAAATTTACTATAGACGGGGCCCTTGTTAAACTATAGGGTGATGATTAGCACTGTTAGTGTTAGCTAGAATAGATTAGTGAAGTGTTGATAAGCTTTACTAGTGAGTAATGAAGGATTTAAATTTGGGGTCTTCCCGTAGGTGTCCCTGGTGGGCGGGGGGTTTCCCCATTCTGTTTGCTGATATTTTTTCTTTGTCATAGCCTGATTCGACTCTAGGTGGGTAGCTAATCTGCTCTATGACTAAGTCTAGGGTTTGCTAAAGATCATTAAGCAAGGTGATAGGCTTACACTCAGCCGAAGGATCAGGACTAGTACTATCACCAGATGTGTTGTTTCTATCCTAGGGTTCCCCACCAGATTTCCCAAAGGGAAAATCTACAAGTTTTGGGAAAGAATTAAAAAAACCCATTTGAAGAACACCCGTTCAAGAGTCAATAAAGTTGCATACAGAAACGTAACTTACGCTAGAAGGAAATTGATTCATCAAAGAGAATGATGCATACTGATGCACCACACAGCATCAGACAGTAGTAACGAACCGAGAACCGGCTAAGAGTACCTAGTGTTAGTACAGTAACAATTAACATTAGTAATTAGCACTTATGAACTGAGTGGTTCGATGTGCAACGAGGATGATCTGTTAACTAAACTAACTAACTGCGTACACACTGCAAAAGACTTGTGCAGTTTGTTTAGGAACATTAGGAATGGACATTGTGTAGAGTGCAACCGGTCCCTGATTAACTCTTAATACCACGGTGTCTATTTCGGAGGTTCATGAAATTGGATTACCAGAGGTCTACAGAGGCAAAGCATTATCCCGGGAAGATGGTTCCGGCAACGGGTGAGACGTACTTGTTCTGACGTAACGTGCTGTGGTCTATCTTTGCTGTGATCAGCTGACTGATTGATGTCTGAGGACAGAGTCTACACACTTATAGAACACGTCAACATTTTTCGCATACAGTCTCCACGTTACACTTTATTTAATAAATTAATCTTATTAATTTCTAGAAACAAGAGTTGTGAGTTGTTGCGTTGGGAAGTATGAGAAGGGGCTAGTACGACAGTGGGGGCAAACCTTTGAGAACAAAGTTTTAAGACGCATCTTTGGACCTATAGGGATACACAATGTGGAGACTGGAAAGAAGAAGTAACAAGACATTTATGGTCTGTTTAAGTCCCCGCTAATCACTGGTATCATGAAGCTAATAGACTACAGTGGCTGGGGCATACAGAAAGAATGGAAGATAATAGGGAAACAAAACTCGCTTAAACTCCGGAAATAAATGACCGTAGACTCCGAGGTAGAACCAAGAAGACGGTGGAGAGATAATATATATACAGACCTACAAGCACTTGGAATCAACGACTGGCAAGAGAAGGTCAACCAGAGAGACGAATGGAGACGGATTGTATCTGCGGCAAAGAACCTCAATGGCTCGGAACGCTGAAGAAGAAGAAGAATATTACTACCTTTTCTAGTATCTTGGGATTTTCCCATTATTCTATATTTTGTTATATAGTTCCTATACAGTTTTCTATCAAACTACAAACATGACAAAGAAATAAGAGATTATGGTCGTCACTAAGAAGAAAGAAATACCACAATGTAATATACGGATAAATGAGAATATTCTTAACAAGTGAATTGGGAAAACTATTTTGGAACAGTCATAACATCTAATGGCAGGTGCCTTGATAATATTAGAACAAGAATCGTTATGGCAAAGGTAGCCTTTTCCAAAAGGAAAACACACTGCCCAATAAAAAAAGATGTTAATTGCAATGAGAAAAAAGTGTTAAATGCTACATAGAACTTGTACTTTTGTATGGATGTGAAACATGGACAATGAGCAGACAATCTGATAAACATCTAATAGCAGTGGAAATGTGGTGTCTGAGGAAGATACAAAGAATACAATGGACAACCGTTAAACCAACGAGCAAGTCCTGCAAGAAACAAATACAACCGTAAACTGATTAGAGAAATTAGATATAGACAGTCAAGATTTCTGGGGCACACAATAAGACATCTTGGCAAGATTGAGGGGACAAAGACAAGGGGTAAGCATAGAGGTCAATGTCTAGATGTCTTGACCAAGTGGTATCATCGAGACAAAAACACAGAACTAATCTACGACCCCGGTGATCGTGTGAACTAATCTACGACTGCGGTGATCGTGTGAACTAATCTACGACTGCGGTGATCGTGTGAGATGGCCAAATGTGGCCGCTAATGCTTACCGGCATGGCACACGATGATGACTAACCAAAAGATCTTTTCCTTCAGTTTGTGAGATTCTGAACTGTACCCCACTGTCTTCATTTCCTAGTGTAGTTTTGATGATGGAAGGGAGAGGGAAAGAGGGTCTCTCCCAGCCCCTGGATGATTCATTGATTTCTTTTTTCCTTTGTGTTTGTCATATTTCTGTTATCTCTTGTTGTTTCCATTTCTATCCATGTCTTCCTTTAACTTGATCTGGCTATGGTAAGTGATGTCATTGTTTTGATTCTTTATTTTTGTGATTTATTCTGGTTATTTTGTCTTTTTTTGTTTTGTTTTGCGGTCGCTCAACAGATACATAACCTAATATTTTTTAGCTTCTTGTTCTCATTCAACCTAACTACTCTTCACCTTTTCAAACACCTGCTAGAATCAATCTATATTCAGGATACTGATAAATATTTATCTGTATTTTATTTTAAATCTGACTTTCACACAGTACTGCAGTTAACATACACAAAAGCTGTATAGCTGTTGAACATTTGTTGTTCATGTTACAACCTGTGGTAGAACAAACATGACAATCCGAGTCTAAATAAACTACAAATGGTCATTACATACAATGTCTATGGAATACATTGCTGGAAAGTTCTTTCTCCATGCATTCAATGAATGAGGCTCTCAGAATGAATGACAGATGAGATAGTGTAGATGTAATACAGCAGTATTCCAATTTCTTAAAGATGAATATTCTTTGAGCCAGTCCAATGAATGCCCAATTTGCTCAGCCAGTACGGTACTCACATCTGTGACTATTCTATAGGGTACTCACATCTACGACTATTCTATAGGGTACTCACATCTGTGACTATTGCTTGCTTGCCTGCTTGTGTTTGCTGGCTATGAACTCCAGCGTGAAAGTCCTGTATACCGGATGAAGACATCCTGTTGTCCAACATCAGTGTGATGTCATACCGGACTGGGGTTTGCGTGAGTATCCGTTGTCCCATGTCTGGCTTATTGGTGTGCAGACTGGTGGTTCCTCGCTGTGCAGGCAGACACTCTCCGACTTCGGAGGAATCAACGATCCTACTAACTTTAGCCAGGACCCGGGTTCCAAATGTTGCTGTATGTAGCCGAGGCGCGGTGTTGGGGTGAGCGCCCAACATTGCTTAAATACCTCAATGGCTCGTGAATACATACCTATGCAGCAAAAGTCCAACTCCTGGCCTTCACGCGGCGAACCTGTTTAAACTAACAGGAGAAGGGGCGACGGCGAATCTCTGGCGCCGGAAAATAACCAGTATGCTCTAGGTGTGTATGCACGTACATGCATGCGCAGACAGGTGTGTGCGCGCGTACACATCTACACTCGAGTGAGACCACAGTTTGCTCTAGCAAAGAAAGGTGCTAAAGTCGGAGGCAACCAGCTAAGAGGCGCACCACAGAAATCAGGATGCCACGCAATCACGCAAAATGAAATATGTCGACTATTGCTAATCGTTATGGTGCTCGCCCTGCTTTGGACCCCCAGGCAGGTGCAGTGCCGGCCCTATGTCTCGAAAGGGTCCAACCCCAACTACTGGAGGTCCTTCTCAGATGTCCTGTGGAGCCAGGGGACATGAGAATAGGATGACTGGCCTTACCAAACGAAGACTTAAAATAATGCACTGGAATGCGGAGGGAGTCAGCAACAAAAAAATAGAATTAGAAAACATCTTGGACCAAGAAAAAGTAAGCATATGTTGCCTGCAAGAAACTCACCTAAATGAAAATATAGCCTTCAAAATCAGAGGCTACCAGTGTTACCCGATCTGACCGAAAGGACAGGCGAAAAGGTGGGATACTGACCCTTGTAGAAAATAACATCATGGCTTCCAAATCGAAGTCTACATGGAAGGGGCTGAGTATCAGACACTTAAACTTAAGACAGGTAATATCAGACCTACATCTGATCAATTACTACTGTCCAAGTGACCAGCCCACAGGCACTGGACACACTACCACTAAAAGAAAAAATGATTGTGTGTGGCGGATTTCAACAGCCACTCGCACAGAGTTGGGGCTATGATCACATGGACCAGAGAGAGAGAGACTGGAAGACTGGCGGATGAGAATAGATCATTGTAACAATCCGTCCGTACCCCATACTTTCTACTTCGAGATCATGGCACTCTACAACTACACCTGACCTGGCTTTTCATTCACCAGACCTGGAGTGGAACATTACACGAATTGTTGGGAAACAACTTGGTGGCAGTGACCATCGGCCAGTCTTTCTAACCGTAGAAAATAAGCTTCTAAATGAAAGCAGCACCCTCTCGAGGTGGAACTACAAGAAAGCAGACTGGGCAATGTACAAGCATCGCACCAGCATACTGGTTAGAAATCTGAACACTGAGAAAGACATAAATAAAGTAGTTGAAGAGTTTGGGAAATGCATGCTACAGGCAGCGCGAGAAACAGTACCAAGAGGAGCCCGTAAACAATATAAACCCTACTGGAGTAGGGAACTGGAACAGTTGCATAATGATGTGGATGTGTGCAGAAAGCAAGCAGAAGCCACACCCAGCCAAGAGCACCACAATAAATTCCAGCACGCAAAAGCCAATTTCAAGGGCCAAGCTGCAGGCTAGACGGAAAAGCTGGCAGGAGAAAAACAGAGTCTCTGAACTTTGCAAGAGACACAAGAGAAATTGTGGAAGCTAATAAAACAGCTTAATGACGAGGGCACAGGGAGAAACTCAAAAATTGCGCTACATAAAGATGGAAAAATCTTAACAAGAAAGCAAGCAGCTGACCATTTTGCGGACTCATTCGCACAAGATAACAATATCAAAATTAGTCCAGAGAAACAACAAGAGATTCGAGAGAAACGACAACATACAGGACAGAAGGAAATAGTACATGAGGTTCTGGAGGCACCCATCACAATCAGCGAACTGGAGCTAGCCATATCAAAACTGAAAATGAGAAAGTCACCAGGAGCTGATGGTATCTCCAATGAAATGATCAGGAACCTAGGAACAGAGGCCAAAACAAAGCTGTTGCAGATCTTCAATAACAGCTGGACCTTAGGCAGTGTTCCACAAGCCTGGAGAGAAGCAATCATGATACCCCTCCTAAAATCAGGGAAAGATGGTTCCATTGCCTCCAGCTACAGACCAATTAGCCTCACCAGCTGTCTCTGCAAAACACTGGAGCGCATCATCAATCACAGACTGCAGTGGTACATTGAAAGTAAAAACATCCTTGTGCCAAAGCAGGCTGGCTTTAGGCAGTGCTACTCTACGGAAGATCAGACAACCTACCTCTCTCAAGAAATTGAGGATGCATTCCAAGAGAAGAAGCTGGTGCTTGCAGCATGGATAGATCTGAAGAAAGCCTTTGACAAAGTCTGGAAAGAAGGTCTGATGAAGAAACTGAGAAACTGCAAAGTCAATGGAAGAATGTACAAATGGGTGAAAGCATACTTGCACAACAGAAGAGCCCGAGTACAGATAGACGGACTCAAGAGCAAGAAAGTACTACTGCGTCACGGTGTTCCCCAGGGCGGAGTCTTGTCCCCCACACTTTTTCTAATCTTCATCAATGATCTTGTTGCTCACCTACCGCATGGAATTAAAGCGCCAATGTACGCTGATGACCTGGTTCTGTGGAGCACAATTGAACATGCATCAGTGGCCACCAGATCGCTACAAAGAGCTGTTGATACATTTGTTGCATGGGCAAATAGATGGAGTGTCGGCATAAACACTGACAAGTGCAGCACCACTCTATTTACCCTCTCTCCAAAACAAAAGGCAGGGATCATCCAGATAAATGGAACACCCCTAAGAGAAGATCAAGAACCAACATCCTTAGAGTAACATTTGATAACAGGCTGACATGGAGAAAACACATCAAAAAAGCAGTAGCAAAAGCCAGAAGGAAAGTAGCCATCCTGAGAAAGCTAAGTGTAACCACATGGGAAGCCAGTGGGAAAATACTTAGCAAAGTTTATCAACAGAGCATGCGACCACACCTGGAATACGGGTCAACTGCGTGTTGTTCAACATAAAAACCACACTACAAGAGATGGACAAGGTGCAAAATCAAGCACTTAGAGTCATCACAGGAGGGATGAGAACAACCCCTTTAGTGGAAATAGAGAAGATAGGGAGGACACAAGCACTGCGAGAGTGCGGAAGTACGAAAACTCTAATACAAGCAGAAAAGTTCCTTAGCTTGCCAGGCCACCCTATGAAGAACAGATTTGAAAACTTAGCTATGGGGCGGTTGAAAAGAAGTAGTTTTATCCATCAGGCTAAATGACTCTGCATAGAAACCACTGATCTGCCCACAGTTGGTATCCCCCTGACAACTATTCCAGAGCGAACTCCATGGAAAGATGAACATAGACTATCACTAGAAATCCAAACAAAAGTGAGAGGAATATTTGACAAGGAAGAACAGAACAGTGTGCAGTGCAGAACAGCCACTCTCAGCTTCCTTGATGAAGAATACCCACAGGACCTCTGGATCCGAGTCTACACAGATGGGTCAACACATAATGCTGTTCAAAATGGAGGAGCAGGAGTGTACACAGAATACCCAAATAATACTAGGGACACGGCCAGAGTTCCAACAGGAAATTACTGCCATAACTAAAATGCTGATATTGAGGCAATCAAGATAGCAACAAAGAGATTACTAAATATCAGCCATGGTGCTATTGACAGATGAAAAATCAGTACTCGAGGCTCTCCTGTCTGGGAAATTGCCAGTACTAAGGACACTACTTTCTGAACTTAGCAGTTAGCATAAGGTCACCATACAGTGGATACCATCCCATTGTGGAGTACCCGGAAATAAGAGAGCTGATCGATTGGCTAAGGAAGGAGCAAAAGAAGAACAGCCTGATGTGCCCAATACATAACACCAAATGAAAAGAATGATCAAATCAGTCAGAAGCCACCAAAACCTGCTCAAGATGACTACCACTTATGGACAGACCAGAACAAGTCATTATTCTGCGCCTCAGAACAGGACACAATAGATTACGCAACCACATGTAACAAAATTCAAGATTGGTGAAACAGCCATGTGCACATGTGGATTGGCGTCGCAGACAGCAGAGCACATACTCCAATGACTGCCCAAAATATAACATATCTAGGCAAACCTTCTGGCCTAGAGAGACAACAGTGGAAGATAAACTCTTATGGACCTGCTGATGTGAACTAAAAAAGACAGTTAAATTCATACAAGAGACAACATTGCAGTTATAGACATATTTCAAGCGAACGAAAGAAGAAGAAGAAGAAGCCAGGACCCAAAAGGGACCTGTTGCCCAGGACGCTCGACGAGGACGCGTCAATAGGTCTTGGCCAGTACTGAACTGGCCCAGGTGCCTTGGAAACACCTCTGCGTCCCTGTGACTATTCTATAGGGTTTAGTCGTTGGATCAACATCACTGCACATGGGTTTAACCCATATGTGCTCCGTGTTCCTACTAACTCAAACCCGAGTCTGGAGAAACTCAGCTCAATGCACGAACTCCGTAGCATCGGCGAGGATCCTGAAATACATTGGGTAGATTTTTAACTCGAAATTTTACCTGGGCAGCGCCGTTAGGCTTCTCTTTTTTCGATTTCCAACTGGCAAGGATATTTTTACCTGCGCAACAATACACACGGGAGTCCGATTTCACTATCCTGCGACCAGGGGCAATTTTATTACTGGAAGTCCACGTGAAAAAATCCCGGTCCTCACCGGGGCTTGATCCCAGGACCTCCAGCACTCGAGGCGGACACCATAGAGACCACTCATCCCCCTATTCTATAGGGTACTCACATCTGCGACTATTCTATAGGGTACTCATATCTGCGACTATTCTATAGGGTACTCACACCTGCAACTATTCTATAGGGTATTCAAATCTGCGACTATTCTATAGGTAGGGTACTCACACCTGCAACTATTCTATAGGGTACTCACACCTGCAACTATTCTATAGGGTACTCACATCTGCGACTATTCTATGGGGTACTCACATCTGCGACTATTCCATAGAGGACTCACACCTGCGACTATTCTATAGGGTACTCACATCTGTGACTATTCTATAGGGTACTCATATCTGCGACTATTCTATAGGGTACTCACACCTGCGACTATTCTATAGGGTACTCACATCTGTGACTATTCTAACTATTTGAGAGCCAGGTTGTGGAATCACTCAGATGCACCAAACCGTGCAATAGTTAATTTTTTTGGGTGCTCGCTCGCTTTGACTGATTTTTGCGTGTTTCAGGCAAACCCATTCTGGCTTCAGAGGTACTTGTAATTTACGTCCACAAGTCAAGGACGAGAAGTCAACAGTATAGTCCAACTGTCCGGTGTAGGGACTGAACCAGTTACCCCGACATCAGCACACCGAATGTTTAAGAACAAGCACTCTTATTCATTCGGCCATGCTTACCTCCTTATCTTCTTTTGTTCTGAGTTAAGGAACGAAAAAGTGGGAAGACCAAAAATCGAGTCATTCAAACTTGTACAATAATAATCTAGAATATGTGAATTTTTTCACATCTCACATCTTAAGGTAATGCCAGCATAGAACCAGCATTCACTTTTAACTGATGACATGTACATTTGTCAATGAAATACATGCCATATGTCCTGACTATACGATTCTCTAAGTGTTTTCATGTTAACCAATCGTATATTAAAAACAATGAAGCAGTACGAATGGACTTTACAATGCAAATACCCTTCATTGTGTAGAGTAGAATAAACTCTACAATGCAGAGAGCATCTGACAGCTCCTTGTTGCATATGCTCATTTAAAATAATTGAAATATTTTTTTTTTAAAACTGTTATCATGGGTTGAAGTCACATATCTGCAAAGTTTGCAGTTCGGTCAATATATAAACTTTCTTTTCCTGTCTGTTACATGCAGCACAATATAACACAAAGTTAACAGGCTACAACGTATGTTACATGCAGCACAATATAACACAAAGTTAACAGGCTACAACGTCTGTTACATGCAGCACAATATAACACAAAGTTAACAGGCTACAACATCTGTTACATGCAGCACAATATAACACAAAGTTAACAGGCTACAACGTCTGTTACAAGCAGCACAATATAACACAAAGTTAACAGGCTACAACGTCTGTTACATGCAGCACAATATAACACACAAAGTTAACAGGTTACAATGTCTGTTACATGCAGCACAATATAACACAAAGTTAACAGGTTACAATGTCTGTTACATGCAGCACAATATAACACAAAGTTAACAGGCTACAATGTCTGTTACATGCAGCACAATATAACACAAAGTTAACAGGCTACAACGTCTGTTACATGCAGCACAATATAACACAAAGTTAACAGGTTACAATGTCTGTTACATGCAGCACAATATAACACAAAGTTAGCAGGCTACAACGTCTGTTACATGCAGCACAATATAACACAAAGTTAAACGGCTACAACATCTGTTACATGCAGCACAATATAACACAAAGTTAACAGGCTACAATGTATGTTACAAGTAGCACAATATAACACAAAGTTAACAGGTTACAATGTCTGTTACAAGCAGCTCAATATAACACAAAGTTAACAAGTAGCACAATATAACACAAAGTTAACAGGCTACAACGTCTGTTACATGCAACACAATATAACACAAAGTTAACAGGCTACAACGTCTGTTACATGCAGCACAATATAACACAAAGTTAACAGGCTACAATGTCTGCTACAAGCAGCACAATATAACACAAAGTTAACAGGCTACAATGTCTGCTACAAGCAGCACAATATAACACAAAGTTAACAAGTAGCACAATATAACACAAAGTTAGCAGGCTACAACGTCTGTTACAAGCAGCACAATATAACACAAAGTTAACAGGCTACAACGTCTGTTACAAGCAGCACAATATAACACAAAGTTAGCAGACCAACAATGTTACAAGCAGCACAATATAACACAAAGTTAGCAGACCAACAATGTTACAAGCAGCACAATATAACACAAAGTTAGCAGACCAACAATGTTACAAGCAGCACAATATAACACAAAGTTAGCAGACCAACAATGTTACAAGCAGCACAATATAACACAAAGATAGCAGGCTACAATGTCTGCTACAAGCAGCACAATATAGCATAAAGTGAGCAGGTTACAATGTCTGTTACATGCAGCACAATATAACACTAAGTTAGCAGGCTACGATGTCTGTTACACGCAGCACAATATAACACAAAGTACGCAGGCTACAATGTCTGTTACAAATAGCACAATATAACACAAAGTTAGCAGGATACAAAGTCTGCTACAAGCAGCACAATATAACATAAAGTTAGCAGGCTACAATTTCTGTTACAAGCAGTACAATATAACACAAAGTTAGCAGGCTACAATGTCTCCACAATATAACACAAAGTTAGCAGGCTACAATGTCTGTTACAAGCAGCACAATATAACACAAAGTAAGCAGGCTACAATATCTGTTACAAGCAGCACAATATAACACAAAGTTAACAGGTTACAATGTCTGTTACATGCAGCACAATATAACACAAAGTTAACAGGTTACAATGTCTGTTACATGCAGCACAATATAACACAAAGTTAACAGGCTACAATGTCTGTTACATGCAGCACAATATAACACAAAGTTAACAGGCTACAAGGCTACAACGTCTGTTACATGCAGCACAATATAACACAAAGTTAACAGGTTACAATGTCTGTTACATGCAGCACAATATAACACAAAGTTAGCAGGCTACAACGTCTGTTACATGCAGCACAATATAACACAAAGTTAACAGGCTACAATGTATGTTACATGCAGCACAATATAACACAAAGTTAACAGGCTACAATGTATGTTACAAGTAGCACAATATAACACAAAGTTAACAGGTTACAATGTCTGTTACAAGCAGCTCAATATAACACTAAGTTAGCAGGCTACGATGTCTGTTACACGCAGCACAATATAACACAAAGTACGCAGGCTACAATGTCTGTTACAAATAGCACAATATAACACAAAGTTAGCAGGATACAAAGTCTGCTACAAGCAGCACAATATAACATAAAGTTAGCAGGCTACAATTTCTGTTACAAGCAGTACAATATAACACAAAGTTAGCAGGCTACAATGTCTCCACAATATAACACAAAGTTAGCAGGCTACAATGTCTGTTACAAGCAGCACAATATAACACAAAGTAAGCAGGCTACAATATCTGTTACAAGCAGCACAATATAACACAAAGTTAGCAGGCTACAATATCTGTTACAAATAGCACAATTTAACACAAAGTTTACATGTTACAATGTTTGTATATCATTGCTAAAGAAGACCACACTGTCAGATCACAGAGCTTGGAAATGGCTGATCTGATTAATGTGAGCCTGGGAATTTCTGCTACACTAAAAGCCGAGGTGTGCTGACAGTTAAGGTGAAGATAACTGGACATTTACTTTGTTGACAGCACACCTCTTGGTAGTTGCCTCCTCTTGGTAGTTGCCTGATATGTAACAGATCACAGGTCTGCGCAACAGGAAGCAGGTAACTAAGCCAGTCACAGATATCAAAAAACACTGTTCTCCTCATCTTTGAAGCCAGTACCGCAGTTCTTCACTGAGATTTTCAGGCTGTCTTTATATTTCAAACTGTCGACCCTCTGCTAGCTTGCCTGTCTTAAATCAAGGCTTGTCATGGCATGACCGACCTCCAAGCATAAAGGACATGTCCACATAGGACTCAGTTTGTGGTTTATAGATCATGAGAGCTGGAACAGCTTTTTTTTAAAAACCTGCCACACTTTGAAAATCTATAACAATAATACGTCATTTAGTCTGTATATAAGATTTTTTACGATGGGCCAAGTAATGCCTCGAGTGTGTTACTGTAGCCAGGCACGACGTCAGCCTGTGAACAATTTCACACTCACATTGACTGGCGGCAACGACGCGGCGACCCCGCCCACCGGTAACGATACAGCGGCCTCGCCCAAAGGCAACGACGCGGCGGCCCCGCCCACAGACAATGACACGACGGCCCAGCCTACCGGCAACGACGCATTGGCAGCCTACTCGCGTAGGAGACGTGAAGTAATAAAACGTGAACTTGATGTTATGCGAGCAAATCTGCCAGGTTTGGATGCTAAAGTGAGTCAGGTAGACATTCTGAAATCCGCCAATAATTTTATGGGTTTTAGGTAGTATAATATTTATTTTAAAAGGAAACGACGCTGCGACCCCGCCCACCGGCAATAACACGGTGGCCCCCGACCACAGACAACAACACGTCGGCCCCGCCAACCAGCAATGACGAGGCGGCCCCGCCCATCGGCAACGATGCGACTGCCCTGCTGACAGATGACACGGCGGCCCCGCCCACAGATGACACGGCGGCCCCGCCCACAGATGACACGGCGGCCCCGCTCACAGACAACGCCGTGGCGGCCACGCCTACCAGCAACGACAGCCTACTTGCATAGAAGATGTGAAGTAATAAAACGTTAACTTGATGTTATGCGAGCAAATCTGCTAGGTTTGGATGCTAAAGTGAGTCAGGTAGACATTCTGAAATCCGCCAATAATTTTATGGGGTTTAGGTAGTATAATATTTATTTTAAAAGGCAACGACGCCACGGCCCCGCCCACCGGCAATAACGCGGTGGCCCCGACCACAGACAACAACACGTCGGCCCCGCCAACAGGCAATGACGAGGTGGCCCCACCCATCGGCAACGATGCGGCAGCCCTGCCAACAGACAACATGGCGGCCCCGCCCACAGACGACGCGGCGGCCCTGTCCACCGGCAACGGCGCTGTGGCCCCACCTACCGGCAACGACAGCCTACTCGCGTAGGAGACGTGAAGTAATAAAACGTGAACTTGATGTTATGCGAGCAAATCTGCCAGGTTTGGATGCTAAAGCGAGTCAGGTAGACATTCTGAAATGCGCCAATAATTTTATGGGTTTTAGGTAGTAAAATATTAATTTTAAAAGCATTTCACACGAAATTCACAGCATCGCGCCATGCACTCAACTCAGTAGCAGGGCGACTGAACCACAAACTACCAGTCCAACGTGATGAAAATGCAAATACGACGGTAGCCATGAGCATAAACACCCAGAGCCTTTAACTGTTTCACTGCCTAACCTCCAAATTCGTGACCGGAAGTCCACATATATTCTACATATATTCAACGCTACTGTATGGCGCTGAAGCCTGGACATTGAACAAGCAGCTAGAAAGTTGCATAGATGCCTTGGAGCTGTGGATATAGACAAATATGTTGTATTTCTTGGAAACACAATCAAATGCAAAGGTTCTAGAAAAACTGGGAATGAAGTGAGAGTTGATGAAAGAAATAAAGAGGAGGCAAGAGAAATATTTTGGCCACGTTAAAAGACATGATACTCTTATGAAAATAACCATACTTCTTCTTCTTCTGCGCTCATCCGGAGGTTTTTTTTCCGGACGTGTTTACAGCAGAGCTGCATTCTTGCGCCGTTAGGCCGACACATCCAACTTCTGCGGGCATTTGTTGAATGGGTTAACCTTCCCGGGGAAAATAGCCATACTGGAAAGCAAGGTTGAGGGCAAGCGAGCGAGAGGTAGACAACGATACAAGTGGAAAGATAACATCAAGAGATGGATGAACATCAGCCTGACAGAATGTACAGTCAAGGCGAGAGACAGAACTTCTTTGTAGGCAAACTTTATAAGAGTGCTTCATCATAGGAGCGGCTACAAGATTCCTACAACCTTGGCGGTGGTGACGACAGAAGGCTGTGAGATGCCGATAACAGTATCAATCAACAAGAGAATGCAGCAGTGAGAGAGATTCATCCCTAGAGTCAACCAATGTTCCAGATGCCAGAGGGCTGGCCACACCAGAGCAATATGCCGCAGTAAGACGGAAATCTGCCGTTACTGCGCTGATCACCACACCTTCAAGGAGTGTCAGCTGGCCACGGACTTCCGAGCACCTAACAACAAAAGAAAGTGCGCCAACTGCATGGGCAAACATGGAGCAAGATACCTGGCTGTCCGTACCTGCAACGACACAGACATGTTAAAGCTCACCATCAACACCAGGACACCATACAATGAAGCAATGCAGAGATGCGAGACAGCCACGGGCATCTCACAAGCGGAAAAAGATCACCTGCACAAGCAAATGCAAAAGCAAATAGACAAGCTGAAGAAGCAAGTCAAGGCACTACTGACGCCAACAACAAACAGCGGCAATGAGAAAGTGCTGGCTGTCAGAGTGTTGAGGGTGTGAATAGAGGACATAGAGAGGACAAGGGACAGAATAGAGTTAAGACAACTGAGATAACGACATATAGGAGATAGATAGGACATCTACAGTATAGTCGATAGGCTAGAGACAGGACCTAAGTCAGGACACAGGATAGGTCATAAGACAGGACATCTACAGGACAGTAGATGAAGTGGAAACAGGACTTAGGAAGGGACACTATCGTGTCTTAGACAGGGTAACGGTAGAACCAGACCGAGTGATAGAAGGGGACGACAGTTCACGGGACACTGCCCTGAATGGACTAGATGTCAGTACACCGACTGACCTCTTCTAGCACGGACAGACTGCAGTACAACGAGACTGTTGAGACAGCACGGGGTTCACACAACGGCACGGGGTCGGGCACGACAAGCCCAGCCGTTGAGCTTGAAAACGTAAGACGGTTTCAGAGGAGAACACTTGTGATTCTTGAGAGCAAATGCTTAGTGTTGCGAGAATGCTAGTTTGAGAATAGCGAGTATAGGATTGCGAGACTGATTGTATGCTATTAGAGTATGACATTTGTATATTCATGTGGAATTACCGCCTGTATATATCTTGTGATTATATCGGGTTCGCCTGAATTAAATAATAGAAATGCCATACGCGCAATTGATGTTTTCTTTGAGTGCGTGTATGAAGGAGCTGAGTGCTGTGTGCGAAGTGAGACGTTGACACTGGCTGAAATAAAGAAGATCCAGTCAAAACATCAAGCAAGAAGTGGAACACATGGCACGGATAAAGAAGGAGAATGAAGAAATCCTACAAAACATTAAATCAGAGCGAGAACTACAGAAAGCTGAAATGGAACATTCTCCAAAACAAACCAACAGAAGCCATACAAGAAATCACAGAGAAAATCGCAGGCATGAAAACCAAGAGGCCGAGCCTGAACCGCAAGCGAAAGCCAGCAGCCCAACCATGGACTGCCCGAGACATTCAAAGGGAAGCCAATATCCCACCAGACATCCGAAGAAAACCGAGATTAGCACCCTGACGATGGCATAGAGGACGACCCGATACCGCCGCATTTACCGATGAAGAAAACTGAGAGATAAAGAGGAAATACGGAACTCAAGTGCGAGAATACAGAAGGCGCATGGAAGAAAAAGAAAAGAAGTACAAGAACTCAAAGGGAACACAATGCCCCGCCGTACCGCCACAGTACCAGATTTTTAAAAAACGAGGATGACTGAACACCCATGGCAATACTATATAGATGACGAGAAATCGTCCCATGGCTGACCACGGAGGAAGCAATCGAAAGACAGCAAGAACCTCAAACGCGAGAAGGGGAGTGAAAGAAGGCGCAAGGAGGCATATCACATAGAAAAGCTTCTACAGGCAATACACAAAAGAGAAGGCAAAAAATACAAATAAAAAGTCCTTTTAAGGACTGCAACCAGTCAAGCCAGACGAGCCAGGAGCCTGCACCAACAAAGAAAACCACAAGAGGAAACATGCACAAAGGACAGCCGCCGACCGATCCCCTGCTGACGTCACAGACACAAACGCTACATAACCAGTCCGAGATAGGACTTACTCGTAAGAGCAGCACAAGGACAAGAATTAGGAGTGAATGAACCCACAAAACCACGGACCTCAACAATAACCACAGCTGAGGAAGCAGATGTTGAACGAGGCCGAATTTGGAATTTTTGTTTTGAAAATTGGAATTGGAATTGGAACAAAGATTATGCTCAAGCAGCAGAGGAGACTTGTATTGAATTGTCAAGTCTTGTAGAACAAATTGTCCTGAATTCCAAACTCCAAAGGAATTTGAAGACATGACCACTGGGCCAGCAGGCAAGTGTGCCAGCCTCTACACTAAAGCAGCTTCAATATATATATATATATATATATAATGATGTCAGTAAAGTTTTGTGTTGTATATTTAGTCATAATACATAGAGGGACAGTGAAGGAAGCCTCCTAACTACACCTCCTAGTGGTAGAAGAGGGACAAATAAAATAGTATGGCAAATGTAGTTCAGGTGTGATGGATTATCAATTATCTATTAGAATAAGTGGACAACTCTGCACCCGAAGAGAGCAGGAAACTTATTTTCTCTGATAGTCAAACATTGCCATCAAAGATAAAGACCACAAACCGCCCATGTGAATCAGGAAGTTCAGGGAAACCATCACATTATCTTCTCAGGAATAAGATTATGAGCATGTCACATATCTGACATAGTGGAGTGATATGTTCAGAAACTTCATTCTAGTCTTCGGAATGAATTACCTGGCATGACATATGACATTAGCAGGAAACCTGGCCTATTCAACACATGACATGCAGCAGGAAACCTGGCCTATTCAACACATGACACTAGCAGGAAACCTGGCCTATTCATCAGATGACATGCAGCAGGAAACCTGGCCTATTCAACATATGACATTAGCAGGAAACCTGGCCTATTCATCAGATGACATGCAGCAGGAAACCTGGCCTATTCAACACGACACTAGCAGGAAATGTGACCCACTCATCTAGTCTATTCATCACGTGATATGCAGGAGCAAATCTGGCCTATTGGACACAACACACAGCAGGAAATCTGAATAATTCATCACGTCATCCAGGATGAATTATGGGCTATTCACCACATGACATGACGCAGGAAATTTTTATAATCACATGACATGTATGATGAAATCTGGGCTATTTATCTCATGTCACAGAGCAGGAAATCTTGATTGTTCATCACATGACACATGACATGTAGCAGGAAATCTGGTTTGTTCATCACAACAACAGATAAATAACAGGTGATATTTGTTAACAAAGTCACATGCAACTCTAAATGATACAATAATATAAAAACAATACTGCCTCAGTCACAACCTTGCGGTAAATACATAATGGCACTGTATATCCTGTCTATAATTAATGGAAAAAAAATTAGCACAATCATTTTTTGTACATTTTATAACAAACTACTATAAGAAAAGGGCAGAAAGTTATGTCTGACTATGAAAAGCCAGTAACGGGTGTACTTGTGTAAGGGCAGGACATTACGGTGACAACGGCATGTATGAATACTGACAAGGGTTTGATGCTAGCTCTCATCATTCACTATGGGAAGCAAAGACAGGTCACCTATTCCTGCGAGCACTCAGGTCTAGAAATGTGACGGTCCTCACTCTTGACATACCCTCAGCAGGTGACTACTATGGGACTTTGTGTTTAAATATGACAAGCAAGTACACAGTCAGCATGAGGCAAAGGTTCATTGATTGTTCAACTGTAGCACTGATCACCTTGAATTATTTGAATACTACATCTGAGAAATAAACAACTCACCCTGTCCTGGTTGTAGTCTTGTATCTCAAGATCATAAAATGTATCTGACAGGCTGAAATGCTGCGACTTGTGCATATCGAACTTCATAGCACAATTATAAGAGTATCACATTTCAAGTATTGATTGCCACACCTCTAGTGCTATTTGGAGGCCAAGGTTTTAATCCAGTGTGCCTGAAGCTTTACAATTTATATGTTGTCTAGTGACATCCATACCTTTTTGGCTCTGCGTGTGCCAATCATTAACAGTATCAACTGTCTTACTCTACTTACCACCAGGGATTTTTCACAACTGCAAAATCATTTTACATTAAGTATTTCAGTTTCAAAAGTGTTTACAGACTTGAAAGGCAGTACACATCATGAACTGTTTTGTATCTTACAAACATCTAGCACACAGAAACGGGCCCTACATGTTGGACATGGTGATTTACTGGACAACCAGGTTTCAGGTCTCTGCTGATCCTGCCTGCTGGCAAACCATTTGCCCATACACTCCAGACACCACATGGGTCGACAAAAGCAAGGAATGCATGCTTCACTGCCTTGCTCTCCAGCTGGGTCTTCACAGTGTTTCTGCAACTTGACATCAGCCATTTTCTGCATGCAGCCTATGCACTGTTCAATTTCCTGAAAGAGATGAACATCAAAACCGCATATCAATATATTTACGCCTAACATTACTAATAACATCAGGGTTTTAGATAGATTTCTGAAGCAACAATACAGAACATATAAAAGTGATGTCTTATTGCAGAAATGTTAGTGAACCTGCAGCTCAAACAATATTTCATAAGCTCAACTGTCACATGAGTGGCTTAATTATATGCACAAGTAAACATCCCATGTCCATGTCATACTGGCAGACTAAACTTCACTCAAAGGAAGATCACTATCATACCAACCATTTTTCCTCTCAGATACTTTTTCTGCAACCCATTTCATATAATACCATTTGCCTTTTTCTTGTAGCACAGGTTATTCTTTTCATTCTATGGCAGCACCAGATCTTGATTGCATCAAGTCATTTCTTGCTATTATTGTTAGTAGTCCTAATTCACAGCCATAGTCTTAATAACTTCATGCATGTATACAAGATTCTTTTTCAGTATTTGGTATTTACTCTTTTGATGTATTCTTCTGTTTCTCTCTGAAAACAGCTTTTGTCATTGCTATTCTAATTGTAATGTCTATCATTATCACAACATCTAGCTTCCATTATCCTTTGGCCTGCACAGAACTTCAAACATTACAAGCAAACCAAAAATGACATTATACCAGGCATAGCAAATTATTGGGCCTGTTTAACCCTTTACCGGGCAAAACGTCCATTTCCGTCCAATCCCCTTAACGGGCGAAATGTCCAATTCCGTCATTGAATACTAGTCGTTTTAAAAATGCGATCTCGTGAATTTCCGAGACTTCCTGTTCCTTTCTATCAGTCTTGCTGATAGAGTGAAAGCGTAGGTGACATTTGCAAGTGTTTTCTTTAAATTTGATCAGATTGTTCATTAGTTTTCGGGGTTTTTGTGCGTTGTTATTCAAAATGGATTTCCTCAATTCTTCAAGCGATAGCGGTGATTTCGATGGGTTCAATTTAAGTGACATTGAAGTGTGTGAAAATGACGATGAATCGGAGCTGGATCTAAGTGACATCAGCGTGTGCAGCGTGCACACTTCAGACCTTTCAGACTTTGAAGAAAGTGAATCTGATTCAGAAAATGTGGCTGAAGAAAGTCGGGTGGGGCCATGTCGTGACGCAAACGGTTGGAGCAACAATACAAAAATATTGAAAATCGAAGAATTTAGTGAAGAAACTGGCGTCAACTTAACAACTGACGATCGTTCTCAGCGTGCATTCTTTCTTTAACTCTTCGAGGAACAAACTTTTCAAATGATTGCCGATCAAACAAATGTATATGCTAGGCAAAAGATTGAACAGATACATGATCGAGGCTGGGTTCCAACAAACGCAACCGAAATGCAGGCCTATTTTGGTCTGCTCATATTATTGGGGATCCACAATCTTCCTCGTTTGGAATTGCACTGGTCAACAGATGATAGGTTGGGAGTGCCAGGTGTGAAGAATGTGATGCCTCTCAAGAGATTCAAGAAGCTGGAGCAGTATTTACATGTGGCTGATAACAACACAGCTGACGGCAATGACCGCCTCCACAAAATTTGGCCTCTCATCGACATGGCAAATAGGACGTTC